>OU744448.1:20322314-20922314 GCA_916610825.1 Haliclystus octoradiatus
AGCTACAAGAAAGAGCGGTAGAGTGGTTAGACCACCAAATAGATTTATTCCAGATTAATTAGAAAATAAAATAACGTTAATTATTAACAATCAAACAATTGATCTCACAGTTTTATCATAATCATAAATAATTACCAAGGACTTTAATAAGGAACTTTAATAATCAATTAATAGAATCTTACAGTTATTAATTATGTTTTAAGGGAAGGGAGATGTTACGTACAGCTTAACTGTATGTAACCTGAGTAAGTGTAACCTGATATGAGCGTGACTGCTATTATCGAATATGTATGTAACCTATGTTTTAGTTTATTCCCCTCGTGGCAACTGTACGAACATGTTGTATTGAAGTCTTAATTATATACTATCAATCTATCAGCTTGATTGTGACATATTGCAGATCTTATTCCTATTCCTCCATATGCTATCTGTAAAATTGACTATTTCCATTCATTTTCATCAAAATCTCTATTAAGTAACTCTTCTAGGGCATCTCTGCATCTTTGCTTAAATGAAATTTTGACGATTGACATATCCTGATTCCTGACAGACGAAAATAAGGGGAAGATGCTACGGCGGTTTGCCTATCTCTGGGCATTGACAATCACAAGGCCTATCTGCCTGTCTAGATATAGTATAGCTATCTGCCATAAAAACTGTTGAAATTGATTTGCAGTGTTGTGGCTGAGCTCAATAGAAAAGCATTTACAACCATTGCTCTTAGCGAAAAGAGCCGCTTGTCTAGAAATAAAAGATTGGTACAGGCATCTTCGGTGGGGCAATACCGTATCAATTGCTTAATTGCATGTGTGACAGCATTGCAGTCCTGTGTGAAATAATATCTCAACATCAAATTAGTAAGCATCGGGGTAGGCCTACTTCTTTCTAGGGTGTTTGCCAATAAATATGGGAGAATCAGCTATAGCCTACAATAAGCATATTAATATGCTAAATTAATATATATATAGTTCTTGATAGGAAAGCAAGGGCATGATGCTGCTGTAGCCGTGCCGTGGACCTGCAAAATATCTGAAATTTCATATTTATACGAAAATATTAAATAAATTTGTGTAAAATTTTAAAAAGGTCTGTTAGAATACTATATACCGTTACTGCATTAGTGCATGAGTACCAACAGGTCAATATGAAAATTGAGCTACTTACTCAATTGGTTTCTATAAAGCATTATTGACTGCTCCGTGTTAACTAACTGCTATGGCAAAAATACGTGACAGGATTGGGATCAATATACCAACTTACCAACTTCACTGACTTGGCGGCTGGATGACTTATACAAGCATCAGCGGCTTCCACCACTGGGGCACCCACAGACTTACAGGGGAGACTGTCAGAGTTTTCACTAACAAATTGTAACCCTTGGGTGAAGAGGATTATTCTACTTTGGTAGAAAACTGATTTTAATGGAGTAACCTACCAACAGGATTTGTAATATTACTCAGCAGTTTCAATCAGTATATATAATGAAGGTTTTGATAGATTTAACTAAAGATACATTATTTCGTGAGAGAGTTTCTTCGTATCAAATATCTTTGAGTACCATAATTAGGAGGAACGTGTACCATTTCACCATTAAACCATGAAAAATCATACACAAACCTGTACCTGAATGATACGCGACCGATGTCTGCCATCGATCACAAAATATTTGACAGTTTTCCAAAAACATGTCGCGCTCAGCCTGTGCGCAGACGTTTTGTTGGGAGGCATAATGGGCGTTTTAGAAAGGGTTAATAATTTGCAACTTTAAATGCAAATAAATTGATGTTCCGCCACCTCGATTTTTCTCGATTTTCAGTATGTTGTTAAGCGTTAAATTCTGTTCTAGAATCTGTAAAAAAAGCTTGTGCTGCAATTTGTCCTGGGTTCCGTGTTTTCTCGATCTGGATTGATCTGGACTAGTAGGAATCCTTGATTGGGCGTGTTTCTTCCACTTTGAAAAATAAATGCATCAAAGCTTTTCCTGCAATCAAAAAGTCCTGGACAGAAAATGCATTTCTTACAATTTTTCCCCAATCAGTTAATCTCCAACAGTTATTTTTGTAAACTGAAAGCATTGTATATTCTGCTCCCTGGCACAATTTATCTTTTAGATACAATGAGCTGAGTAGAAAATTCTTATCTGAAAATGTAATTATAGTGTTTACTTTCATTCCATGTAAAATCAAACATGCAGGGCACTTTAAATAAAAGGAGCTAACTATTTCTAATGTGTCTAAGGGCTTGCTAATCCCGGGTAGGCCTACTGATGGTAAATCGACTTTCAATTTACTAATCTAGCCAATGTCAGTTGTCAACATTCCCAGCAATTACTTGACCGACTTATTTCATCTGTGATTGGAGTTGTGAAAATTAGGATCTGAGATAATCAAACATTATTGCAGCAATTGTTTAGAGTTGTAGGCTACTGTTGTTAGAATTTTCAATTATCCTGAGATACTATATCTGATATGCTGATATTTTTGTTTTAGATAATTTGCCATGTCTTTCAATTATCAGCGTCTTGTCTATCCAACATTACTATGCTGTGGTTCACTTTTTGCTGGTTGGTTGTTGATGAAAACTACAGTACCACCCCACAGTGTCATAGAAAGTGTAAGTTATGGGTTTCAAATCTTAATTTTGTATTTGAATACTGTATTGTTTGTAAATCTGATCATATTATTTTTTGAGTTGCTGTTGATGCTATTATGAGGCCTCTTGTTCGCTTTGTTGCTGTGATTTTCCTTGGAACGGCCCAAATGAAAAAACCTTACAAAGACCAATAGCAACAATTACAAACCTTTGAAACAGCATTTTTGTATAGAAACAATTTTGTCGAACTGACTCATCTGATGTGTGCTTGCTAATTTTGAATATAGCAACTCCCCGAAGAGGAGACTATGTATAGAAAATATTTAAAATATTTGAGAACCCTGCTTGAAAAAATGACGAAAATTTCCCTGACTGTCAAAACGGTTTTCGTGGAGGATGCTAGTAGTAGTGGTAGTATAGACAGTCACATTATAGGAATGTGCCGTCCCTCATACGCCTTAGATATTTGCTACACAAAGAACGCCACAAAACACGGTCAGACATAGCTGACAAAGAAACTTGTAAATAACACAATTCACGATACAAAACATTATGAAAAGATACTACTCTCCCATAACCCCGTCGAAGCATCTCCTTCGGTTGCCAGTGAAGGATGTCATGCAGCGGTTGAGGGGCAAACGTCTTTGATCTTTGGATGTGACCTAAAAAAGACATCTGACATTGGTGAGCAATATCAGAGGCAGAAGGGAATGTTTTCTAAGTTTAGCAGTAGACAGTAAGTTGGGCCAATGAATTCCTAAAGCATGCCGAAGCATGGCATCATAAGCTGAGTCAAGTCGGGTCAATAGTGAGGTTGATAGAACCCACGTTTTCAGATGCATATAATAGAACAGTTTCTATCGTGTGTCTGAACAGTCTTAACTTAACGTCAGTGTTGACATCGGACGCCCAGAATTTATTCAGACCTCTAATGGCTGCCCAAGCCTGGCCTCTACGTTGTGTTAAATCATCTAAAGAAGATGGAAGTACAGAACCTAGGTACTTGAACGAATCTACACGTTCTATGTCACCATTTGATGTAGCAAGGTGTGCCTGTTTTATGCCTAAAGCAATAAATTTTCGTCTTAGTCGTGTTAATTATCAAGCCTACCGTTTTACCAACCTTTTCAACTTCATCAAGAAGTTGTTGTGCACCCGATATGCTATTTATTAAGCTCTAGCAATATCATCAACGAATGAGAGGTCCGATACGCTGCGCTCTGAATGACGTGAAGACCTACGACGATCAAGGGTAAAAAGCGGAAGAGTGAGGGCATTAAATACGAAAAACATAATCAATAACTAGAGTAAATAAAAAAGAGGACAATGTGTCACCCTGCAGTACGTCACAAGCTGTCGGGAAATCGTCAGTATCACCATAGTGAGTTCTAACAAAAGCCGAAGTAGGATGCTGGTTATCACCAAACTCAGTTAAATAGTTGGAGGTGGTGAAACGTTGTACATGCAAAATGGGGGATGACATTATTTAATTCTTGTTAAACATGATGTGCTCTAGAAATATATAAAAATGATGATAATGTATTTATTATAAGAAAACAACAGACAGATAATGACGAAAAAAGAACTGAGATGCAAATAATAAATATAAATGGTGGTTGTTGTGAATTAATTTGTGTGAATAACATTTCGTATTTCACGAAATAAAACTTTCCTCTTCGAGATTAGTGGTTCGCATATGAATGAAACTACAATATCAATTAAAAATACCTACAGAGCAATGTATTTGTAAAATGAACACTTTTTATGGATATGCCTTTTTGCATGTATGCTATTCCAAACGAAGTGTTTTCTGAAATGTTGGGTGTCATTTATCTATTTGTAGAACATGGCTGACGATTTAAAAAGTGAAAAAGTGAAAAACGCTGCCAGATCAAGAAATGCTCAATTGATGCAAGTGATGCAAGAAAATGCGAAATCAGGAAGACCTGCGTGGGATGTCAAAAGCCTTAAAGATCTTGACAAGGCAAATAAAAGATAAGAATTTTACTATCCGATTACCCAAAACTACTTCCAAGCATTGTATTGATCAATACAGTACGGTATTTCTGCCTCAAGTCACTCTCTAGTCAGGATACCTATCTCCTAGGAGATGTTTTTATTACCAATAAAACCTTATGGTTACTCGAGCCTACATGTATATACTAAAGCTGATATCGGATAACCTAATACCCAACAGAGCATGATTTTTACCCGTTAAACGTGTAGCCTATAATGTATATGAAAATATGAATGAATTTGTCAAATGAAAATATATTTGCACATCGAGATGATATATTGATTTTGTCTTTGGAAAAATTGAATCGGAAAAGTTTACAAATACGTCCCCTTTGAGGGTGATAAAGGATATTTTCGGGAGTCGTTGGATGAATATTTTAATACCCGTTATTCCGTTAGGGCCAGGAACTTAGGATTCTGTTAAGACCTATAATTTCAACGTGTTCCATGAAAACCATACTGCTCATGAGACGTTAGTAATCTTTCTGGACTCTCCAACCATATACCACCATACTAATATTCGTTTTATGGTGCAACGCTTTCTGTGGAGCATTCCTTGCAAGTTTTCATTTTCTGAATAGCTATAGCCTACACGATCAAAATGTTTATCTCGTGTAATTTGATTGGCATAGGCAAAGATAAGACATTGAAACGTCAGTGAAAAGGCATTTTAAGAGCCCGTGCATCGTGATTTGGGCAACTTCAAAAACGAACTGTATGATTAAGACTCCCCCCTTTGACCACCCTGTTTTAACGGTCAATCGGGTCAGTGGTCATATATTGTCCATTTGCAATGTATTGCTGTCTCCTTAGCACGAAACACCTCATCTGAAAATTTGATGGTGAAGCTCCTCTAATATTTTGGTAAGATAAAATGTTTTTTATTTCATCGATCTCCTCTTCTAGCTTTATTTTCAATACTCCTTTCAGTGCTAACAAACCAATTTTTTCGTTTCACGTTCACCGATCGCCTTTTTGGGGTCATTTAAATCTTGTTCCGGTCGATGTTTGCATCTACACTTTTACGTTTTATAATGATTTAAACGAGTCATATAAATAAATGGCACTATAGCAAATATTTAGCAAAGCGATTTCTATCTATTCGAATGTAATTATACCTTATGTAACTGTATGAACGATTTTACGTGATGTACGATTTGCTCAACATTTGAAGCAGGTGACGCAATGTACATACAGTATACGCTAAGCCATTGTAGATAATTTATAGCTGCATGACGCTATAAACAATAATCATTTAGTGTTTTATAATAAAACGCAAGTAATTTCAACTGACCCTCGGTAAGGAAGCTACAAATCCTGGCTTCGTGAAAAGTCACTCAGCGAATATATGCGATCATTTTTCCCCGGAAATTTCCGATCTGTTTAATTTAATTCCTTAATTTCCCTTTGTATGTGAAAAAGCCGAAATAAATGTTGATTAATTAATTCACTTACATTTTATTGGGTATTTCGTTAACAGATCAGATTCAGATGAGTTCATATATAGTTTAGCTGTATAGTATTATGAGGTTTGAGGCGGGTCATGTAATATATACATTCTGAAACATTGTTACGCTAACTGACGATGTAGTTGTTTCTAGATTAAGATGTTTAGAAATGTCACTGTTATATTCTACGAACATTGAACCGCCTATTAATTGATATAATCCCGCTAAACGAACACATTGATAAGAAGACAAAGTAGAATTCTAGTAGATCTTTTTCAACATTTTTTTATAACCCCCAATCTAAAATATCTCGCTGTGTTTTTTAATTCTTGTAAACTTGTTTCTTTGCGAGAGCCTATATTTTCCAGCTAAATTTCATGCACTATTTTTGTATGTATTCACCGTATTCCAATTTCAATTTGAAAATTTCCACGTGTCGATACTGTTGATTATACATCATATTCTATTGTTTAAGTAAACAATAGATGCTATACCACGTGGTCAATTCCCACGGCTACTATAGCAACCATTCCAATGCTTCAAAAACTTGTCGTTTGAAAGTTTCCTTGGTTATTTTTCATATATCATTATGGAATGTTCCAATTTAACTAGCAATCCTATACTGTTGAAATAGAAACAAAGACATGAAAATTGGATAACTGTGACAAGTAATTTAATGCAGGTGGTTTTTTAAAATGACCCACAGTGACAACTACGCGTTTTCACGATTGCAGTAAAGACAAGACTAAATGTCACTATGGAGTTTTTCATTTAATAAAAACATCAATTTGTTTCATTACAGATAATTATTTGATCTTATTATATTAATTAATATAGGTCCTTGATAGATGCCGTGAAAATGTTGATTGCCATTAAGTGAATTATAGATGATAATGGAATGTTATTGACGCGATCGTATTGATTGGTCTTTGATCGGATCTTAATTGCATCGGCTAAATCAGCGAAGATTATAAGCTACGGCAACACGCTTTACTTCTATATTAGGCTATATTATCCTATATATATGTGTATTGATCTTATATACGTTAACCCTTTACTTGCTGATAAATAAAGACCTTGATAAAAGTTGTTGTTGCATCAAATTGACAGAAAGGTTGATATAGGATTAGTAATTGGGTCTATCTGTATATAAGGCCCGTTTATAGTATTTCATATTTTTCATATAATCGCTGATCATATAAGGAGTTTGTATTGTCTTTCAAGACGCTCAATATAAATAATGATGATAATGATTATGAATGCAACGGATTTGTTTGTTACTCAGTATAATGCTCATAGGCCATTGCATAGCACGCTAGCACTCTCAGATGTTACGATAAACAAACTTTAAAGTTTGTTGATGTATTGTTTGCAATTCTTAGAGTGGGGGGTATTTATCGGAATTGTAAATGTAAACCATGAAAAGACCATCAAAAGCGCACAGCAGAAAACGCACCTGTGTTAGAGCAACGAAGTCAAACAATAGATCTCATAACAAAGCCATGTTACAATCTATTGTCTACACTCAGGGGAGATGAGGATGTAGCCATTGTACAGTGTAGTGTGCTCTCGCCCCATGACGATAAACTCAATCTTTTACGGTTTTATTTTTGTTGCCATACATGTATATACATTTATATATATATACATGCATGTATATGATTTCAAAATACACGTTGTTGAGTTTTATCTTTAAATAACATCAATTATGTTGTCTCTATAAATATTAAACTTTTATTGTTAGAAAAGATTTATTAAAACGAGAGTATGTAATCAGTAGTATGTATCATTTTGAGCCTGTTTAGTCAATTAGGTTTAGATAGGGAAATTTCAACATGGGGCCTTTACATGTTTAATACGATCAGAATTGATAGTTAGTATAAGCTTTGTTAGATTAGTATGATAGTTACTGTTGGCAACAGACATTCTTTGACTAGAAACTTCTCATCATTCTAGTAACACAAATTCAAATAAAAAAAATAGTTTGATTTTCTTTTAATTTTCATGAAATTCCGCAGCTGATTATTGACTCTTAAAAAACGGTAGAAAAATAATATTTTTTAATTTATCATCGTATGATAATTTTTATTTTGCTCTAAAGACGTTCTCGAGTAAAAAAGTAAATTCAATTGAATTTTCAAATATTTATTAAAATACACAATTTCTGAACACATAGATATATTGTATTGTATTACTAATTATTTATATTTATGTACAGCTCTGAGTAATAATTTCATTGATAAAGGATTTCATTATTATTATTGTTTAAATTTGAAATAGCTTTACTTGTCATCTAAGCAAGCATCTATCGTGCCTTTGGCAATTTGAGGCGCGAGAAGAGTTTGTACAAAAACAGCTGCAAAAGCATATTTGCTTTAGTTCAATGACAGGACTTAATGCCGTCCCAATCTTCCATACGATTTTAAAAGAAAACTCAATTTTATATAATAGTAAATACAAATGATCTATTTTAAATTAAAATTATATATAATATAAGTAATAAAATGCTACGGGTATTTTGTCAAACAAGGAAAAATATTGTTCACTTAAAATTCTTCCTTGAGATGAATTTTTTCAGATAAGCTGATTGAATAATATTGTATATTGAACATTTCATTCATTTTTACACTCCATCTTATCTTCTAGCAAGAAGCAATTGAAAGCATTTCATTAATAATGTTTTGCATTCATACAAATTGACATATGCTGTCTTAGTTTCCCTTTGCTTTCGTATTCCATTTGACATGTATCACAACTATACAATTGTGTCGTTAATGAGTCGATATCTATTTCAATGTTACTGCGTTCATTTTTCATCCCTGATGTTGTATCGTGTTGATTCAAATGAGTTTTATATGATTTTTCACGTCGGAATGTTTTCTCGCAAAATGGACAAATTAATACTCGATCTTTTTCTTCATCGTTGTCATCCTCATTGTTATTATTATTGTTATTATTATTATTATTATTATTATTATTCAAATCACGGTTAATAGTTTCATCTTCAATAATTGGTCTTTCGTTAAATTGAACGTGTTCTTCACTTTCAGTTCTTTCTGATAAAATTTTGCGTTTCTTTTTACCTGCTCTTTCTATCTTACTTGGTGAATTCTCATCAACAAGGTTTCTCTTTTTCACATTTATATCTCCAGCAGCTCGACGATGTGAGGTGATTTTTTTAGTATCTTTTTCCGTTCCACGATTCGTTAATTTTTTAGGTTTGTTAGTTGAAGGCGACCGTGGACGATGCCATCTTCGATGTGATGCAAGATTTGCAGGACAACTAAATACTTTATCACATTCAGGACAACGATGCTCAATATGTTTTATACCAGAACATTTATGCTGTGCTAATGAAAACGCATCTGTATAGATTTCTTTGCAAAGTTGACAAATGAATTTTGATTGTGTCAATGGGCCATTTATAATTGGTGTTGTCGTTGTTGCTGCTGTAGGTGATTTATTCACCATTGTTTTTGTTCTTACATTAGATTCTTTAACATTATGTGACGATGTTCTTTTAGCCTTTTCTGTAGATTTCCACGGATCAAATGATGATGATGATGATGATGATGATGCTGACGATACCATGGGTTTGTAATGAGTATAATGATTACCAATCAATAAATTAGTTGGTCGTGTTTTTGATCTGATGACACTTTCAACTTCGTATTGCTGGTGATGACGTTCAGTGGTACCAACCACAACGAAGGCACTTTTATGACTTTGAATAAGAGGTGATATACTCTCCACGTCATTACTTTTTAATATTCTTTTTGATGCTGATAATGATTGTTGTGGATATTGCCACTTTTTATTCTTTACAAGGAATGATCTTGGCATCGTGTTCGTAATACACGCTTGCTATCTCTCTCCGTTGTTAAAAAATGCTCTTTTTCAGCGCTGGATGATTTTGCACTACAACCTGCTCCGCACTATCTACACACACAAACTCTTTTGGAATTTCACTTGATGTATTACAAATTGCTTCACTCGGCTTAAGCCTCTGAGCCGCGTTGCTCCTTTGTATGCCCAAATGACAAAGAGGTTGTATGACGTTATCAATTCAATAAGGTATACACGTTCAACAGTACAGATAATACTGTGCACGGTATAGAAATGTCACTGGCTGTTAATCGTACTACTATCGAATTGATATTATGCTTAATCTATATAGGGCATTGGCTGTAATATTTTTTAAGCAGTTGGGACATTCTCGCACTGTTGAACTTTCTCTATTTTACTTGTTGACGTTTCTATGAATAATTCATATTGACGCTGTCTATTTTGCTGCCAACATCTATCGCCGCTATGTGTATACGAGAGTAAACGCAGCTGTCTAAAGAAACCTATAGTGAAGTTTGTCCCCCTGATAAAGGCATAGGTCTTGCAAATGAGAAAGAGTGAAAGCACCCGCCGAAACAAGCCACACTAGATTTTCATTGTTTACATATTATTGTGTCAGTAATAGAAGGGTAACACGTGTTTTCCATTGTTTAAATACACGGCGTGCTTTTGTTTTAGCTTTACAAACTCTAGATATACTCTATATAGTTGAAATGTTGTGTTTAGAGTTTACATATAATATGCAAATGACTATTTCACGATCAATATATGACGGTGGCAAAAGTTTGAAAAACGTCATTAATTTCCAATGATATTTGTATTGCAGCCAATAAAATCCAGTCTTGTTTGATTTTGTTTCTTAAGAAGTAAATGGGATCCCTAACAAATAAGATTTGAGTACCCTTATCGTTGATATGTCATCCAACCAACAGCTAATCAAAGTATTTAGAATATAAAAACATGCTGTTTCACTATCAATAATAACGATGAAAAACTCTTCATTTCAATCGGATATAACGGCAGCTGAAAGTCTAATGAAAAAGTTTTCAAAAGTGTTACAGAATATGAAACTAGAACAGAATTAAAACATTTTACATTGTGTAGATCATCGAAGTGTGCTTGTATTCTACTGTATAAGACTGCGTCGCAATTATAATCACAATATATGTTCAGAAAAATAGCTTATACGCCGACAAAATTTCTTGTTCTAGAAATTCTCATTTCGGCCTTCTCCATTACGTTTTGAATCATACTCAATTATCCTTCTCTATACTATGCTGCTGTTATTTAATCCTCAAGGAGGAGTTGATGTGTTTTGTGTGCACTAAGCCTGGACTGTTTACTATCTGGTTCTATGCATGTCAGTCTTGAATCTTTTGTTACTGGGCTTTAACAATTCAGAATGTAATTTGTATAGGGTGGGGCCCATGGTTCTAAAATTTGAGCTTTACAAAAATGATTGGACATGGATTGTAGAAGTAATTATTCAATCGATAATTTTGATAAGCTTATAAAATACTCAACTTGATTGGATAATGATGTATATACGGAATACGTATTTACGTTTTCTGTGACTTGCTTTTCGCATTGGCGCTACTCCATTTACAGGATACCCTCGCAATGCTGGTTTTTGTAGGACATCATCGTATATAAGGATGATAGTGAAAAAATGTCTATAGATTTACTTTATTATGATGTATTTATATATTGTCCTTAGTTTTCAATTAGTTAATCTATACGGTTAAGGAAGGTGTTGCTACTTTTGTTCAACTTGTATTCAATTTCAATTGAAATAAAATATGCAATAATGTTTTCTTTTTTAAATAAAAATTAACAAAATGCTTTCGAATCAGTTGCACCTGCTTGGAAATCTATAGGAAATTCTATTTTTGAAACGTATAAGGAAACAAATTTAAAATGTTATCTTGAAAACGACTATAGATGACCATAATAATAATAAACCGTTTCTGTTTTCACAAAATGTTGCTATATTTAGCAAACTTCAACTATGAATCTATTAATTATGAAACATTTTATGTCTATCTTTTTCCCCCAACTTTTTCAGATTAGCAGAAATAAACATTTTTCTCATTCAATAAAATAACGTAGTGATTACATATTTAAACCTGTCTTTAAATACCAGATAAATTAACGCGATTTAATGGTATATAGATATGAATCAATTGTCAATCTAGAGTTCCAAAAGTAATCGTCTGCTACTATGCCAACTCTTTGTTCATCTGACTTTACGAAACGCTATATGACTTGCACGATAGCAAAACACAGTTTATCCATAGGGAAACAATAAAAGAACATTCCTATCCTCATGTTCTGAATTCGATGGTTTCAAAGACATGTTTTTCAGCGCGTACATATATGTAATAAATACCATCAAAATCAATTTAGTTTCGTTGTATTTAGCTATAAAACAAAGGCGAAATTTAAGTTTTAAACAGTGCGATGATAATGAACGCGTGCCTCTGTTTTCATGTGTAAACTATTGCAGCCTTGCGCACGCCGATTCAATAATGATCACTTGATATATTTTAAAAGATAGGAGAGATAGCATCGGAGCTAGACAAAGAGACTATCCGTCCGTAAATGCGCTATATACTATCAACATTCAGTCATATTTAATAGCCCGACGCTATTGATTAAATGGAAGAACTAAATTTCAAACCGATCATGCTCATTAATATGAAAGCAGCTTCACAATCTTGTGCATTTTTGATGACCCGAATTACTTGTTTTTTCTTGTTAATAATATTATTCGAAAATATGAGGTTTTTTATTTTGTGTGAATAGTATCCTGCACGTACTACTGGCCCGTTAATCCATTAGAGGTAGATGTTACCTTTGTATTTAACGGGAGGTGTGTGTCTATATGCACATGTTTCAGTCGTGTCATCGTCACCACCATCATCATTTATACAGAAACCTGATAAACTGAAATGACTGACCTGACTCAAAACATTTGTTTGTATATAATGGAATGGGGAACTAGATATATCTCCTGAATGCGATGATGTACCTATATTTCCAACAGGAGCAGGAAGCTGAATCTGGATTGAATTCATATTTGAAATCATAACCTACACAATATAACTATATATAATAACACGCATACGATATGTAAGTTAATTTAGGATTACTGTATGCCTGTGGGGATACCATTTGATGAGGAATGCTTACGAATTCATAATGTTCCTAAAAAATCTCATAAATATGGACATCGATCTGTATATATTTCACATTTTATTAGACCATTTTCGGTTTATTCTTTTACATAGAGGGTTTCATTTCACGTTTTTTTTTTCGCAACATACAATACTGAAATCCAAACATCTCGCAATTACAGATCTTCAATTTCTTTAGTATAGGCTTATACATGACTAAAACTGTTCTACATATATACATATACATGCACATCAGGCGTATATTTATCATCCTTCTTCAGTTAAGGGCTAATTACACTACAATAATTCAGAGATTATTTTCTGAGGATTTCAAATCAATTGAGTTTAAAATTACTAACATCGTGCATAACCGGGTCCGAGTAAATAAACCAAGTGGTAACTCCTGGAAAGTTCCGGTTTCATTATTAATTGAAGGCAACGTCATTATTCTGACATCAAGATTTTCTTGAATTAAAAGCCAAAGCCTGCTGATCAAAGAACTCTTTTAAATACACAATCAAATATACCTTGGATTGTCAACAAACATTTGAAATACTTTTACAATATATCCCATAAACATGTTTTTATGTTAAGCTGTATTGACCTTACTATTTTCTTTTTGTATAGACATGTATAAATAGCTGATTTGATAAAAATGACCAACTAATTAAAAAACACTTGCGTTTATTTAATACTGAATATAAATGTCCAATTTAGCTATTTACACCCATTATTAATCAAATTATTTAAAATTTTAAATCGCTAATTAAAAACGCTTTCAAGAATTGTTATAAATTTTATATGGGATTTATTTCTTGAGTGTTCAAAGCGATAACTCAGGAGCGAGGCTATCTCATTTCTCCGCACTTCCATAAATTATTCTCAAACTTTTTGCGATTCATTGGTGGGAGATAAATGTGTAATGTATACTATTGTACTGTATTGTATGTAATTCCCAATGTGATCCCTTTTTCTGTTACGCTGTCGTCCGTGAATTGAGCTCTCATCTCAACGGCAAGGTTTTTTTCGTACGTTTAATCGTGCTAGATTTTGTATAGTACCCAATCTCCTCAATCAACATGATTGTGGTCTTATCTATGAGCATCGAAGAACTCTGAAATCACATAGGAATATCATAGATTGAAAGTTATGCCTACTGATTTCCACTACGCTCGCTTTTGTTATAATTAGTTTGATATGTACATAGCTACGCTAAAAAATCTGAATATCATTGCAAATGCTCTTAGTAATACTATTCCTGTTTAGTAAAAATGATACATCATAATTATGACGGGATAATTATAACTTCAATTGTAAATTCCGATGGTCTTATCATTCATTCCAACTCTCATTGTCATATTTCTGTTTTGACATCACTGAAGCGCGTGCCGTGATAATCCAGGTCATTGTTTTAACCACGTGCCGGTTTGACATCGATGACGCCTTTTAGCATGCGTTATTGTAGACTCAGGGATGATCATCATCTTGGATCAAATGGCAAGCGTAATATTCCAACTAAACAAAATATGGTATTGTTAAGTTACATACGTATGATACGTTGTAAGCAAGAGTCAAGAGATATGTCTAAAGTTTGTCAAAAGCACCCAACCCTTTATTTAAATATTATGGGAATTCTGATACTTTCCGAATTTTTAGAAATTTACAATTACTTTATATTATACAGTAGCTTGAGATATATTGCAAGATAAATTATACCACGATTATACTCATTTCGTTCGATTAGTTCTTGGTTAGCATTCCTGTATACTGCATAGTCTTCTTTATTTTATTCGGCTAGAACTTTGTCGTATAAAGCCTGACATTGTTATTTTCCACATAAAATTATACATGTTATGATGTTTAGCGCTTTCCATTATTTTTAATTCGTCTTCATACTGCCTCCAAAATCTACGCACTAAATTTACTTAGTGCTACGTAAACATTGAGACACACATGCTTATTGTTTGTCAACACGTTTATAATCTCGTTGTTTCTGCGATGCAGACACATTTTTTTAAGTAGTATAGTATTCTTAGTAGTATACACATAGCCTACTATACGAAGAAAGTCTGTCTGAAACTAGAGATCTGCATCGGATCGGATTGGGCATTTTGAATAATCCGAATATTTGGCAGGCAAGACGAAAGTAGGAATCCTTCTACTTTTTCAATGTGGTGAAAAATTCATCACATGAAAACAACATCTGTGTTATCAAGGATATCAAAAATCCGATCCAACAATAAATAATCCAATATGAATCCAAAAAGTCCAGTCGGATCGGGTCAGACCTCTAGTCTGAATGCAGACTACTACTGCAGTTGTAGCTATTTTTAATTAAATTTTTGTAGATATTAGGTGTATTTTAGCATCTGAATCTACTTTGTTTAGCCTGTCATTTTTGACAAGATGAATGATATGAAATGAGAAATATTCTTCATCGCTTAAGAACTTTAATCTTCACTGTTCGCCTTTGTAATCGGATAATAACCAATGCCCGGAAAATCACCTTTCTTTATTCTCCATTCGTTGAAAACTGTAATCTATTATACAATTACACATCCATGGACTATCAAGCTATGAGAAAGATATTCGAAGACATTATAAGCGGATGAGTTCTAGAACGAAAACTATGTGATATTGACGTTATCATCATCACAAAGGAGGTTATCATTAATTCGAATAATGGCATATTATTACATGGATGTACATTGTACAATGCTTAAGGTTATTAAACGGTTATCTAGAAAAGAAATGTAGGACTTTATACCAATTAGCCGAATGATTTTAAACAGGCCCCCATGTCTGCCATGACAACAACGTACTCACGCCCCGGGGGTAACTTCCATTGCACTTCGACGGGGTCGTTCAAATGGAACTTTGGCAGAATGACGATAAAAAATTTTCACATGATGAAAAAGATACCCCAAATATATTTTGAAACAAATGAAAAAAACTTTATATAGGCAAATTTGTTTTGCACCATGAAAAACTTGCAAAGGCGTCAAAAGGATACCTCAAAAAAAAAATTCACTAAGCTTACCTCAAAAGTTTTTTATGGATTTTGAAAAGGTACCCTCTAATATTTGAACGGCCCCCTATATCCAAGTATGGAAGTTAACCCCCGGGACTCACGCACTCAATGTTTGCAATTTCACGCATAACGCAATGGAAATTTTGATTTTCACGCATCCCAACAGCTTTGAAATCGGTGTTTGGTTTTATATAACGCAGAAACCATTGATCACGCAATAACGCGATCAAAAATGCCTTTTCACGATTTCACGGACAAAATATAGGCCAATAACGCGTCACGTATAAATACGGGGCCATTAAAGAGTACTGAGTAACGACCAGTAAGGAAGTGTATGATTCCACATCGCTTTTCGTAAAGAAACGGCTGAGATTTGGTCAGTTGTGTCAACCTTACGTCCACCGCTATTATATTTTTCTCTGTATTTATGTACACTCAAAATTTAGGCTTCAACTACTCAATCAGCAATTTGAATCATATAATCCAGACTAGTAATAGGAAACGTATCGCTTCAGATTTGAAACAATGATTATTGCTTATTTAATGCTTTGAGCTCTATTTATTATTATTTATTTATTTGCAAAATTTATATTTGCAGACATACAAAGGTATTTATCAATTAAATAATAAATAATCAATACACTGAAATTTAACCTATTTACAATTTACAAAATCACTGTAAATTTACAGCGTCTAGACGCTGGTTCGAAGCATCAAATAATGGTGTTAAAACAACACTTTCATCAAGCGAGTTCCAGCGATTAATTACTCTACTGCAAACAAAATTAAGTGTTTGGTTATTTCTATTGACATGTTAAAGCTTAGAAATCCGACAACAAAACAATGCTATGTGATTGTAAATGTTTCCACGTTCACAATAAGTTGCAATTTATTACAAGTAGTATAATGGAAACTGTTTTGACCCCCCTTGTGCCAGAAAATCTATTAAACAAAATGTACTTAATCGCCAAAGAAATTGTATACATATAAATGCAGGGTCTGTTGTAATTGTAATTGTAATATCACGTGCCCCTTTTGCCATGTCATAGTATGGCAAGCACATCATCAACTGAGTGCAAGGCGAATGTACATTTTTTTATTGTGTCATTATTTTTTGTTTATACATTGTAAAGTTTATTTAATAATCGTTCAATCTATTAGTTAAGTCATTATTGTTATTATTATTATCATTATTATTATTATTATTATTATTATTGTTATTATTATTATTATTATTATTATTATTATTATTATTATTATTATTATTATTATTATTATTATTATTATTATTATTATTATTATTATTATTATTATTATTATTATTATTATTATTATTATTATTATTATTATTATTATTATTATTATTATTATTATTATTATTATTATTATTATTATTATTATTATTATTATTATTATTATTATTATTATTATTATTATTATTATTATTATTATTATTATTATTATTATTATTATTATTATTATTATTATTATTATTATTATTATTATTATTATTATTATTATTATTATTATTATTATTATTATTATTATTATTATTATTATTATTATTATTATTATTATTATTATTATTATTATTATTATTATTATTATTATTATTATTATTATTATTATTATTATTATTATTATTATTATTATTATTATTATTATTATTATTATTATTATTATTATTATTATTATTATTATTATTATTATTATTATTATTATTATTATTATTATTATTATTATTATTATTATTATTATTATTATTATTATTATTATTATTATTATTATTATTATTATTATTATTATTATTATTATTATTATTATTATTATTATTATTATTATTATTATTATTATTATTATTATTATTATTATTATTATTATTATTATTATTATTATTATTATTATTATTATTATTATTATTATTATTATTATTATTATTATTATTATTATTATTATTATTATTATTATTATTATTATTATTATTATTATTATTATTATTATTATTATTATTATTATTATTATTATTATTATTATTATTATTATTATTATTATTATTATTATTATTATTATTATTATTATTAGTATTATTATATTATTATTATTATTATTATTATTATTATTATTATTATTATTATTATTATTATTATTATTATTATTATTATTTTTATTATTATTATTATCATTATTATTACTATTTTCATTATTATATTATTATAATTATTTTGATATTTTTTTATATAATACTGGATATTTTTTTTAGTTAATGTTTCTCTAACTTCAATGCACGTTTTTAACCAGGAGTTTGCTTTTCGAAGGCCAAACAGTTCCGCCCTTTCAATGTCCTCGATTACTATAATGTGTTCATCACTAGCGTTGGTACCATTAATCTTTATCAAAAAGATAATTAACCAATTATCTTTTTTATAACAGTGCATTTGATTATGTGTTCTATCGTTTCTAAATCTTCTTGACCAACAAATGGCACACCCTATTTTTCCCAAAATTGTTTCCTATATAATACATTTCCAATCGCAAGTGCAACAACTTATTTGCCTCGCTTACACCAACTGCTTTTAAACAATCTTGGATTTACTGTTGTTTCTTCTGGTGTCGTAATTTTTTCATCTTTGCCTCCATCTCTATACTAACTCTTGCCACATTTTCCTGGATCTTCTCCTTGACAACTCTTTTCCATTCTTGCTTATTCATCTGACTTGGGCATGCTTCGTTTACTCCAATTTCTTTTGCTATTTATTTTGTTTCACCGTACCAACCACCCTCTCTATCTGCTTCAGTTTGTTCTTTCAGAATCTGTGTTCCTAGTCTTTCCTCGTCTGATGTTTGCAACATGTTGAATAATTTTAAACGTTGGTAAGTGATATATATGCATTTCAATTGGTCAATTGCTAATTTCTTTGAGAATGCCCCCCAATAAAATGTGCCTTCTTTTAGTGTTAAAATCCTTCTTAATGCTCTACCCTGCACCCTCTCCAGTCTCTTAATGTCATATTTTCTCAAATTACACACATCCAGACGTAGAAGTATAGACTGTCACATTATAGGAGTGTGCTGTCCCTCTTAGGAGGATTAGCTCAAATGGCAGAGCAACCGAACTTCAGATCGGATCATATCTGATCGACCGTGGTTCAAATCCCCCTAAGGTCAACTCAGCCTTGACTTTATCTGAAACATCAAATGAGTACCATCTGAGGATGGCGGATGGAATGGTCCAGAGGGAATTGCATTGTGAGTAGCTGCGGCGCATCGTTGCGCATTGACAATCGAGACCTATTTGCCAAGAAATCTGTTGAAATTGATCTGCAGTGTCGCGGCTGAGATCAACCAAGAGCGTTTAAAATCATTGCTCTCAGCGAAAAAAGCCACTCATCTAGAAATAGTTGAGTGGTACCGGTGCCTTCGGTAGGGTGACACCGTCTACATTACATTTTTTATTTTACGTCCCTCTTACGTCTTACATAATTGCTACACAAAGAACGTCACAAATAACAATCAGACATAGCTGACAAAGAAACTTGTAAATAACACAATTCACTATACAAATATTATGAAAAGATGATACTCTCCCATAGCCCCGTCGAAACATCTCCTTCGGTTGCCAGTGAAGGATGTCATGTAGTGGTCGAGGGGCATATGTCTTTGATCTTTCGATGTGACCTAAAAAAGACATCTGACGTTGATGAGCAATAGCAGAGGCAGAAGGGGAAAGTTTCCTAAGTTTAGCAGTATATAGAATTTTTATTTCACCCATTCAGGGTAGATTCAATTCGTACATGCTATTCATTTATATATAAAATGTTAATGTTAAAATGTTATATAGCTGATGTGATCTACAGATAGGAAGCTGGATTAAGTTTAATAAGAATATCATTAGTGTGATATATAGGCTAACTAATACTGTCAATGTAGCTTATACGCAGTACTATAACGTTAAATCAAATTTAACTGAAACAATGAATTGTTAACTAATAGCTAAGAATAAATGGCGTTTAATGTATAATATCGATTAGTGATTATATGATGATTACATGATGATTATATGATTATTTTATTGTTGATAATACTAACTAAAAGCTAATTCCTTAAGAATTATGTCATTCTTCAACCGCCTCTATCCACTTGACAAAATTTATGTAAGATGGAATTGCTTGGCAATTCAATATATGAAATACTGTGTTGGCATTAGAGCCACACTCTTTGCAGCAGCAATCTTCAGATGGTGAATGGAAATTTTTATCTTTACATATATGGTGATGGAACCCATGCATTGAGCATCTAGCTAGGATTGAATTATTTGGTTGATCGCTTTGACGCCACCATGAAGTATTTGCTATGGGGGCCTCAAGGTAACCATTAGAAATATGTTTCTGAGTTTTTCTTGACCAACTGCAAGAGGCTTTACATAGTTCATCCATTGAAATAGTGTAGCGTGTGTTTAAGCTTTGAGATAATGGTTTGGTTTGAGTAAGAAAGTAGACAAGGGAGTTTGAAATGGATATTGATAGATGAAGCATCTTCTTTATAAAATTGGCTAAAATTGTATCAAGTTGTAGTAGGTGTGAATCTTTAAGAAAAGGGGCTATTATTTGTAGTGCGTATGTGATAGATGAAAGAACTCTCATATCGAAGATAACCATAGATGCGTCAAACGAAATACGATTTAAATATCGAATTGTATTAATGGCTAGCATTGCTTTCTGTTTTTTCTTTTCTATGTGATGAGTGAATACAAGGGACTGCTGTATGACCGCACCAAGATACTCGTAGGATTTCACAAACTCTAGACTAACATTATCAAACATAAACTTCTTGTCAGCTGCTGCTAGATGACCACCTTTTCTAAACTTTACAACTTTAGTTTTATTTTTGTTTACTTGCAAACAGTTTGTGGAGCACCATAAGGATATGGCATCAAGTACTTGTTGAATTGGTAAGCGTTGAATAGAATAAGTGACCAAGTCGTCAGCATAAAACAGATAAGAGAGATTATCAATAGATGTTAGAGTTGAGGCTAGATCAGCTATATACATAATAAAAAGTGTAGCAGATAGGCTGTCTCCTTGTAAAACACCATGATGTTGAGTAATAATTTTAGAATATTTTACTCCGTCATCGATTCTTATAAAATTATATTGGAGCAATGATTTGATTATATTTAAAATCTCTCCTCGAACACCAACTGATCATGTAATTTGAAAATGAGCTTCGATCTACCAATAGAGTCAAAAGCTTTCTTAAAGTAAATAAAAGTGGCGTATGTATGACCTCTTTTTACTGCGAATGACTCCCTGATTTCATTAATAAGCATACTTAAAGGAATAGTTATATTTTTGCCACGTTGGAAACCAAATTGCAAATCGGGCAAGAGGTAAGCAACGTTATCAATTATTCTTTTATTTAATAACGACGTAAACACCTTCAACGGACAACATAACAAAGCGATACCACGATAATTACCTGGATCATCTGTAGCTCCTTTTCCTTCGAATAAAATTAAGTTTAGCAGTAGACAGTGAATTGGGCCAATATATTCCTAAAGCATTCCGAAGCATGACATCATAAGCTGAGTCAAGTCGGGTCAATAGTGAGGTTGATAGAACCCACGTTTCAGGTGCGTAAACTAGAACAGGTTCTATCGTGTGTCTGAACAGTCGTAACTTAACGTCAGTGTAGACATCGGACGCCCAGAATTTTTTTAAACCTCTAATGGCAGCCCAAGTCTGACCTCTGCGCTGAGTTAATCATCTGAAGAAGATGGAAGCACGAAACCTATAGGTACTTAAACGAATCTCCGCGTTCTATGTCACCACTCGATGTAGCAAGGTGTGCCTGTTTTATGCCTAAAGCAATAAATTTCGTCTTAGTCTTGTTAATTGTCAATTCAACCGGTTCAACTTCATCAAGAATCTGTTGTGCATCAGATATGCTATTTGTTAAGATAGCAATATCGTCAACGAATGAAAGGTCCGATACACTGCGCTCTGGATGATGTGAAGTCCTACGACGATCAAGGGTAAAAGCGGAAGAGTGAGGGCATTAAATACGAAAAACATAATCAATAACTAGAGTAAATAAAAAAGAGGACAATGTGTCACCCTGCAGTACGTCACAAGCTGTCGGGAAATCGTTAGTATCACCACGATTGGGTTCTAACAAAAGTAGAAGAATAAAAGGACATAATAGCATCGATAAGAATAATTTGTACATTATAGAAATCTAATATTTCTGGGATTCTGCTTCTTAGGACAGAGTCAAAGGCCTTTTTGAAGTAAAAAATGCAACAATGTATTTTTGATGTGTCCTACAGCCTTCTAACAATATCCTAGCTGATAGAATTTGGCTTGAAGTTGACCGGCTATTTCTGCCACCATTTTGATTGTATCTTAAATATAGGTCAATTACTGACGCCAGCCTTTTATGTAGAATCTTATTATTAGCTTTCCCTGCAGTACAACGTAAAGTGATACCCCTCTGTTGGTCTACGGGCCCGGGTTGGGGTACTCAATACCCTTTTGTAAGGGGGTCTGCCATTTTAAAAATCCCGCTAGTACCCCAAAATTGCAGGGTTTGCACAGAACCATACCCCCAAAATTACAAACTAATATGTCATTGCCTGGCATTATCCTGAAAAATGCCATTATGGCGCTGATACCTCAAAATTACCAGCATGGTGCCAAAATGATACCCCAAAATAATGGCACATTCCCATATATCGCCTATTTGGAAACACCCCCCCCGCTGGGGTCTAGGTCTCTAGAAGAGTTCTTGTTGACGGTGATGACAGCAGATCTTCACCACTGACCCGGTACTTGTTGTTGCCCTACAAAACGGCATTTATGAAGGCAAGTAGCTCATTTTGTACAAGACGTTCCGAAGTGCCAGGGTGGGGACTATATCTGGTCCAGGAGACGCAAGGGGTTTCATAGAAATTAGAATAGAGCATAGTTCATCATTAGTAACAGGAGAAGTATTATAATTGGACATATCAGGAGGGGAGATATTAGGAGGTTGTGCTAAATTATTTTACGATAGTAGACAGAATGGGGATTATATAAATCATAAAAAAATTACGAATCATACTGTTTGCCTCGACAGAATCATACGCTTCAACTAATAAGGGCGTGTGGGATGGATTCTTAAGACGCCTTATCTATTTCCATGCTATACAATGCTTATTACTGTTACTAGCCGTTTTTATCTCTAAAATTATAGCGTTTAATTCATGCTCGATTAGGGCCTTATTTTTTTCATTTACAATAGATTGTAAAAGACTGATATTGTGTATAGCAAGAGAACAATCACGTAATTGCTTTTTAGTAAGTTTTAATTCATATCTTACCTGTGTGATCATTGCGTCACTGTCCCAAGAGACGCGTGATCATTGTCTTTTTCTCCGTGGCAAAGCAGTCTCGGCTGCTTTGATGATGCTAAGGAAAGAATGGAGAAATCACCTTTTGCGGGCAGTCCAACAAGAGAATTCTCAAGACAGTCGTTAAATGCTTGTGAAAACACTGAAAGACTTTCCAACAGAGGGATGACCCCACCTTTCCTTTGCAGTACCGGATGCATTGTTTCATGCAGGAGAAAACAAGACAATGATCAAATGGAATAGAAAATAGTGCTATAGTATCACAATCGTAAAGCCTCAGCCAAATGAAGCCAACATTTTGCCAACTTTTTCACAACATTTGACATATCGAATTTCAAGAAAGAAAACGTTTTACTCCGATTGGTCAATGATTACGTAATGATTATAGTTCAGCAGTTTGGCGCGAATTTCTAGCCATGCTTTCTCGGAAAACATTCTGATTTATCGTTTCACAGATAAATATAGGAATTTTTTCACAAGTGATCAAGTGATATATTGCTACCATGGAAGACCCAACAACGTCCCTTTTCAGTAACGAAGAAAGCAGCTGCGATTCTGCGTCAGATAGTGGATGTGAAAATGTATTACGACTGAAGTTGAAGCTTCACGAAGCAGAACTGAGAAGGAAAAACAAAAAGAATTTCTTGAAAGAATATTCGACCTAAATTGAACGACGATGATATTATAGAAGTGGAGAAGATCAAGCCCGTAAGGAGGCCTAGGAAGAAAAAGAGAAGGCAGGATGGTCGAAAGAACAGATAGACCTTCTGATAGACTTGTTAGAAGGTAATCCCTGCATGTGGGATACGTCTGTTGAAGCATATGACGACAAAATTTTAAGAGAAAGAGCCACTGAAGAAATGACGGAAATACTTCATACATCAACATCAATGCCACGACTTACCGACTGTGTTAGCCATTTTGATCGAAAATGATGAGCAATCACGAGGTGCAATCTGAGTATGGGCTCTAAACCTAGTCACCAGTCTCTTAATATTTTCCAGGAAACCTTTTTTCCTCTATCGATGTTGTGAAAATGTTGGCTTCATTTGGCCACCCCTAGCCAGCATTTTCACAACACTTGATAAAATTTCGCAGAAATGTTGTGAAAATGTTGGTTTCATTTGGCCACCCCAGCCAACATTTTCACAACAACGCGATCGATGTTGAATAAAGTAGATACTTTCCGAGACTTCTTTCGTTTTCTAATTCTTTTCAATTCTTATAATTAGTAAATAAAATAAAGTAATTCCATAAATACTGAATTCAATCTGTTCTATTTGCTTTTCTGGTGTTCCATTGCTAGTTAACCAATTACCAAGCCGCTTGTACTCAAGTAATCGACTTACTGTTCCTCTTGTTAATTGTATATCTGCATTTTCCTCTTTTTTCCTTCCCATTTTCACTATTGTGTACTTTTTTTTTATCAAAAGGTGAATTTCTTGTTTTTCTTCATTAATCGCAAATTCACTCCAACATTTTCTATCATTTGCTTTGTACCTGCAGCATCAATATCATCCACATAGATTAGTGCATTGATTGAGAAACTAGGAGATACCATTGTACTGGAAGTAAGGCCGATACTTTTTATTCTACCAGTAATATCACAACACAGTTGTGGACCATACACTGCCTTGTTTAATGATGTCCTGCACTTTTATGTTCGACGTTGGTCCGTGCGATGTGCGGATGATGATATTTGCTTCCCGATTGAGATTTAATAGTAGTAACCTCTCTTGCCGCATACCAGCACCACGAAGGTCTACTAGGCAGTATTCCAGCCACAGCCTATCAAAACACTTTTCTGCATCTGCAAATACTATATATGTATTCTTGTTCATTCTTTTGTTGTTATTTAGTATCATCATCTTATCATCATCCTAACCAATTATCTTTTATCGATCGATTTCTTCTTCCTCCGTTTTGATAACAGGTATCATAATCATATTTGATAACATCTTTTGTTTTTTCCATTATTAACTTTTTCGTATATCTTGCTTAGGATGCTTGTTAAAAACAAACCTCTTCTATTTTTTATTTCTGATTTGGACCCTTTGTTCTTATGTATTGATTTTATTTCCATAGCATCCCATTGGGATGGTATAGTATTTTCCACTGATAATTTATTAAATAATTTTGTTAATGAGATTATCATTTCTGGTCCACCTTGCATAACCATTTCATTTCAGCAACCTTCACTATCTGAAGATTTTTTACGTTTAAATCTATTTACAGTACTTCTTACTTCTTCTGTAGTATATATCAGTGGTATTTGTGCTTCGCCATTCGTTAATGTACTCGTCAGTTTTTCATTGATACTTTTTTCAGTGTTCAGCTCACTCCTCAATGTTGGTTGGTCTCTGCTAAACAAATTCTGGTAAAAACTCTGGTACTTGTAATATACATAATATGTCCCAGAATTTTTCCTCCTTCAGTTCTCCCCCTCCACTTTTCAGCAAGTTCACTGTTTTATCAATCTTTGTGATTGAATCCTATGTTCTTCCGCATAAATAAGATTAGTTATTAGCGGGGCTATTAGTTGCTGTCATTTTTTTAGTAGTTCTGAGTTATACTGCTGCATTGTAACTTCAAGTTTCGTTTAGCAGCCATTAGCAATCGTCGTTGTTTTGTAGATACTTGCTTTTACTTTTTTTGCGGATTCACATTTTTCTTTTCTTATTTCCAAAACTTGTTTTGTCTATATTTTTCTTCATCAATTAAAATTGATTTTGATTTTCCATTTCTTGTTGGTCAATAAATACGTAATCTATAACACAGAATGAGATTCTCCTTCCACTCTTTTCCATAGTCCCTGGCATTTACTCCAGCTGTTGGCTATTTTCATTCCAGTGTCTCTAATTAACTTTGTTAAGAGTTTTCCACCTTTTGTTATGTCTTTACGATTTCCATTAATTGTTTCACCAACATTGCAATTAATTTCTCCCATCAGTATTACTTTTTCTACTTTGCTTTGTCCTCTAATCACCCCTCTCTCAGTACTTCATACATGGCCTTGATAGCTGCTTTCTTTATGGTATCTAACTTTGGAAAGTATGTTACTCCTATTTTATATGTTGTGATGGTACCAATTTTAATCCACAAACCTTCCATGTCGTTATTAGATCTAGGACTTCCATTTTGGTTTTCTTGTATTTTTCATTGATATTAACACTCCCTCCTTCTGTATTTCTGTCGTTTCTAAATATTCTGTATCCTTCTATTGAAATTATGTCGTTTGCTCTTGTGTGAGTTTCTATTACTGCGGCAACATCAGAATTGATAACTTCTATTATCTCTATTGGACTTTCTAATTTAGACTTTAGTCCTCTTGTAATAACATATACTTTCATAATATTATTTAACATCTTTTCCATGGTTTTCTCTTCTTTTCTTTCTTTTTTTATAATATTCTGGTGATATTGTGGTTTTTGGTTTTTGGGTTTTGTCATTGATGTGGTGGTACTACTGTTCTGTACGTTGAGTAAATCGAACCTTGCCAACTGTTAGCACTATTAAGATTTTAGGGATGCCTGATCTCTGTTTTGAACGATTCCATTTCTAAACATATTTTCTCTTTCAGTTCCTGTATAAGCATCTCAGTTTGCATTTTTTATACCTTTGCTCCTGCATTGCTTCTCATACTTTCTGTCTGTTTTCAAATGGATGCTGAAATTTATCTTCTTGCACTTTTGTAATTGACTGTGACGTATCTGCCTCATGGATGTTGTTTCTTATGTTGATTGTTCAAATATTGGTTTGACTTGACAGCGGTTCTTTGTTCCTGTTCCATGCTAGCATGTAATATATTTTCATTTCCTTGTTCGTCTCCTTTCTCTGTGGTTGTGTCCAGGCGGTGGATAAATCACCTATCTCCATATCTGCAGTCTCCTTTTTCCGTCCACTTGCATATCAATCTTTCATAATGTACGAATCGGCATCTTGATTTGTTGCATTTACTTCTTGTAAGAAAATACCTGCAAATAACTGCGTGTCTGTACTTGCATCTATCAGCAAATCTGCATGACAGATTCTTTAAAAGTATAGACATATTCTGTCATATGATGCATTTCTTTTTTGTAATTTATCTGATGTTTCTGGGAATTGTATTACTATTTGCTTCGGCTTTATTATGTCAATTTCTAGTTTTCTGTTTATATCAGCCATTTCTTACACTTTCTGTTTCATCGTATTGTTTTCCTCTGTAAGTGCTGATTTTCAAGTATATTCTCTTCCACCAGATCTTGATACCGCTTTAATTCAGTTCCTATCTTTTCATTAGTCTTTTGATAATTCTTTTTATTTTCTTGCAATTTTTTAATTTTCGACACTGTTGTTTCTATTTCCTTTTCAAGGGGCGCTGGTTCAAAATCCCTTATGATTTTATCTTCATTGTCGTTGACTGCTTCATTTATTTTTCTCATAAGTAAACAAATAAGATCAATACTTTCCATATCACTTCATGTTAATGTACTCTCTAAATCAAATCTATCACTATATCTTTAATTTATTCCAGTGGAAGTTTTCTTCTTCTCATTATAAGTCAACCATCTCAGACTGCTAAACTAGCTGTAAACAAAGCTCTACAATTAATGTTCCCGGAAAATATTAGAACTTTATTTAGGTAAATAAAACATTATCTTTCTCGTGGAAGTGTTTTCTGTTCAATATTTTAGCAAATCAATGGTTTACTTTTGATTCAAAGTCGTTGCTAAGGACGTTTGATGAATGAAATGTACGACATTTCAGTATTCCAAGTGAAATCAAAGTTGTTTATCAAAAATGTAATTTATTCAAAATTTAAAAAAAATGTTATATCATGAAAGTTGAATCATAGATATTTAAGAAATATTTAATTAAAGTATCAGAAAACAAATACAACAACAAGTATTACCTCTACATTTATAAATTTAGTAATTTAGATATTATATTGGGTGGTGAACGCCTTATAAAAATTGTCTGTTGTTGTTTAATGTTTGCAAATTTGCAAAGCCGTGTAACATCAGATAGCGTTAAAAGTAAATAGAAAAACCCTTACCGTTTGATTTTTATATGTCTTTTTCTATATATATATATTTTAAAATCGTATTAAAATCACAGCGTTGTAATATGGTGCCAAGGACTTCACAAAATTTATAAGTTGACTAAACTTTGTGCTGCATTTTCTCCATTGCATGAATTCAAAATTCTTCTGCACAACTAAATGTATTTTAGTAAATAAAATGAGATATAGTCGTCAGATCAGAAAACGACTTGAAGATTTAAAAAGAGCATACAATGCTACGTTATTTTATCAAATAAAACAAAATTCGAAGATTTGTTGAATTGTCGATTTTGACACGAACATATATAGTCTCCAAATAGACAGAATTATCTTGATAGCTTTCAAAAATGCTTGAAAAATACATATTTTAAGGTTTAAAGTAAGTCGCTAAATTATATAAATCGTAAAATATTTACGAAAAACTTTCATACAGCTGCCATCTTGCGCACCAAAACAGTTGAGGATGATAAGTCATAACCAATAGACTTACATAGACTGCTGATTCCATTGCCAAACTTCACGGAAAACACATAGCGACCATGGGCATCCATAATGGCTGACACAAAGTACCAAAACAGGCTTGATAACCGCGAAATTTAAAGCCATTTTTTGAGCAATTTTTATTTCTAAATGAAACAAGAATTTTTTTATAAAATAGTTATTTATGATTACCAATTTCAAGTTGCATCGTACATGAGTTAAAATATCTATGTTTTAATAGAGGGTTACCACATACTTGCCATGTTTTTATTCATATTTACTAAACGAGAAAATGTTGGGAGACACGAGTGAAGCGCTAAAAAATCACGAGCTCCGAGCGAATGATTTTTAGCTTCCCGAGTGTCTCCCAACTTTTTCGAGTTTAGTAAATATGAATACAAACATTTGCAAGCATGTGGTAACCCTTTTCTAAAATAAAACAAATGTCGGAATCTCATTCGACGGCGAATTTTCAATTCATGAATTCAAAATTTAAAATTCAATTTCAATTCATAAACCAAGCATAAAGAGAATCCCACAACAAGATAGATTTTGTCGAATAAAGAAAGACATATACAAGAACGTCTGTAATACAAGTGGTACAATAGTTCTTTAGCAAATTAATGCAGTAATTGTTATTTAAATTTTAGGTTTACCTTGAAACAGCGTAGCCTACAATTGTCTTTCGTTCTGTGTTTTTATTTTGCATGCTACACGACCAATAACTCATTCACCACGCTTTTCAATAAGTAAAAACATCTTGAGCTAAATGTCGTTTTGTAAATCGTAGCCATTATTGAGATATTTATTGGATTGTTATCAAAAAGTTATAAATTCTGTATTTTATCACAGATCAAACTTTTTGAAGCTTGCGGTTTTTCCCGGTTTTCGGAGCCATGTTTTACCCTAGGATTTCATGCACGCTCTTTCGACCAATCAGATCGCAAAAAACCTTCGTGATATTTTAGAATGCTATTTCACATTAGATTTATCTATCGTCAGATTATATAAACTATGGTCAGATGTGATAATGCTCAATACCAATTAGACATTGACACAGCTGTAGTATATATATACTTTTAATGTTTCATTTGAGACGTCACAATTACCGATGGATTGACTATTAGCTGATATCATGCCCAATTCTAAAATACCTGGTACAAGCACAATTCACTCTATATATAATAGCCTTACATCAAATGCTTGTCGACTCATTGAGCGTATTATTAAAGAAGCTACTGTATTGTCAATCATCTACGTGATAATGGATAAAATCGAGCTTATCATACGATAATATCTCATAGTGCGCATGCGTATGGTGTCATTTACTGTCAGTCATATTTCTTTTTGAATAGCTATAAATAACTTTGATACATTGTGTCTTAACACGGGCCCGTTAGCTCAATCGGCAGAGCGTGGTGCTAATAACGCCAAGGTCATGGGTTCGATCCCCATATGGGCCAGTAAAATTCATTTTGTTTAACCGAAGTAGAAACAATTTTCTTCTCGTTTTGTGCTAGACGCTTTTTCACATCGCATTGAAGCTACTCTGAATTGATTTAAATCACGAAAATTTAAGAGAGGCTTCTTTATTGGCCATTTTCCACTTCTGATGCTGAGACGTAAGCGATGTTAATCATAAGTACAGTATAACTTGACCTTTCTTTATTTATTATGCTTGACGGCCTTAACCCCATCCGTCCTTGTTGCTCAATTCACACCCACGTATTAGTTGACTGATCTATAAGTCCCGCTTTGATATACCGCAATTTGACAAGCGGTAAGCTTACCAACATATCAAAATCGTCAAAGTAAAAGTGAGACTTGGGCAAGTCAAACGTATTAGCTGCAAACTGCATGGCCGCTCGAACATGACCGCATGACCCGCTCATGGGACCGTATCTTGTTCTGGCTCCCGCAATCGGCATACTATCTCTGTATTGGCTTATATTGATAGTATTGTCTGTTTGTATTTATTTATATATTCTGTATTTGTATATTTGTATATTTGTGGTCTTTCTGCGACTTCTATACGACTCACTGGCGAAATAATACCGATAATATTCATAATGATCGTCAAAGTAATGTTGAGAATTTTGGAACTCGATCACTAATGTAATCGACATTTGCACATCTAATTTTTTTCCCGTTAAAAGAAATCGTAAAATTAAACATTTATACCCAAGGCACTTTAGGAACATAGCAAGACGAAAAAAGCAGCTTGAAAATTACCTCAATTGAATGATATACATAACTTTCATTATGTTCATTAAATTCCATATATTTACAAAGTATTAAATAACCTTGTATAGATATCAATAAACTATTTACCTTCGATATAAATGCAAAAACGGTTGCTTTATCTTCAATCATGCGTGGGCATAGTCTAAAACTAATAAGAATGGACCTACCCATTCCTAACTGCTAACAGTACAGCATCAAGAACATTTTTTGTTCACTTGTCAAATCGTGGTGGAATGACCTACAGAACGAAGCTGTAATTGCAACGACGTTGGCAACGTTTAAATAAAGATTAGATGCAATTGATTTATCAAAGCATTGTAAATGCTAATTTTTCAATGCTTTTAAATTTAATACCTGTGTATTTTAAACTTACTAATATGTATTTTACGGCTATATATGTAAGTGAAGGCTCATACATTCATCTATCTGCAAGTTAATATTGATATTTATTGACAAAAATATATCATATCATAATCATATCATTATGAAATTATTAGTCATCAATATAAGAAAGCTGTTCACAATTTTAATTTCGAACGTGAAAACCAATTATTGGCTGATCCTTCACTACATTCATGATACCCTCTTGTTTAGGTTGTTCATGAGGTTGAATACTAAAGATCAATTTCTGCAATTCTACATGATCAAGATGAGCTTAAAACTGACGATATAATCAAATCCACTTTATTTACCTGCTATTTTTTAATTGTATTTCACTACTGATAATCCATGGCATCACACCAGCTTTTCTCCCCAATTAGAAGAATATACTTACTTTTGTCGAATTTCGTTACCTTGACGCTGTTAACCTTTCGAGAATGCTTCCTTCCAAGAAATCACATACACCTGATGGATACTGTGCTTTATTTTCAAAATATATTGCAGATGAGATGTCAGTTCCTTTTTGTTTATTATTTGAGCTTTCTCTTCTAACGGGTGATCTTCCAAAAGTATAAGAAAGATTGCAATCATCAGCCCAATTTTCAAGGAAAGAAATGCTTCGACCAGAAAGAGCTTTAGATCATTATCTCTCGCCTGTATCGCTTGTAAAACGGTGGAATCCATCATCGCTAAAGCAATTATTTCCTGTCTTAAAAATAATAATTTAATATCTAAAGACCAACATGGATTCTAATGACGCAGATCAACCTGTACTCAATTGATTATTACACTTAATGAATGGTGCATTTTTAACAACAATCGTATGCGAATAGACTCTGTCTATATTGATTTTAGCAAAGCGTTTGCTACAGTGTCACACGAAAAACTTAAGCTTCTTTCAAAACTGGAAGCCTATGACACCAAATCGTTTCTATCTGACCAATCACAGCAGGTTTCAATTGGCAATGCTCTACCGTCGTCTTTCCCAGTCACAATTGGTGTTCCTCAAGGATTCTTCTAATGCTGCAAACTAATAATCAACAGTGTAAATAATTCATACTTGAAATTACAGATCACCATTATAAATTATTTTATTCTTACCTTTTGGAGGCAAGTCTGGATTATTACGCTTTTGTTTGGACACAAATGCACAAGATATAAATAAAAATTGAATCATTTGCTCGATTTTGTGAGGAAATTCATTATTATAATTTTACTTTTTCCAATTCCGATAATGATACATGTTGATAACTTCCTAGTTAATATCCTCACTTGATTACCATTTTGTAAAGGCTGGAACATGCCCGAAGAGTTAGATATCAAGGTTCACACATCTGGCCAAATAAGTTCTCAGATTCAAAGGAGAAACACAGTTCCTTGTAAATATAGATGTTTTATTTCAGCTTAATCTATAAATTTGTTGTTATATAATAATATAATAATAAGATAGTGAAAAAATAGGCTTTCATTCAATACAATAAATAATATTTGCTACCTACTAATAGCTTCAAGCGATCATCAAGGTTTGAAACTATTAAACAATTAGACGACGAGCCCGAGTTGGCTACCGTCGAATAATCATCGAGGTCTTCCGAGAAAAATATTCAGAACGGTAGACAACAAGGGCGAATTGTCTAATTGTTTTAGTAGAAACCAACTAGTGGTACAAGCAAAACATGCCAAAAGAAATAATTCAAACTATGTATCTGCTCCTTGCATAATTAATTCAAAATTTCACCGTCAATCAAAGGCATCCATGACGACTGCAGCGTCGTGATTTGGAGGATGAATTTTAATTCGACTTGATTTAGATTTGATTTTTAAAACAAAATAGTTGGATATAAGTATCTAAAAATATATAAATGCTTGCAGTTTGTAACGTAAAAGTTAAAAGTTTGTTGTTTATAATCTTTAGCTGTCTAGCGAACTAATCTGCAATAAACTAGCGACGATTAATTGTGAGAAGATTGTTAAATAAGATTAAAATTGTGTATGCATATATATAGCCTAGCTACCATTACAACTTCATCTCATATTTTTTGGTTGATTTGTTTTCTCGGGCACGAAATTTATAAACATTTGTATAAAATTGATTCAAAAACTAATCGCTTGTTTACTTTTTGAAATTTGCGAGGGAACTTGCCAGCGTTCACTATGAGAAAATAGTGAACGATTGAGCAACCAATCAGAATGCAGATCATCGAATAGTACCCTAATCAGTATTGACTAATGGTTAATATTACTTCATTACTGTATTAATAGATCTGTATTTATGCATGATTTATGGCATCGAGCCCGTTAATACAGGAAAGACAACATCAGTATGTTCGTGTTAGACGCATTACTTGGATTAATACAGTGTTCTCAATTAGTTTATTTCTTAAAGTATAACCAGCATATAGACGATACAGTAATTACAGCAGGCGGATTAAGCATTTATATTACCTATAACTGCTGCTATGAGAAATGGGGTACGATGGCTATTGTACAGTGCCTGAATAAGGTTATTGTCTTATTAACTTTTAAGATTCAACATTCGATTGGCGGATCTGCACGGACGTGTTCCCAACGTGCTTCAATTCAATTCAATTAAATTCAATAACTTTATGTGAGTGTCAATGTCTTTAGCTTTACAAACTAATTGGGGACACTATAATATTTAAAGTAACAAATTTTTATGCATATAAATATATATAAAAATAAATAAATAAATAAATGGAAAAAAAAAATAGAAAATAAAATAAAAATAAATAAATTGAGTAATAACAATAATAACTTAAATTGATTAACAACTATAACATTCATAGTAAAAACTTGCAAAGATTATATTTATTACAATATATAATTTTTTTTTTTTTTTCAACTAGTTGACATGTCTGTAATTGACATAAACTACAGCAATTTGTGTTATTATCAAAGAGGCTTGAAATGTTTGTTTTTCTTACATTCATCTTGAAGCATTTTAAACTTTGTCCTTTCTTCAAATCTGGACTAAGTTTAGACCAGATGTATGGGCTTTGATATCTGATTGAATGTTTGCCATATTGGACTGTATTATAAACAGGTATTTTAAAGTCATTATTTCGAAGGCTGTAATCTACATTTTTTGAACAAAATAACTCATTTATGAAATTTGATTCTAACATCTTGTTTTTAATTTTGAACATAAGTATTGCAATATCTTGTAATCTGCGATTAAGTAATGTTGGTAGATTCGATTTTAAAAGAAGCTTTTCATATGATTCAGAAGTAGATAAGTAGATTATTACAACGGAGTACTGTTCCTCATTCCTCTCTTCTCAATCAAGATGTTCATCTTTGAAAGTTTGGAAGATAGCTTATGATTTGCTACAGTATATGCTGGCTAACGTTCTGATGAAGTATGAAAAGTATTACATTTACAAGAATATGCGAACTCAAGTGGCGTAATCATAAAATTGTAGAACAATTGAAAACATACACAGTATACTGCATATGTTGCTATGCTTTTGAATTTATAATATTTGTATATAGATATATAAATATTTATTGAGATGTAATTTAAAAATCGATATATCGATGACATATAAGGGTTAATAAAATCTATATACATGTTATCAGAACATTTGGTATATGGCACGGAATTTTTAACTTTACTACACCAGTGCAGCAAAGATATTAATATTAATTGTGTGTTTATAATTCATCTATACTTCATCACACCAGTGTCATGAACAAGTTATATAATTATATGGATAATGAAGTTAATTTCTTATACATTTGAAAGATTTGTGCTTCGTGATTGTGCAAAGTGCAAAGACATTGTCTTTATGGATAAGCAAAGCCTTTGTTAGAAGATCCCAAACTATTTTTATCGATTGATGATGGTGTCACTGGGGATTGTCGACTTGAACCTGTGAACGAAAAGCAATCCACATTATTGTATATGCAAAGACAAAAATTATTAGTTCTACAATTCTACACACGGAATAGTGTCACAAGTAAACAATTTTATATGTCTAATATTTTTTATTTAACAAATAGAAAACTGTGCTCAATTTTATGCACTCTGATACGAACACGCTGGGTGCGTAGACATGAAATAGGCTTAAAAAATCACGAACTGCTAGACGAGTGATTTTGGTATCTTGTATGTCTCATAGCACTCAAAGAGTTCGTATTGTTTTATAAAAGTGGACTGTTTATTTCGACAGTAAAAAGCTCAAAATAATGATTCCATGTAACTTCTCCTAACATGACGTCATCGTAGAGATAATACAATAACCTCAGCCAATCAGTGTCTTTATATGATTTTCCTCATACGTGAAAATCGTGAAACTTATTCACTCGCAGAGCCTTGCTCGTTCTTTTTATGATATGTCACACTCGATAGCAAACTCCCTACGACGCGGTTCCCATGGAGTAAACTCTAATAATTTCCCTAATTCACAACACTCAATATTGGTGCTAATTCACACAGTTGATCAGAATTTTGGATCATTTTCTTTGAGTTTAGTAAAGGGGGAACAATTTCTCATTTCCCCATAATTTGGTAGAAAATAATTACTGTTGGTTGCTGATTCACTCTGGTAAATAAAAGGTCACCCGTATCCGACATCAACAACAACCATCTATAGATATATGACTATTGAAAATCAACCAGGTTGATCATTCAGATCTAAATAATCGTTTTTTAAGTATTACCTGAAAAGCCTTTTCCTTCTTTTCCTTTGTTATTCATTGCCTTAATGCTAATTCCAAGTATCATAAGTATGCACACGACAAGTAAGAAAGCAGCGAATACCCCCAAGCCAATACTTAGTGATTGCATGTCAGTTTTATCATCATCGGCATCAACATAATCTTGTCTTGCTTTATGGAAATTTGCATTCATCATTACATTGGATAACTTCAAATCATTGTTTTCAGTGATAAGTTCATCAATTGATTTATAGTTTTTCTTTTTTACACATTGAAAATCAACGACTTCGTCACAACCATTGATAGCAAAGAAACTGGACGATGGTAAGTTCTTAACACCTGTGTTCGCTTCTATGATTCTTGTGAGGGTCATTGATTCAACTTGTTTGATTTCCTGAAATGACAAAAACCCATGAAAATGACTGAAGTCATTAGAACATCATGGTTCTGATTGATGTCATTGATTTGATCTATTAATTTATAAGCAGTGTCTTTACATCCGCTATATGATCTGCGGTGAATGGTGCGTTTTACTCACAATGCCCTTCCGTCCAATAAAGATATCTTAAGAGACTTAAAAACAGTTGCTATATTGCGGGCTTTGTAAAACATGTTGATTTATGATACAACTGAACGATTTACTAAGAATTTTAGAGATGGAGTAAAAGCATGTAAGGGTATTATATGGAGAGATTCTCAGAGCAATGAATAATTTTTCCTTTCTTACCTCGGGTGTCATGATGTTTTCATACCAAAATCTATCACCATCTCTCACTCTTAAGAATGTCTCTAATAATATCACACGGAATGTTTCTCCCATTTCTGAACCATCCTCATGATCTTCAGATAGACCACCAACCCATAAATCAATGTTATTCACGTTGCCATACAATTGTTTCAATTTCTTAGCAACTTCAACATTTTCCGTTATATCAGAAAAGTCCACTTTTTCTAGAAATTAAATGGAGACAGAAATATAAAGAAGAATCAAGTAACGATCAAGTTCGACGTAGCAATTCCATTTTCCGTTTGGTAGTACAGAAGTATGAGTACAATGGCACTGAGTAAACACTTTGATAAAATACATCTGCTATACACTACCTAGTATAGAGGTAGGCGTTAAGAACGCAACTAAAACTCTGTATAGCAACGATGCCAGGCAACGAAGAAGTCAAAGATGAATATAAATAATCAACAACAGATAAGCCGTTCATATGACAATGAAAGTAATTTTTACTAGAAAACTTACTAATGCTGGATCGAGGGATGCATTTTCAGGCATGATAATTAGTCCCATTGTAACTCGATATAGCGTATTTCCGCTTGTGATAATACAACTATTGACATGAAAGGCTTCAGCTATAGAGATGAAAGGCTTGTGCCAGGGAATAATTGTAACTGGATCAATAAATATACCCCCTGTAAGTTATCAAAGTCGAAATGATATAAAACATATTTAGGGTAGAAGAAGAAAGAGGGCTATCTCCTTCAAACAGTTACCTTTTAATCCCAGAAGTCTTCTAAATGAATTGTAGTCCGGTAAGCCATGCGATCTGCCTCGTTGGATGTTTATTGCCGCCAAGTCGAGACCGCTGTCCGGGCTTTTGGCAAAAAGTACGTTCCTCATTTCATCGACCATTAAAGGATCGATTTCCTGTGCAGGAAAATACATCATACCACGGATGAGCGGATCAAGACCGCCTTCATCTGAAAGCCTTTCTGGGGCAAAGTAGCATTCACGAAGTAATGCGTGTCCATATTCACTAGTTTCATAATTATCATCAAGGCGAAACAGGCGAGTGTTGACTTGACTATGACCAAAGCTGAAATAAATATGCATTGCATGGATATTGAAATTGAATAGCTTCAACATTGAAAAATGGAAAAAAAAATAAAAGTGAAAGTAGTAAACGTAAACCCAAGAAATTCTGATTTGGTTTCGAGAAGTCAGAAACGACGTACAGTACTAAAAAAAGCAGGATTCTCAAACTATCGTTCATTAGTATTTTCATGGTTTTTAACAATTTTTGTGATCGGTTGATTGCTGGTAACGTGACGTAAATTGAATCGATTACTTCCCTTTGAGATCGGGAAATAAGTTGGTATTTTCCGTCGCTGGTAACAACGCGAAATACGTCATTGCAACTATGACAAATCAACAAAGTACATACAGATTTTCCAATCTTTCAGAGTGCAACAAAGTTTGCATTTAGCTTTCTCATAGCGCTTATAGAGGAAATGTAATGTAAGTAGCAAACTCTTATACAGTATTCAAAGAGGCTAACTGAGTGCAAACAGAGAGAAATGTCGTATAGTCTTTAAAAATAATTACTTCTTGTTGAACTACTGCTCCTCTGAATTAACTCAGGGGATTTTACCGAAGAAAACGTAGCAATAAGCATAGATCAAGCAAATAAAATAATGCTTTTCACTGAAATACTTTCACGTTTAAAGCAAGTTAAAAATGTTTCAAGTTTTTCTCAATCCTTCTATGCGTTATTGTTATTGTTGCGTTTTGCAGTACTGTAAGATTAATAATTCAAACTGCAACTTAATTGTCTAGTTAAAAAGCATGAATATACAAAGCACTGAATGTATGACTGCCCCAGGAAATAGTGAGTTCCTCGGACCCGCGGGGAATTAAAACTCATTACTTCCCTTATGTAAATCACTAGGCGCCATATACATAATACTATACCCGATGTGAATTCGTACAACTCTAAAATCTAATACATATAAAAGTAGGACCTATAAAGACATTAAAGTTTGAAACAAGACATATTTGGCATAACCATTTTAGATTGTTCATTAACATAAGGGTATTTTCATAATGCTGTAATGGAGGATAGTGATACATGATGGTAGGCTACACCTAAGTTAGTTAATGAAAGAGTTTGTCAAAAGAAAATTTGCTATAAATCATAGTGCATCTGCTAACCCAACAATCAGTTGTTATAAAGAATCGAAAACATTGATCCATATGAATTATAATCAGTGCTAATTCACTTACCGAAATGCTGCTGTTCCGAAGGCATTGGTTATCGATGGATCTACGTTTTGTTTGTATTGTCCATAGGCTGGAATATTGTGTTTGCCACCAAGTAGGGATGGTAAGTATTCATTAAACGCAATTGATTGAATCTCAGCTATTACGATACCTCGTGCATATTGAAATATCATTTCATCACTGGCCTAAAATCAGATAAATATGTCAAAACAAATATCTGAAGCAATACTAAATTTAAAAGACTTAAAGAAAAAACTGAATTTGGATGAAAAAATTACGTGTCATACAATTTTTCAGAAACTGTGCTAGATTTGCCAAATAATTTTCTTCCACGATGGCTGACCTCGAAAATCATACCAGGACTCTAAATTACATTAAAAACCACTCCGCCAACGAGAGCTAACATTCAATATACGCTCATTAAAAGTATTGGAATATCGGGAGTACGAAAGTTTACGAGTTCAGATTTAAAATGGCGTCTACTTTCAAGTTCTCAAGCAACCTTAATAGAGTTAATAAGCAATCGAATGACGAGAATTGATAATTGACCCGGCATATTCTGTTGATCGATTAATAATGATCGGCTATTGCTGTCGCACTGTATAAACATAAATAGAAATAGAAAAATAAACATCTGTTTTATGAAGCGCCATTGAATTATACAGTTAAAAAGGAATGGCGCTAAAAATCTACTATTATTATTATCACTATAATTGACTTACGGTTGGGTTGCTTTGTTTGTAGTCGTTACAAATCCTGTTGTGTTCTCTTACAAATAAGGAATGCATAGCCATTAGCCCTGGTTGAACATTTGCACGCGTATCTCCTGTTATATAAAGTTGTGCGGGTTCACGACCAACCTGATTGCTGTTGTCAAAACTATTTACATTTTTCTGAAATGAAAAATAAAATGAGTTGGAGTCATTTACACAATTAAACAACAGTAATAATGGCATGGTAGTCCAATCTTTTAGTTCCACTTAAAATTTTTTCCTTTTGAATGTTTTTGGTCTGAACAGGATACAGAATTGTTTGGTCTACATTATTAGTCAATCCAGATAGAAAAATATTAACACCGTCACACTGGAATTAGTGTCAGGCCCTTTTCGTCAGAATAATACAGGTCATCTTGGAAATTGCTTAGCATAATACATCTTAGTTTGCTTATTCTGCTGATTATATTCAAAAACGATATTATAGTAAAACTTCAATATTAAAATTATTATTCTGGCATTAAGAGACTACCATGCTGGCATTGACAATGAAAAATCGAAGGGGTATTGAATCAAGACTGTTCGATAGATTATTCATGAGGATCCACGCGTAATGCATATAAGTATAATTCTGTTTATATAGACTATAGTATTGCGTATAACGCAAGGTCCATTGCGGTCTCAGTATCTTCTTCCTTCATGTATGCCTAATGCTTAAAAACATTGCAAGTAATATCAATGTCATGCGAACAACAAGTATGATATTTGTATAGTTATGTACTTGACCAGGCAAACTTGGGGTCTGTGGATTTGAAAAGTAACAATGTGAAATGTTTAATGTAATGAGATTCATTGTGAAAAATTATGCGAAAATTTTTAACGAAATTATGTATGATTACCGGTAGAATTCCATCTGTGCCTTGCTTCATTTTACCATCTTTTAACGTCCTTAGTTCTTTATTTAGCTTAAGTGTTGTACCATAGACCATACTACCATCCATGTATGCAGAAATAAAATTAATCTGCTGTTTAGGTGAACCATTAGGATATATAGCCGTGCATCTAAAATCACATGAAGTAATATCACATGATTACACAAAATTATTTATACTTGAAAAACTGAAATATTTTCACCGCCGTCATTCCTAGTCATGTAAAGTGGTTGCTTCTTGTTTTTGTGTATTATGGCTTTTCGGAACTCATTAAAGTGACTCAGGTTGGAAATCGCTCACGTGCATTAATGTATCATTACACGACCAATACTTTACTTGGCCTTCAATCCAGGCACCTCTAACTTGAATCACTTGTTTGTCAATTTATGATATTAATATAACTATATTCCTTCTGCTCAGTAAATTCGCAAGCAAAGACATTAATAAATTGAAGCAAATTATCCGAGACAAGATTACAAGATTCCATAGAAGTGTTACTTGTTAGGACCAGGGATGCTCTTGATGGCTTGTGAAAAAATTCTGCGGCGTCTGTGACACTCCATCTTGCAACCGTGCATAACCAGGGGCGGATCCAGCTGAAAATCTGACTGGTGCTGAAAGGGGACAATAAAGGGGCGAAGCCCCGTCATCTAGGGGGGTCCGGGGGCATGCCCCCCCGGGAAAATTTTGGTATTCAAAAGCTAATGAAGGGCTGTAACACCACTTTCGTAACTCCATCAGCAATATTTCAACGTAATTATAAAGCTTAGATGATCAAATTTTACACCATCAAATAAATAAACACAATAAAAACAAAGAAAAAATTAAAAATGTATTTTATTGAAAATAAAAACATCTTGTGCTTAATTAGATCTGCATGCACTCAGACAGGCTATACAGCATACATTATGAATAAAACGTTTCAAATGCGAAATAATTAACAACTACTTAAATTCAAATAAGCTGTTTAGACATCATCATCATTAGTAATAATTGTAAAACAAAAAGTTATATAAATCTTCTGATGTTTAAAATTGTAATTATTACATCCAGTTGTAAAAGGTTTTGAATGCATGTACACAAATGAATTATAGGGGCAATCCATCAACATCTGAATAGACGTTCTACAAAAAAGGAATGGAAAACAGATGTATTTTCCCTGTCACTAGACATCAGCAAAACAGCAAGCCTACCCTGGGCTGGGTCTACCAACAGGCGACAGCGGCGCAAATGGAAGGGTTTGCAGCCAATCATTATTCATTCAGGCTGGAATTATGTCAATGTGTTATCGTAAGATCATCTGAATATGTGTGCTGAAACTAAACGGACATAATGATACAATAATTTATTAGGCCTGTAAAAGTAGGCCTATTTATCAGGCCTTAAGGACCTTTGCTGGAAACGAGAAGAGGATCCACAACCAAAATATGTAAATACAGATCTCAAACATACGGTACTCGGCTACAATAAAATATTGAAACCAGTGAATTTAAAGCCAAAATAAAGACTACTAACTTTTAATCTACTAACCTCTTGTGATAATGCATGCAATAGCGCTTCCAATTTTTGATAGGAAAATGAGTTCTTCTTGCAATTCTGCGAATTTTATTTACATTCTCAAACTTCTTGTTTCCTTGTGCTGATTTTTTACATTGAAAGGTTGATAATAAGTCTTGAATCAGCTAGCTTTTGTCGACTGGAACTTTCTTCTTTAAATTACATGTTAAATTGTCAATATAGAGCAGATTCTGTAATAGCGCAGCAAGATAATGTTAAGCTTTCCTAGACGCCATGCTTGCAAAGGTGGAAGGCATAAACAACTTGACTTGATTAGACTTGATAAGTTAACACGAAGTTGAGAACAACACAGTCGGACTTTGTATTGTACTTGATTACTTGACGTCATTCTAATTCTAGCACTAAAAAAAGCAATAAAGGTGCTCACTGGTGCTCACTGGTGCTCAAATTCCTGAGATTCCTAATTTAGAGAATATGATTGGTTGAAACGATTGGGCGAAAGCGAGAATGGAATGTTGATTGTTCTGACTGGTGCTCAAAGACGACATACGATTGGCTTTTAGATTTCCAGGGGTGCTCAGCCCTTGTTGCTGATTGGAAGATTGCTTTGAATCATTGATCCAATGAAATGGTTCACTGAGAGAGTTCGGGACTGCTATCAGCAGTAAAATATGGCAAATGCAAAAATAACTGAAATCCTTCCGTTTCTATGGCAATATCAAATTACGTCATTGCGGTAACATCACAGCTTTGAAAATCTGACTGGTGCTCAAGCACCTTTTGCCCCCCCTTGGATCCGCGCCTGTGCATAACTACAATAAATTATTTGCCACCCCGGCATGTTCACGAGTGGGTTGGGTTTGTGACGCAGGCTATTCCCGATGCTTTCATATCTCAATGGGAAACAGGTATGACAGGGATACAAGAGCATATGTTCTGAATTTGCATCAAAGTGCGAGAGATTAAATTGTATAATGCGCTACACATGCAATCCTTAAGTCTTATATATCTATGTACCTATTCCATACTGATCTAAGGAATGGCAGTGTCTTCTTTCCAGTATGCAATGGATCAAAATGAACGTCACCCTATAACAGCAAAAAAGGTTGATCTTAAAATACAATCAAACCATCCTCATCTTATGATCGCAGGAGAGTATAAAATCTCACTGGCAGAAGCTTGATACAAGCAATCGTTACCTTTGGTATAGGAATAGGTAGCCATACTTCATTGATAGTTTTTTGATAGAGAAAGTGAGGTACTTCCAACGTATGATCCAAATCATGACTAAGAAACTATAACAGAGAAATAAAAAAAGATTTTTGAAAAATAAATAAAATCAACTAAATCATGCAATACAATAGTTATTGCAAATCATATAGTGACAGTTTCGCTGGGCTGGCAAAAGAGGAGAGGCAGAGGGTTCCAGCTCCCCGTTGGAGATACTCAGTCCCCTCGTCCGGGAAGAAAGTTTCAATTATCGGCAAAATTTTTGATACTTTTTCAACCATTTTTTCAAATATTTTCTACAAATAGCCCCCTCGTCGGGGGAGATGGCCCCATTGTCGCGGAAAATCCTAGTACCACTGTTGTTCTCAGTGATTTTGCTGTGGCAGAAGCGATCAAAATGTCTGGAAATGATTGATATTGTGTCAACAAACATAGATTTTTCAGGATCTTATTGATGTCAGACGAAGATGCTGATTTTAAATTCGAATTATTCAATACTTGAGAATGTTAAATACATTTTATTTGGTTGATTTTCACAGAGGAAAGATAATATTATGGCCTATTTAAAATTCAACTATCCTTGATAAAAACGAGATGTAAATGGCTGTCATAAAAGGAAAAGCACAACAGAAAGAATAGGAATAAAGAAAGTTCTGCCAGGAAGACCACACATGTCTTAATTTTCAAGTAGACATTGAAATTAAAAGTGTCGACCTTGATAACCATTTTCCGGAAAACATTGATAACCTTGGTAGTGTATTTGGAAAGACCGTGCCCCTGGGATGTATTATTAAGAAATACCAATATGCGCCATGTGAAAAAGTCATATAGACGTCGTGCTTGCGTGCATTTTTATTTTAGATCGTGTCCATAATGACCGAATTGTCCTTGTTTGCCATGATGCTCCCATCTAGCTGCGAATCTCCCGGCTTTCAGGTGTGCATAAAGTATACTTCCTGCTGTAATGTGACAAGGCCTCTGCTGTGAGGTGCGCAAGTTGCATTTTAAATGTTTAAATTGAGTAAATAAATAATAAAGTTTTTATAAATTTCTGGCCATCATTTCCATCAAAACCTGCAAACTTAGGGTGCTAGCAAGATTCTCGAATATATAGAAAATATCGCAAAATATTATGTGGTGTTCTAATCGCTGATCACCATGATGAAGCTAAATTCAAATATTACATATTCAACAAAATAATTACAAAGTAGGTGATAATTCTGAGTAATGGTTTACTGTTTCTTTGAATAAAGGTAGGAAATAATAAAGGTAATATTGGTAGAAAAGTTTAAATTAATTATGAACCGCGTATAGAGAAGAGAATAGAGATAATGGTAGGACTAGGGATTTAGATAGATACTCACACACACCCCACTCTGTTTCATAATTTCTATCGAATTAGTTATGGATCTGAAATGTGATTGTCCTGAATTGCATTAGAAAATGCTTAACTATATAATCGCATACTTGTCCGAAATGCATCGTTAAGTCATTCATCCTTCTAGAGCTGTGGACGTCTTGTTTCTGTGAATTAAGCGAAACAGAATTAGCAACACTATAGAGAAAGTGTACTGTTTTATAATTTACTATCAAAATACACTTAGCCTAGCAATTTGATGCAGTAGCATACCTGAGCCATCAGAACATTGCTGATTGTTCTTGGCGATGGTCGTTCTGAGCCGTATCCACTCAAATGTGTTGCATATGGACATTTACCAGCCATCACTTTCGTTCGACCGCATCCTGCAGCCGGCATAGCAATCCCATCACTATAATCACTATGTACCAGTCGCTTAAGATCTTCACCTATTCCACCCCAGCGTATATTCTCTTTATTATTGTGAAATCCATCGTAACGCCTAAAACTATAGATTAAGTCATTTGCTAGTAACTTATAGGCCAAAGTGCTAATGTGATCAGGCTATACATACTGATAAAGGGATTCTGTTGTAATCACTCTTATAGTGGCATATATTACTACGGTAAACATTTCTCAACGACCATCATCATCAAGTTCTGATTTTCTTCCGTGCTATTTTCTTGTTGTTAAAACTTTGTCATATGCAGTATATATCGTGATGATATGGACGCTTATTAATCAATAAAAAATACGGATTCTTACTTGATTGCGGGCGGGCTTGATTGTTTAGCTCAGATGATAGAGCAATCGAACTTTATCTGATCGACTGTGGTGCAATTCCCCGAAGGTCAATTTTAGCCTTGACTTTATTTAAAACATCAAATGAGTACCATCTAATGATGGAGGATGGAAAATCATTCAGAGGGATTTGCATTGTGAGTATAGCTGCACACTGACAACAAGGCATATCTGCCATGAAATCTGTTGAAATTTATCTGCAGTGTCTTACTCATTGCTTGATTGTTGGGCTCCAGTAATCATCGAAATACACATTATCTCGATATCACTATATCTCACAAATTCCATATATCATTAATCTCATACCATTATATTTTGTCAGTATATACATGTATGTATATAATTACCTTTCATTTGCAGGTTTGATTTTAGGCTTGGTGAATCGTGCAAGCAATGGACACAAATCTCTAAATGCTTCAGGGTGAAGTTTAAGGTTGACAACAGCGGAAATGTTGTAAGTCTGAGGAGAAGCATTTTGTGGTGGAACGAGTTTTATAGAATAGGCAAGGTCCTTCACTCCAATATTGAAAATCTGAGTATCTTTTGCCACAACTAATGATATCGATTTCTTGTCAGGACTAATGTTTGCCAATAATCCGTCTGGCTAAAAAACAGAAAGGAAAATTTATTAACTATTATTTTCTAATAAGTGATAAATAATAAGTAATTTAAACGGTATCACCCTATCGAAGGCACCCATACCACTCTTCTGTTTCTAGAGGAGTGGCTCTTTTCGCTAAGAGCAGTGATTGTAAATACTCTTTACTGATCTCAATTCTCAGCCGCGACACTGCAGAGCAATTTCAACGGATTTCATGACATACACGCATCGACTGTCAATGTGCAACGATGCGCCAAAGCAACTCCCTCTGGACCATTCAATCCGCCCTCAGAAGATGGTAAGCAATTGATGTTCTAGATAAAGTCAAGGCTGAATTGACCTTCGTGATTGGAGTGATTCAGATTATAGCTATATTGGAAAATGTAGTATAATCTAATGTACCTGTTTGGTGATTGTATCTAACTCCCACGTTGGACATTGCTGAAGTTCAGCATATGTTATTTTATGTGATCTACACAAAAGAAAAACAGTACTAAACCGTTAAGCGGGTAATCAGATAATCAAGTTGATTATATAATCATTTTAAAAATTAATTTTGAACATATTGAGCCACAACTTTATGTTGCGAAGTGTTCACGAAAACGGCTCAAACACCTAATGTATTAGCTTATCAGAATGATAATACAATTTGCATCAATCAACCAGGTATTAGAAAGTGAATGATAAACTGTTACTGTTAATGATAAATTTGAAGGCATTGCTGATTCACAGCGACATCACACATTTCACGAAAATATTGCGAGTCACCCTATTGCTCAAACACTTAGTCGTCAGTCGATCGTATTACCTAGAGAGTATTTACAGGCTACGGTTCAAATCCATTACTTGAGATACTTTTTATTATTTGATTATCGGAAATGCTTATATCATTATGTATCATTGTCGTATGATTGTATATATCATTATATGGATTGATAATGCAAAATCAATAAACAGAAGCTCAAAGGTCTGACTTGAGCAATTAATAGAGTAAATATTGAATGCAGGCTGAGACTCACGCCTCCCACGTTGGGATTTAATAAAAATATTCCATCGTCTCTTCATAATACACCACCCGGGTTATCGATGTTTTCTTGAAGTAATTCTCGAGTGACTCTTTGGGAGCCTGTGAAAAATATCTATTGGTCAACAAAGATGTTCCCGGGGTGTACGGATGCCACTGAATGACCTCTTCCGCCGTATAGCATGTAAATTTGGATCGCGCAATTTCCCAAGCTATATGTAGGGAAAGGTTGAAGGATGATCTGCAGTAAAAAGTACTTTACATCAAAGTATCGTATCATGTATCCACTGTTACACTCTGAAACATATCTTTCAAACCCATTCAATCACAGATGGTCAGTATTATGGCTATCGCATCATTGGTTTTATCTATTTCATTTATAGAATACAACGGTGTTACACACACTTACGTCGGTGGTCGTACAATTCGAAGAATAGTATTTGATGGTATATTCAGCACATGTAAAGTGATCTGCTTGGCTGGCCACTTAATCAATATTGTTATATTAGTAGTAAAGTTACCCAGACCAAAATGGGCTGTCCGTTCACTTTGACCAAGGAAATGAGAACTGGAACCAATCTCTTGCAGCTGCAATCACAAATGATAAGACGAACGGATTTCATAGAATGTATTTATATTCGCATCCTTTGAAGATAGGAATTAAACAGCCATGTGAGAATAGGTCACAGTAGCAAGCAATCACAATGCAGTCATTTTTAGTATTGCATGATTTAGTATTCATCGGTTAATTATGTGAGATGGAAGTTAATTCTTACCTGATTTCTCCCATCCGGTGTCATTACTTGTACTAATGCACCATAACTGTCACATAGCTTCGTTTCGTCTCCCAAACATCTATGAATAAAAATACCAATGATAGCTAGGGTAATGTTTCTATCAATTCCTAGCCGAAGGTGTTTTCTTAGATGATGCTGTTTACTTGTTCATGACGATTATCTTAATCCAATTAGCTTTGTTTCCTCCGTCATTTCGAAAGATTTTAGCAGGACCATAGTTAGCTGCAACAACAACATCTTCATCGCCATCATCTAAAATTTATAAACAATAGATTAATTAATCAATATCAAAGTGAATGAGGTAAATAACTATACATAATCACAGCTTATGGAGCGAGATACTTACTATCAAGATCAGCTTTTAGCAAACCTCTACCTTGGCCTGAGAACTTTAAGTTGTATTGTTCTGCAACCTACATTATATAAGAAATCGTCTACATCGAACTATATTAATCTTTCACTCATTAGAAGCTCGTCCTAATTTAAAATTTTCATCCATTTTGTGATGAACATATCTGCAGACAGTATCAATTGACATTTATTTGACAATGCTGAAATAGCCGAGTTCTAAATGGTGTGTCTGCTAATGGATTGAAGAATGGCTTATAATAATCTTGCTGATTAATTTCCAAGTACATGCATTGGCTATATTGTGTTACAAACAACTGTATTGATTGTTGGGGCTATCGAGGAATAAAAAGTGCTAAATTTATATGTTAGCAGGATTTTGCGAATATAACTGCTCCATGGTTTGATTTGGCAAAGGCACAGACAAAGACAAACAACATTTTTAATTAAATTCCAAAACCACAGTCTATTTATATTTCTTTTGAACTAATAAGTGAGGAAATTGAAGCATTTATTCGAGAATTGGAATTCCATTAGGGAAAAACACGAACCCATCTTAGTTGGAAAGGCTTCATTTTGATTTTTTATTTAGCCACAAATGATCTTAATGATGGTCAATAGATTAGCATTTTGATACACTGCACTATGTTCAGTAATTTACTTGTGAAAATGCAGAGATCGTGGAATATATGTATTCTCATCCTAATGAAAAGATCGATCAATTTTAATATTTCTGACATACCTCTTTCATTTTGTAGACATTCCCAGGCTGTGTAGCTTCTCTTGTATTTTCAAAGAGTATCATGTTTTCAATAGCAAATATATCTTCAATCGTCGTACTTGGAAGATCAAAACCTAAATGGTAGTGGTAATTATATTATTTATTTTAAGTTTTTGTTTATATTTACTTTTCTATAATATTACCATTGTAGTTGCACCACTAGAAGTAAACTATTGTTTTACACGTATTAACACCTGGAAGAATAAGGAATTGCTTTCGTAGGTCACAAGGAGACTGGGGGCTCTTTCAAATATTTGTTCCAAATTTGGGGAATTCTCCTCTGAGCTGATTGCTTACGTTTTCATCCAGTTGTTTGTTTGAGCTGTGTATCATATCGCTTAGTCTACATTTATGTTAATAATCAACATTAATACTGGCATGATACATGATGGCATAAATGAATGATTTCAATAAAAGTGCTGTTATCTTATATATTTGAAAGAATCCCTTAAGCTATTTCTAAGACGTTTACTTCCTACCCGCTTCCTAATTTGCATCAAACTATTCGTTGGAAACATCTTACCATTCGTGTGGACAATATCAAGGTATCCATCATTGTTGAAATCAATTGGCGCGGCACCCCATGCCCATCCACCATTGGTAACACCAGCCTAAATGAATATAAAAATGGTTTGTACTTGCCCACGAAACACACTCTATAATCAACCTCAGTCAAATGTACTTCGACGCTCTCGTAGTCTAGTGCAAAAGAATGGATCAACATTATTCATGCTTTGTATATATGTATATATATATGTATATATATAGCTTCTGATTCATTTTCAAATGCTCCTTTCAGAAATGTCTTTCGTTGAATAGAAGTGAAGGCGTGGAGGATGGGCACAATCTTTACCAAATTCTGAACCTCGTGCATATTGCTCCCTGAACTACTCTTTACCTGACATACATGCAACATCCTCTTGCCTTTCTTTATCTTGTATCGTAAGTGATTCTGGTCACTTAACTATAAGTTATAATCAACACGAGACATCATTGATATTGCAGCAGTATAGTGTGATCGAATTCAGAAGCTGTTATAAATGTTTTTTATGGTGATCTGAAGTGTACTATCCATACGATGTACAGTAAAATTTGCTTTATATCCTCTCTGGTGTATGCAAGAAAAGAGGGATATTTAAGTGAATGATAATGGGAAATTATGAGAAGTAGAATCTTAGATTTCGTATGGAGATTGGAGACTAGAAATTTGTTTCAATTATGCTGGTATATTAAACAATGTGAGACAATAAGAATTATGGAGATGAGAATTAAGAATTAATTAAGCATGTCCATCTGTAGTGTCCTCCGATATTCATCCTAGATGAGAAAGAAGAGTGTTATGAGGATCAATTCTTACTCACCCTCGACGTCATTTGTGTAAAAGTTTTATTTCCATCACTCATAAACAACTGGTTACTGCCTCCGAACAAACATCCCAACACACTGTGGCAATCATTCCTGTCTAAATAAATGCCAGCCGTAAACCAATCGAGATTACCATCATTATTCCAATCACCTATACTGTGCCCCATTGAATTAGAGAACACGGCGAGGCCACATTGTCTTGTACATTCTGTAAATGTACCATTCTTATTATTCCAGAACATTTTACTTTGATGGTAATCAGCTGTCACTAATAATTCAGGGTAACCATCCATGTTAAAATCCTAATAAATGTAATTAGCAAATCGTATTTTTATACAATATTCCAACTACAATCACAGTTCCTATTCGATATGCAGGCTACGGACTTACCGTGAACGATGAACCGAAAGTATGTGTACCAGCGCTTTGATTAACTCCTGATCTTAACCAAAATGAATCCATGTTGACACCAGCAAAATCGGTGGTATCTTCAAAATATCTAAATGATCAAAAGTAATGATGAAATATAATATATACTGCATTATATAATTTGTCAGTAGCTTTCAATATCGTAATAAATATTACGTTACTAGAGGATTGAATCTTATAATAAACGAATACAATTAATTAATCTACCCAATATGTAATTCCCGAGTATATGCCCTTGTTTGTTTGTTTGTTTGTTTGGACTTATTATCAATTATTATACCGCTTCACTTGATAGATACAGGTGTGTGGTGGGTATTACTTTACATATTATGTTGATATATATATATAATGTATTATTCTTTCTTGTATGAATATAAAATGGTCAGAGAGACCTATTTGTATTGCTTTACTTTTTCATTAATTTTACTGTCTTATGTGAATATTGATTGGGGATGGACATGAGGTTGAGGAGATGTCAAAGGTACTTAACTAATCAAATGAATGAATCACACATCATACTTACCCAGGTTTAGTTGCTCCTAAATTTCTCAGCAGACGTGAGACAGATGGCTAGAAAAAGACAAAGTTATTACATGACAAGCTTGAAAATTGTTTGGTTATCATTCCAGACTAGTGGCAGATTTGAATTGTTTGAACGTAGTTTCACATATTCCCGGTCGGAGCACATCGCATGTATCTTATAGACAAAAATAGTCTACTTATAGGATTACAACTACACTTTTGTCAATCAACTAGTCAAAATCGCTTCAAGTGCAAGCTCCACCTTTTTCTTCAGTAGCAAATTCAATTAGATCAAATGTGGTTCTAGTTCTACAATAAAGTTATAAAGAATCAACTTTGAAATAAATAATATTTGTACAAACCTTTCCACTGTTATGAAAAATCCATTCAGTTGTATAAATGTCGAGGTAGCCATCATTGTCATAATCACCAAAGCTTGGCGTCATGCCAGCTAACTTCCTTTTTGTCGGTGATTCCATGGAAACATTTCTTTCTACTGCTTCTTCTTCAAAATGCCCACCATAGTTTACATACAGGTAATGCCGTGTATCACCGACTGTTGTCACATAAAGATCTAAATCCCCATCTTGATCAATATCAATAAAGCCTGCTCCATTGCCAAACAGATTAGGACCAACTCCTGTCTCAGCTGTAACATTCGTAAACGTTCCATTTCCTGATGCATGCAATTACGCAAATGTGTCACATGGTTAGAATGATAATAATGATAGCTTATTTATTAATAGAGTGCATTTTTCAAATTGTCTTCAAGGCGCAAAAAAAAGTGATTAACATTCTAAATAAGTAATATAGTCTTTAGCAAATTATAACAATTTAAAAAAAATTATATTGGTTCGAAGAATGAATAATAAGATACAAAGATGAGGCAAAAGCCTTTTTCCGTATTTTTCCATCTTTGTCTCCTATTATATAATGCTCTGTTTTGCCCAACATTGAGCACTTTCATATTCATATGTGTATCTGAGTTTACACTATCGTTATAATTAGTTTTTTTTAATTATTAATATTTGAAGAATGAATAAATAAATAATAGAAAGAAAGAAAGAATAGTTAAAATGAGATGATGGACAAAACATTCTGAAGACCTATCAAAAATTAAGATAAATTTACTTACCATTATTCCTGTAAAGTATACTCCTGCCTCCGTGAACAGTGAAAAACAAGTCAATCAACCCATCATTGTTATAATCTCCAGCTGCAACGCCACCGGAAGTATGATCGACTTGGCAAATTTGACCTGTTATAGTTTGAAACCGAGATGAGTCGAACGTTGGTAAGATTAAATCAATTGAGCAATGGGGTCGAAGAGCCATCTCCTCTCGATGATGATGCGTTATTCCGAGGTTCTGTTATAAATAAATTAAGCTATAAATAGTCAAAAGCTATATATTTTCATACTGCTTGATACATTTTGATAACTCTTTTGTCTCGATTATTGTATTATTCTTTATTCATTCGACAAGTTTTAATGTTCATAATATTACTGTAAAGTTGTTCAAGGTAATTGTTAACTGTGCAACTTTAATAAAGTCTTTAAACAAGAAGACTAAAATGGGGGTTTCTTATGAAAAAGCCACTTTCAATTGAATTATTGATTCTTAAAAGTAAATCAGCTAAAACATTTGATTTTTCCAAGTTTGAAGTCGATACGATAAGAAATGACAGATATATCGATGGTTTAATACGTTTATTCTGCCACGCGTTTATTTTTTGAAAACGCCATGACGTTTTGGAAACTGCAGTTCGCGCGAAAGGAAAGCCACGTTCTGTTCGCTCATTTGTTTGTTTACCTTACACAACTCAAAATTTGTCCTTTGTTATTTCGTCTTGTTTCTGAGATGAAGAATAAAACATGTATTTTTTAAAACTAGACCTTGGATTTGTTAATGATACTTCAAATAATATTACTAACTCCGAGTTCATCTCTTCAATCACTCTCTAATACAAGCAAATACAAGCATGGACAACTTTGTATAATAGTTTACAGCCATAATAATGGAGCAGTATTAATAATAATAATACGCAAACCGTGTCGGTGATCAAATCACCATTGTTTCATTATTGTTAAACTCCTTTTCCGCAGAGCACTTTCCAAACTTTTTATACGCTTCTGGGTTATCTATAGGCCTTTGGCTATCCGACGTTTTGTTTTTACAGCTTAAAATGCTATAAATTGCTCATAAATTGCGATTAAAATTTCCAAAATCGTGATATTTCGACGGAAGTTATGTGAAAATAAACTGCTTTCCTTGGTGTATCCCGTCATGCCTAGCAACATCACGAATTTTAGAGCACGCTTTATTTTAATGGCTGCCAATATTTCGTAGCAGTGTTACATCATATTTTGCAAAAATATTCCAATATGCCTAGAAGGATAAGTGGTCCAACAATACTCCATTTTACATCACAAACAGAAGACACAATTCTCGGTAAGTCTTTTACAACTTAAATGTTTAAATGCTTCATGTAAAGTCTGTCGAAGTCACTCATACCGTGGTTTTTACCCTGTTGCATGAGGGCTTACAGGACTCTGATGGCAATTGTTACTTTTAGTTTTCTTTTAAGTATCATAATCCCAAATAGCCTACTTTGTTATCAAGTCATCGTTGGCAGAAGAGATTACTGTGTCACTGTATCGCCAATATTAGCTTGATTTGTTATGAACTGTTCTCCGTTGGAAGAAAGGATTTACTGTGTCACCGTTTTATGTCAGCAGTTCTGTTTTGTTATCCACTGCACACACAGAGATTTGACCCATAACAAATAAACAAATTCAGAGAATTGGTGTGGTACTTTTCAGTCGTCAAGCAGTTGTAAGTTGTACAAATACAAAATTGGAGTTGTAATTTAGAATTTTAGCTGCCTTCTATCCTTTTGTCGAAATGTACATTTATAATGTGCCATACATTGACAACGTCCACTGTGTCCACACATTGTTTACTTTAATCATTATTATATGAGGTATGTGAATGGTGACCATTATGGACATGTGTAATCTCTGTGAGAAGTTGGCTAAAGTTAATAAAATGTTAGAGTTTGGGTCTCTCATTTATGTAATTTACTGTATCAAATTTCAGAATCACCTGTTGTTATTACCAATGTCACTCAATGACTCATGCTGAGATTCACTCAACCGACACAGCAATAATATTTACATACCAATGCCTTTCATTGTGAAAACAAGTTCATTAACTGCAATACGTAACATACAATCCATATTTATTTCATTTGAACTATGTAGTCAACATAAAATGTACTTATGGATAACCCATATTTACAAATATATTTGATTTGAAATATGTAGTACAATGGAGTATCAATTATCTCCTTTTCACTATGCTTTACATGTATGTAACGATTAATTATCAAAACTGAAATGAATTATCAGTGTTGTTCTGCATTTTTAATTCCTTCTCATGACTATTTTATTTCATTGACATTCTCTTTGACAAGACATACTGCAGGCTACTAACGGGAGCGAAGCGACCTCTTTGAGGAAGCCGAAGGCTGACTGGCCCCGGGCGCAGGCCGCAAGCTTGAAGCAATTTGAAGGCTTGTTATTAATAAATCGACTACAATAAAATCAACGTCGGTTGATGATAGAAATTAGTGAGTCCTTGTTGATATTCTTTATAAATGGAAAGCATAATACCTGGCGGAAACTCATTGTCTGTGTGAAAGAGCTGATGATTTATTTAAGACAAAGAAGGAGATGATTGGTAATTTGAGGAAATTGGCATCGATCAATTTGTCGTCATGGCAGAATTGACTTGTCTCTAATCATAGTCAGTAGAAAAGAAAATTTAAATTTTCTATTCTATTGACTATGCTCTAATACAATTCAATTATATAAGGCTTTATGGACTACTTTCTAATATTAAAGAAATAACGAAAACTGGATTTTTAACAAGGACCGACTTTTCGAAAAAGCTATACATGCTAAATCCGCCCATAAATCCATCAAACAGTGTAATAATAATAATAACGATAATAATATAATAATATTAATAGTGTGATTGTTCCACACCAATTCTTGGTATAGTGCTCAATGAAATTAATCAGAGCATTTATAGGTTGAAATAGATCGCCTGATGATCACCTTCTTGTGTAAAACTTGAAGTAGCTTAATTATAGAAAGTTCAATTTTTGACTCTCATTCTAAATGTACAAGATATATATACATAATTCAAATCTTTAAGATGCTTCATTGTCATACAACTTTATACAGTTTATCATTAGCTTGATGTATGGCTAAGATAAGCTAAAAATTACATATTTTACGGCAACATTTTCGGAATAGCACGCCCATTAATCCAGTCATATCAAAACAACAAGAAAAGCGACTTCATCAATAATAAATATGTAGAATAGCCTCCCAATCGACATAGCGACTGCGCTAATCGGAGAAACTATACAAAGGGGGTCTGCAAATCGTTGGGTGCTATATTCTACGCATATGTTAGCAAATAATTTTCATTAATTGACGATTTTGAAGAAAACAATGATTTTGAAGAAAACAATGTGTTGTTTGAAAAGTACGAAAAGTTTGCAGCCGGTTTAAACGTATTCAAGCAGACGAAGCGCAGCAGACGAGCAATATTTGTCCAATGCGTCTAGACAAAATTGTATATACTTTTCCTTGCATCTCACAGACGCCAGAAATTTGATGTAAAAAGACATACGGTGTCACAGACGTTATTATTATGATTCTTTATTTATGGCTTATGAAAATAGTACATGATATTCCACGTGGTTTCTTAATTAATCCCACTGCTCAGACTGAACGGAGCAACTTTAAAACAAGGACAATCAAGATATATTAAAATTATACTACATAGAGTAACTTCATAGATCTAATGAATGCAAAGCTGCAAACAGTGAAAAGCAAGATTTTGTAAATATCATGCTCATCTGCTCTTCTCCGTTCCCTTTGCTCTAATTTATATTATTAGAGTGTAAAGCAATCAATTGTATCAGTATGGTTTAATTAATTTCAACTCGCAGAAATACCTAACTACTTGGTAGCATAATATCTTACCTCGGCAATTTCTGTGAATGAGATTGTATCATTTTGATCTGAGTTCCTTGACTTTTTCCAGCAAGATGATACATCGTTGAAAGGTAGTTTATCGTTTGATAAAACATCTAATCTTGTAACTGTTGCTGGTGACATATATTGCAAACCCTTATCATCATAACGAACGTGTTTAATGCCACCAGTTTTGAATATAAATTCATCATCCGTTGCTCCGTGCCCAGAAACTGATTGAAAAGAAAAAATAAGAAATAGAAACGAAATCATTTTAATGTTGTTCGTACGATGGTCAATTTATAATGTAGACGGACGAATGTAAATTTGTCTATATATAAAGTTCGGTAATAAAACCTCATTGTTTCGATAGAACATTGACAAAATGCCAAAAACAAATCGTTTGTATTATCTAAAGAAGACATCATGGCACTTACTACTATTATTCTCTAATAACAATACGATCATCTTACCAATAAAATTTCCAAGCAAAATTATTTGAATTTAAAGACCTCTTGAAATTCTATTGTGTCGGTAAAGTTTAAGAGAAAGTTGCTGCCATGTACATATGTACATAAACAGGCTGAATTTACACATTTACAACAATTTAATCGAGGTATGCTGTCTATATACAATACTTGTTTTACTTTTCTTTCACAATGAATAGGCACTTGATTTATGGAATTGATGGTGCATGGTATTAATCTGATTAGAGGGAAAAACAACATTTCACCGGACATTTCTTTCAGTTAATTAAGAAAATATTTCATGCCTGATGTGCTTCATTAATTCAAGACTGTTGACACAATTAAAAATATTCAAAAAGGTTATATGTAAAAAACTTTTGATGGATTGAGGATCTTTACATAGAGACGCTTATTGTTTATCCCTCAACTTATTATACACTGATAAGAAAAGGCTTACAACTATATTGGGCCTGCAATGAGAATGTCTTTTGAAATATTCGTTCTTTTGAAAAATTTCCTTGCAAATGGATTTGAAATGATTTGATAAATAAGATCTGACAGACATTCAATACATTGAAAAACAATTATTTTTCACAGAAATCCAGGTTCGTTTATTTGTAAAGTGAGGGGAATTATTGGCGTCAAAGCTATGAAATGTCTAATTGTTTTGGCTATATTCAGAGACTTAAGTCTCAGAGACTCACCATTGTCAGACTCAGGGTCCGACAAAGTCCGGGAACCTGGGAACCAGGTTCCCGGAAGGTTTGGGCAAATTCCGAAGAATTCCGAAGAATTTAAACTTTTCCCGTTCAAGTTTTGTAAATTAAATTCCGAAGGTTGGAAGATTTCGTCAGTTATCCGAAGTTTTCAAATTAATATAATTTATTTAATAAGAATTAATATTTACATGTCTTTATATTTAATATAACTATGTCTATTTATTCATCAACATAATAAACAGTTCAATTTTCAACGTAAGTGTCTCATTACACGCTCGCTTTGTTTCATAACAATGTGTGAAGTACGTCAGGCGTCACAACATTCGAATTGAATGAATGATTAATTGATGTGATCTCGCAAACTCGTAAACGCAGAAGTATTTTATTCCCTCTCGCCTTCACAATCATCGCGAGCAAGCTAACAAAATTATTCTGCGTTCAGTTTGAAAATCGTGGTTACATTTGTTTATCTATCGTATTTGTCTTTGAGTTGACGTGGCTTCTCTAACTTCGGCATCTTCACCGCTTTCGTTGTCTGTAGGCCTACATTAAATTATTATTCTTGAATATTTGAATTGGAATTTCCATTAAACATTATTCAAGTATTTCGGTAACTTTATATATACATGTCTAGTTTTGTTTCGAAACAAAATGAAGTCTAATCATGCTCATAGTGTCTACAGTTTGAGAACATGAACATGTCTGTGTAGCAGGATATTCGGCAATTCACGACTGATGTTGTCTGTAGTGGAGTCGATTAGCGATTTAATATTCACAACTATTTGCGTTGGCTTCAACTTCGAGCATCGAACATATTTTGAACAGTTCGATAATTGCGTTTGCGTATGATTGTATCGAGATAGAATCAAATGAAAGTACGGAGTACGTGTTAAGTAAAAGTCTTCAGCAGACCCTTTGTAAAGTCTTTGTTAACGATGAAATATTTCGGCTATTACGATCACAGTTTTATAATTATCTTTCCGTTGTAAACTATAATTTGCTGATTAAAGATGTGTTCTTGGAACTTGACAAACAACGAAGTTTAATCAGTTGTAATGCATTTTAAACAGTATATTTCTTTAGTTATACCAATCAGAAGGGGGTAATAACAAAATTGAAGCCCATCCAAACTACAACTGAAAAACAGCGATTCCAATGATAAGTAACATACTTATTATTATATCTTACTTGAAAACCGACTGAGAATACAGCAGAAAACATTACCATGGAGCACAGGCATACTTTCGCATTTATAGGTATAAAGATAAGCTATATATTTATGAAAATTTCCATACCTATGACTCTGAGACGGGCTTTTGAAACAAGTTGAAAAATTCACGCAAAAATGACTATAAACGCTATTTCCGGGAAAAATTTTCCGAAGAAATTTGAGAAAAAACTCAGGTTCCCGGAAGGTAAATTCTTTTGTCGGACCCTGGTCAGACTCATCATTTAAGAGACTCATCCTTAGAGACATATCATTCCAGCCGTGGGGAAAACACCCTGGAATGGCTGAGTGATGAGCTGTTAAACCTCTTTAAGGATTTAAATGATATTTCCAATCCAAATGTTAATTCATACTGATAATTGTTGTATACGGATCGATCAACAATTTAACTCAGACGATTCATTAGTAGTATAGAAAAATGTTAACAGTTTCACAAAATTTATCATGATATGATAATTGTAACAATAATGTAATTACTTATATCAGCTTACTGCTTCATGTGTTTCTCCAATAAAATCGTGTTTTTGACAGCTCAGGCATAATCACAAAAAGACATCGTTGTAAAATGTATATCAACCTTCCTTGATTAACTCCTTGTAGTGATAATTATGTTAATTTGTTTGTAGGTTGATTTTAGGAACCATGTACAAAAACATCAATACACTATGTTTTATGTATGCCATTATAAGGCCGTGTAGTACATACAACATTATCGTAATATTACATTTTATAAGAAAATCTATTGTCCACATAGCATTATTAAGTTTTACAAATTCCGGAATTAGAATAATGAATTAACATGTTAAAATTTATGGGTTAATATTGGCTAATAATTCATTAATCAACAAGTCAATAGTAGTAGTAGTATAGACAGTTACATAATAGGAATGGGCCGTCCCTCTTACGCCTTACATATTTGCTACGCAAAGAACGTCACAAATCACGGTCAGACATAGCTGACAAAGAAACTTTTAAATAACACAATTCACGATACAAAACATTATGAAAAGATACTACTACTCCCCCATAGCCCTGTCGAAGCATCTCCTTCGGTTGCCAGTGAAGGATGTCATGCAGCGGTTGAGGGGCATACGTCTTTGATCTTTGGATGTGACCTAAAAAAGACATCTGACGACGGTGAGTAATAGCAGAGGCAGAAGGGAAAGTTTTCTAAGTTTAGCAGTAGACAGTAAGTTGGGCCAATGTATTCCTAAAGCATGCCAAAGGATGGCGTCATAAGCTGAGGTCAAGTCGGGTCAACAGTGAGGTTGATAGAACCCACGTTTCAGATGCATATAATAAAACAGGTTCTATCGTGTGTCTGAACAGTCTTAACTTAACGTCAGTGTTGACATCGGACGCCCAGAACTTATTTAGACCTCTCATGGCTGCCCAAGCCTGGCCTCTACGTTGGGTTAAATCATCAGCCTAGGTACTTGAACGAATCTACACGCTCTATGTCACCATTTGATGTAGCAAGGTGCGCCTGTTTTATGCCTGAAGCAATAAATTTCGTTTTAGTCGTGTTAGTTGTCAAGCCTACCGTTTTACCAACCCGTTCAACTTCATCAAGAAGTTGTTGTGCATCAGATATGCTATTTGCTAAGATAGCAATATCGACAACGAATGAGAGGTCCGATACGCTGCGCTCTGGATGACTTGAAGACCTACGACGATCAAAGGTAAAAACGGAAGACGTACCTGTAGTACGCCACAAGCTATCGGGAAATCGTCAGTATCATCATAGTGAGTTCTCACAAAAGCCGAAATAGAAGAATAAAAGGTCATAATAGCATCGATAAGAACAATAGGTACATTATAGAATCTAATATTTCTGGGATCCTGCATCTTAACACAGAGTCAAAGGCCTTTTTGAAGTCAATAAAAATTGAAACAATGTCTTTTTGAGGAGTCCTACAGCCTTCTAACACTATCCTAGCTGATAGAATTTGGCCTAAGGTTGACCGGCTATTCCTGCCACCATTTTGATTGTATATTAAATATGGGTCAATTACTGACGCATGCCTTTTATGTAGAATCTTATTATTGGCTTTCCCTGCAGTACAACTTAAAGTGATACCCCTCTGTTGGTCTAGGTCTCTAGACGCGTTCTTGTTGACGGTGATGACAGCAGATCTTTGCCACTGACCCGGTACTTGTTGTTTCCCTGACAAAGCGGCATTTATGATGGTAAGTAGATCATTTTGTACAAGATGTTCTCGAAGTGCAAGGGTGGGGACTCCAGAGCATAATTCGTCATTAGTAACAGGAGAAGTATTATATTTCGACATATCAGGAGGGGAGAAATTAGGAGGTGGTGCTAATTTATTTTACGATATTAGACAGGATGGGGGATTATATAAATCATAAAAATAATTACGAATCATACTGTTTTCCTCGACAGAATCATACGCTTCAACTAATAAGGGCTTGTGGGATGGGTTCTTGAGACGCCTTATCTCTTTCCAAGCTGATACACCTATTACTTCAAAGTCAATAGGTGTATAAAGATACGTTTACTATATATTAAAGAATATAGGTTATAATATCCTGTTGCAAAAATCTTTTTAATCTTCGAAATCAAAAATGTTCTTCTGTGCTTTAGTGGTATCGATATTGATTTCTCACTTGCGCTGACCATAGTATATGGAATGGGTATCTCATGTATCCTCATTACAGTTGCAATTAAAATTCATCATGATGCCCATTGCTCCATGAAATCTTGTTTCATGAGGCATGCCGTGTACCTGTCAATCATCCCAATAGGCCAGCTGAGGGTTCCTAATCTGAATTATCTACATCCATTAATGCTCAACCTTTTACTGCTTGTGAATCTGTCAGTGTAACTTCTTTTCTATACACATGTGCCACTTTTCTAGATGGAATGATACCGCCTTCAAATTCGGTGATCCTGTCCATCAAATGATCTACTGCCAAATGCTCCAACATTCTCTTGGCAGTTCTAATATTCGAATAGGATGGCTTCAGAATAGAGAGTATTTAGCTTGCCGATAGATGGAATTGATTATTAACTTTTGGCTGCATAAACACGGATTTGAGACTTTCTTTTTATGTTTTAAATCTTGATTGCTTGATTCCCTGACAAAATCGGCCATTGCGATCCTGCCTCTTGCTGAAAAGCTTGACCTGATTGTGTCCGCTATAGCCCTTATACTTTATTCTGCTATAACTCCCGTTTAGCAATTCTCCATGATTTCATCCATTCTGTTCCCCATCATCCATTCTGTAACATCATCATTTGTTAAACTCGGAGCAAATTCTTTAATATACATAGCTTTTGGAGAATAAATTTTAGAGAACTCCCCCTTACTCGGATTTTAAGAATTGAAGGCTTTTAAAAGCTTATTAGCTTACAATCAGCTAGTTTCAGACTTTGAGAATGAATATCCTTTTAGCTCGAGCCTGGATTATTATTAATCAGGAAGGGGTGATATTGTGTGCACACTGCAACTGCATGGCTAGGCTAGGGAAATACTTCTCTCACATTGCAAGTGTATTATTTTATTTGAAATAGTGAATACCTGAATGGCAATATAGGGTTACTGCACGGCAGAGGTGTACAGGAGCCGGAGTCAAACTCCGACTCCGGCAGGAGTATCTGAATTTCAACAAGAGCCGGACTGGAGTGAATTTTTTCCAGACAGGAGCAGGAGTCGTAGCCGGAGTCTAGAATACACTTCCGGTAAATTCTTAATGAACATAGCAAAGTAGAAAATGGTCTGGATATTTCTACATAAAGGTTGGAATGGCAACACATTTCAGTTGATGATAACTTATTCTGTACTTTTCGTTGTTTTCTTAATGTTGGGTTGATAAATTAATCCGTTTTCTGACGTTTTACAGGAGTTTGTCTGAAATATTTTAGAGCCACTGTCGAAGTAGGAGTCGATTTTCCTCACATTTCCGCAACCGGACTCAGAGTCAGACGCTTGTATAGGGACTTTTTCGGATTCGGAGTCTGAAAATTCTGACTCCGTACACCTCTGCTGCACGGCAGCCGAGTTTGAGTTCTCTGATACCAACACGCGGGATGTTGGGAGACACGAGAAAACATCAGAAAAACAAGATCCCGTAGGGCGAGTGTTTTTCAGCTTTAAAGTGTCTCCCAACTTCCCAAGTGTTGGTATCAGAGAAGCCAAACACAAGCCTGCCGTGCACTAACCCTTTTGTGAAATGAAACATATTTTTACTATTTTTAAAAGAATTTAGCATAAAAGATTTGACTGATTAGATCAATTTTCTCCTATAAATCTTCACGTCTTCGTCATCTTTTGCCTTTCTTCGAATCACAGATCCAGAGTTCTACTTCCGAACCACTTTCGATACTTTCGAACGCTATGATTTTGATTTGTCTCGTTTCTCATTTCTGCTGTTTTTCAAGCTTTTGCTGGTTTTATAGGGTTTTCTTTTGTCTCGAATAGCCACTGTAATCAAACAAAATGACGCAAAGGAGAAAGAATGCCTTGAATTATTATATTCTGAAACATATATACCGTCAACGATGCTATCATAACTAAATTTTTAGTTAGCAATTAATTAGAAATTTTGGGTGTTTCTATACTTCATGATGTCCAAGTTGTTTTGACTTGCGTGATCCAAACATGGGAGTTAGCCAATAAAATCACTAGAACAGCATTCTAGAATCTTTCGAGTTTTACAAACTAGTTTGTACACAAGACAAATGTACGTGGATTCTCCCTCCGTATTATGAAATGGAATCAACTACAGCACAGTGAAGGAGATGATTTTAAATCTGCAATAAAATGAAAGACGACCTAGATGTAAGAAGATCAGATCTGTTTCTGAATCAGTTCCTCGGCATGATATAATCGGTCATTCCAGCATAAATTGGGTCTACAGATGAACAGCCCTCATATCTTGAAATGAAAGAGTTGTTACAAAGCTCTGCATTGTTGCCTATTTAGCCACCGGCCTATATTAAGTGAGCAAGCGGACAGCTTTGTCACAAAAAGCATTAATTATTATGTTTATGGACTTATTGAACACAAAAATTTATCTTGAAATAAAATGAACTTATGATTGAATGCTCGAATGTTGTTATGGTGATGTCTGCTGGCGATACAAAATTGATTGAGAAAGACATTATAGGACCAAATAAAGAAATAACATTTTCTTTCATCACCGAGCAGGTCGCATAGGTCCATCTCTTAGTAATTCTGCATGCTTAACCAATCTTGTCCAACCATCTAAACATCTATCAAACCAATTTGCTATTAAAAATTATGCTACTTCAGTTCTTCGGCAAAAGAATATGGTTGTCTGCATGGATCTGATGCTGCTGAATTATTTATTGAGATTATGCGTAAAATGCATACGAATTGTGCAATGGAGCAATGTGGCATGTTGGTAAACATTGACTTTCCTTGGCTACATACCACGCGAGACTTTTTAAGTCATCGTCCTTGCTGTGACTATGGCTATGAGAAAATGAAAGCTCTTATTGCGTGTAATATGATCCATTTAGAAGTGTAACACAAATAAAATACACAAATCAATCCAATAATAACAATATATAATAACTCAACTATTCATCAACAATTCAATAGAATAGTATTGATAAATCTAATAAAAACACTTTGTATAAACTATATCGCTACGTTAACTTTACTATAACTTCTTCTATCGACTCCTCTTTCCTTCTGACGCACATAAAGTGATATCTCTACAATGTCAATTCAAGATACATGATCCCTGTCAATCAATGTCAGTTGGGCTTAATATTACACTGCCTTGAGAACATTGACTTTATTGGCACACAACGAAAGCAGCCTGGAACAAGTAGGCGAATAACTAACATTGGAACGTAATCACCAGTACTATTACCAAATGCAGCATCAATTGTTTACAATTGGTAGGGCATTATGTAATTCTGCAGTTTCTGGAATTTCAGATGTAATAAATGCATTTATTTGGGAGAGGATTGCACCAGATGCAGACCATCGTGATACTTCGTCTGGACTCAACTTAGTTTGGAGGGTATGTATTTGTATGTATTTCGGAGGCTACCAGACGTGCTGGGTCGAATTGGTACACCAAAAGGCTACAAACCATCGATTCCGCATCTGTTGATGCTCTCCCTTGCTTTTGTCAATCAGAAACTGAGGAGACTGTTGTTAAATTGGAAAATCAATATTGTCCTATTTCACTGTGTCATCCGTCATGTCTAAAAATTACTGAATTTCCAGATAATTGGCTCTGCCCATACTGCCATATGCTACCAACAATGAACCCAAGGAAAAAAAATTGAATGCTATGTCTTTTGTCTGTTGCAGCTCTATCTCAATAGAAAATTAGCATTTGCTTAAGCATAGCCTTTGCATTAGCATTTGCCAACTTTCAATCGTCTACTTGGGAAGCATTTGCACAGAAAATATAATTTAGTTAAATCAAATCGTTCTTCAAATATCTATCATGTAAAATATATTGTTGTAAAGTTGTATTTTTATTATATATATACTAGTGTAGGTCCAGTACTGGACCTTGGGCTGTAAAACTTTCACATTACTAAATAGCAAAAGTAAATAAAACAATTGTTACGCTCTGAGAACATTCAAAATGTAAATTAAAATTGAAGTCCTTGGATTTAAGAAGTCTAAAACATAAAAAGATCTTCTAAACAAACCTGTCTTGTCTCACTCGAATATTTTTGAGCAATATATTCTTCATTTTGTAATGTTCCGATTGCCCTTTGGTTAACAAGGTTTGCAATCTCCAAAGGGCCAGGGTATAATCCTAGAACAGTCAACTTTTGAGAACCGATAGCTTTTTCAATGCCAATTTTTCCCAAAAGCACAACCATTTGATGAGGTGCGCTTGGTGTTGTAAATTTCCATATCATCTCTTTCTCAGCACGGTATGATTCAATGGTTAATTTATTCTAATTTTTGATCATGCTCATGTTATTTAACACTGTGCTCGATTGGTTGATTGCTGATCACGGGACGTGAATTAAATCAAATATTTCCCTCCGAGTACACAACGATTTTCAATCCTTCATTCGTTGAAAATAAAGACTTGTGTAACACAAAGAATGCAATGCATTTAGCACTATCACAATGCTGATAGAAGAAATGTAATGTAAGTAGCAGATACTCTCATACAGTATTCATGAAGGCTAGTACAAACAAAAAGAAATGTTGGATTGTCTTTTGAAAATAGCTACCGCTTGCTGCACTACTGCTCCTCTGGTTTACCGAAAAACAACATAGCAATAAACAGTTATCAATCAAATAAAACAAATGCCTTTGATTGAAATCCTGTCACCGTTCAAGTGAGTTCAAAATGTTTCAAGTTTTAATTATGCGTAATTCTCAATTTGTTATTGTTACGTTTTGCAGTACTGTAGTATGAATAATTCAATTACATTATTAATATTTAACAGAATATTCTGTGATAAACATTTGATAGAAAAACAATTGGTAATAATTAATATTTTATTCTGCACGACGTTTCAATCACGACTTGTGATCATTTTCAAATGACTAAAACTTTTAATGAAAACCTAAACTTATTATACCTATTTTGAAAATTTTAGAATGTGAAAACAATGGATGCCGAACAATAAAATTCTACAAAAATTAAATACTTTACTGAAAGACTTTGATTTTATCGAGTCTTTTTGTTTGTGTGTTCAATGTAGGTTCAACCTGCTAATTTAAAAATCTGATGAATGAGGCAATCGGCTTTATTCGAGCAGTGTCTCAAAACAGTGAACCAATTCGAACAATCACAGGTTTTTAGTTTGTGTTGCTGTGATAGATGCTTAGGGCTTCGCGCCGATACGTCATCGGCTATGCGAGAATTGCATTGTGGGATACCTGGTCAGACATCCACATTCCGTTCATCGATTTTCAAAGCTGCAAGCAGCTAAATGTTGCTCGTCTTCATAGTGTTTTTTCGTGTTTTAAACCATTCTCTAAAGTTTTTAAACTTGATTTATTTTTATTTACTATATCAACATGCTTTACTTGGGTATTTCAATCGTTTTATCTGGAGATGCGCCTGTTGAATGAAGCTTATAAACTACGGAAGATTGTTGAACTGTAACGCTGTTTATATGTTGGCTCGAATGCAACTTGGATGTGTTTTCTCGTAGTTTAAATCTAGATTTAAAGTCTGTGAACTAGATTTTATTTTTACTTATTATATCATCATGCTTTTCTTGGGTATTTCAATCGTTTTATCTGGAGATGCACCTGCTGAATGAAGTATATATACTACCGAAAATTGTTGAAATGTAACGCTGTTTATACGTTGGCTAGAATTCAACTTGGATGTGTTTTCTCGCAATTGATAACAAGATTTGAAGTTTTTAAGCTCGATTTCATTTTGATGTATTATATCTACATGCTTTTATTGGCTATTTAAATCGTTTAACTTGAAATATGCCTGCTGAATGAAGTTTATAACCTGTCGAGATGTATGTATGTATGTATGTATGTATGTATTTTATTTGTCAACAATGGTGACAGGCAAATACAGGGAAACTTGTGCTTCCCACTTATGTAAAGCCGTTAAAAAAGTTAAGATATGTTATTAAGATAAAAGTTTTACAAACAAAAATTGCTACTCAAATATTTACAAGGCATTTAGAACTATCTAGCTAAGTTAAAAAGGTTATAAGATAAAATTTAAAGGTTACGAAATTTGTACTAAAGTATTTACAAGGCATTTAGATCTATGCTAGCTAAAGAACGTTTGAATGCTGGCACTGTCTTTGAAGTAACACATTTCTCTGGCAGAGAATTCCACCAAGGTATGACACGATTGCAAAAGTCATTTTGAATGGATTTAAACTTGGGGATTGATTTTGATTTTAATTTGTACGAGTTTCCTCTCATGTTGTATTTATTTATATCAAAATCGCAGAGCTTATTTATGTCTAAATCGACCATATTATGGGTTATTTTAAACATAAAAATTAAATCATTTTCAATTCTACGAGTTTCCAACGATTCAAGAATGTAATATTTTAGTCTTTCAGGATATGACTTGTAATACAAACTGTCTACTCTTGAAGGGTTCATTTTTCTTGTTAAATGCCTTTGAACTTTCTCTATTGTAACAATATCTCTTTGAAGACAGGGATTCCACACTGGTGAAACCGTTTCCAACAGTGGGCGTACATATGTTTTGTAGGCTTTGACTAGTAATTCAGGATTACGACAGGTGAAACATTTTAATATTAAATAAAGTCTTGAGTATGCTTTAGATGCAATCATTGAGCAATGAGAAGATGACTTTAGATCTGCGGTGAGGATAACTCCAAGGTCTTTGATCTTACTGACAGGTTGTAAATAGTGTCCAGATAAGTTGTAATCACATGAAGGTATTTTCATGTTTCCTACACTAAAGACTGAGCATTTTTCAAACGCGATACGTAGCTGCCACTTTTCTGACCATTGACAAAGGTTTTTTACGAACCTTTGTTCAGCTCAACTTTGTTTTTTCTTTAACAATTTGTAGAAGTTGTGACTGCATGGTTGAGATGGTTGAAACTGTTACGCTATTTACAGATTGGCTCGAATTCAACTTAAAAGAAAACACTGCCGTAAGAAATTAACGATTTGCTTGTGTTGAAAGACTCATTGCAGCAATTGGGGATCTATTGATATAAAAATTTAAAATTTGGTATCTGAAATATGAAATATGACTCACATGAGTGGAAAAAAGCTGGTAAACTGGCATTAAATATGAGATCATCACAGGCAAATATCATCATTTTACGTGAATATGTGGCAGACACACTTCATTCTATAGCTAGCGGCATAACATTGGACTTCAATTTAAGGATATGTTTATCATCATTTGTTACTTGAATGAATTACAGGTAATATTTTTGTGTAGATACATATGAATGTGAATACGATGAAGATGAACATAAATTGACAATGATGATCAGATATGAGATACTACAACGGCTGCATAGGCCATGCCTCTGAATGATTGAAAAAGCTACCTGGTCAGTTCCTTGTTCTCTGAGCAGTCATGATTACTGCTAGTGGCCAGAAACAGTTGCCTATATTGGTCATAGATATATTTTATTAGTCGTAAAGTGTTCAGTATTATATTATGTTATACATTTGAATGTAAATTGAAATGAGTTTGAATGCACTTGAATAGTGCGCGTGCAGATATGAATATTTCTACCAGGATAGTTCAATCAACGACATTTAACAACGTGAAACGGTAAATTGCTGTATTTTTTGTACTCTGTTGTAAGTAATATTTGTGTGGTAACAATATTAATATATTTGTTCAGCTCAACTTTGTTTTTTCTTTAACAATTTGTAGAAGTTGTGACTGCATTCATTTTTCAATTCATTTCTGTAATGTTAATTCGCTACGAAATGTCTAGGATTTGGTAAGCTAAAAAAATGCGTTTTGGTTTTGAAATCTCCTATATATGATTGGACTTACATGTCCACCAGTAGTAATGTTTTCTGCTATTTAACTGAGTTATTCATTATTTTCCGTAGCAATACATTAAGATCAAAACAACCAAAATAATAATCAAGACGGTACGAACGCAACCGACTGATCACTCCTTCAAAATTGTTTGTCTGACTAGCTATCCCATAAATCATTGCGCAAATCTCGGCGCGGAGCCCTGATAGCGTAAATCCTCTACCAATTTTCTGCTTCTAAAAACTGGCCTGATATTGATGTTGACTTTGTTGCTCAGACGGTATAAATCTTGCCTTAAAACTTTGCTAGACTTTACATCTTTAAAAGATAAAACAATATTTAAAGGTTTTTCTTCCTTTGAATTATTACTACGATTACAAGCATTACAATCATTAAAATTATTAAAATCATTAACAGCATTAAAAGAGAACTTGGCTAAAATAGAATTAAAAACGGTAACAGGGCATTTTAGCTTGTAAAAAATAGATCTTAAACGGTGGCATTCTTCTTCAAATATTTCTTTGTTGAAGCAAGTGTTTGACGAGCGGTTAAGCATTGTTTTGAGAAACCAGTTTAACGAGGCTGCATTTGTTATCAGTAAGTAGAACTCCTATGAATGGTAATTTTCCACATATTTCTGGTTCCATTGTAAATTGTATAGAATTTATAAAATTATTTAAATTATTTAGAAACTCTCATCATCATCATCACCCGCATCATCATCAATGCTTTGAAATGGTCTTTTAAAATTGCTAATGAGGATCCAATGGTGAGCCCATAGCAACACCATCATTTTGTTCATACAATTTTTCATCAAATTGTAAATGCTGGTCTTTTATACGAATCTGCAAAAAAAGCTTTAGGTCATTTCCAATAAGTGACATCTAATCATCTATCACAGCAACACATGATTTTTGAAATGGTTCACTGTTTTAAGGACCATAGAATGACCAGTAGCCTCTGCATATTTTTGATTTTGAAATCTGAACCCAGATTTCAATCACTCGTTTTCATGATACACGGTCCGCCGTTGTGTCTCCTTTTTACACACACGCGATTTTGTAAAAATCATTTTTGTAAAACGAACATGGAAGCAACTCGGAAAGCATCTCTGCTATGTTATTTATCAACAAACTGGTTTAGGAAATTACAATAGTAACAAAGGCAAAGGTGGACCTCGTAAGGGCTTTTGAAGCTTGAAGAAATTTGTACCACAGAAATCAATTCACTTGCGACCAGCGTCATACGAATTGTGGACGGAAGACTATGAAGCCGAATTAGGGTCAAAATTCGATTCACATGTTGATGATGTGTTTGACATGGATGTATGTTCCTGAATCGATGTAGGAGAGTAGCCTGCGCGCAGACCTGATACGAGATCACAATATAACTCCCCCTTGAACTACGGCAACGAAGTTGCATTATTTGGCACACTGTTAAGTTTAAGTTAAATAAAATAAAGGTGGAAAGTATTTAGCTAACATAATTATCGACACCACTTTGTCGCTATTTTCTCTTCAACAACTTATAAACTTGACACATTTTGCCTCCCGTGTCCCTCAATTCCGTTGTATAAGGTCCTTCCCCGCTTGTATGTCAAAACAATCCGTCAAGACGATTGCTAATTCTTCGAAATAATTTCTAGAAGGTTCTTAAATGGTGCTTGTCTAGACAGTGAGACACTGGCAACAAGCATGACCTAAATCTCTACAAAAAATGCTAAAAACAAACCTGGTAAACTGTAAAAATGTTTTTTATCATTTTTATTACGAATCTTTTTGCTGGCAAGTTGATTGAGGTCTACCAACTATACTATTGTAACTTTTTTTGCTCTTGCGCCTACAATCATTGGTCAACAAACAATCAAAAAGTATGTATACTGTCAATCAACATTCAACAAAGGTTACAGATATCAGAGGTTACAAGGCAATTCAATCGAATTTATTACTTTTGAACTTTACAAGGATTTGTATGACTGAGTCTGATATGAGCATTTGTGATTTATGAAGAGATTTGTAAGAGCCTCATCGAAATTATTCGGAAATTAGTGATCGTTTGGTACGATTTATTTAGCATTCAAGCGAGATAAATATTATATATATTACTTAGCATCGGCGGAACACGGAAGGCAAAATTGTCAAATGTAACATTATTAGAGTGAAAATAGCCACGAGGTGGAATCGATAATCATACTAGCTAGCTACTTTCCATTTCGGCATTGTCATATTATCGTATAGCATCCTTCCGCGCTTGATTTCTAAATAAATCGTTCCAAACGATTCTCCAAAGTAGTTTTGATATGGTTCTTACATACTGATTGCCTAGACACTGGCAAAACGCTTCAATCAACGTCCACCAACTAAAAGATCATCGTAATCAAAATGAAAAATTTTCTACAGTTACCCAGGTTTGTTTTTAGCATATTTGAAGGGAATTTGGCCAGGTTTGTTGCCAGTGTATGTGTATCACTGTCTAGGCAAGCTACATGCCAATTGTAAAAATCATTGAAGAAAATATAATGACAAAGTGGTGTCGATAATCATGCTAGCTAAATACTTTCAACTTTTATTTTATCTAAGACGTCCAAGAGCGTACTAAAATAATACCATTTCGTTGCCAGAGTTAGAGGGAACGAACTACGATATATTACAATTGTGACGTATAGATAACGGCACTATATTACTCCCCCATCAGTTAGAATGTTCACAGTTAGGCAGAATAACGTAGAGGTGGTTGAGTGAGACGACCATGGAGAGAGAGTTGTACTTTGAACAGGAAGACTTACTGGCTGGATGGTGTCGTTGCTGTTGCCAGTTGTAGAGTCCAAAGGAGAATTTAAAATCAAGGAAGGAAGGAAAGCAGGTTTGAGATGAGTAATAGAAACCGAATCTTTACGATGACCATGGTCCAGGATAAAGTAGTCTTTGTATCGTGATAGCACCTTGAAAAGTCCGTCAGATAGTGGTTGAAGTGGAGTGAGGTGGGCATAGTGACGAACAAAACATGGGTAGACATATCGAGTGCTGATGGAATGTGAGAAGGTGAGTGGCCATGAGACTTTGTGACAGGTGGGGTGAGATGGTGCATGTAGAAATGAAGACTTTCCAAGAAGGAATTGGTTCTTGTATACCTGTAAGAAGGGCAAAATATTCGCCAGGTAATCGAAGAGGCATACCATCAGCCATTTCAGCAGGTGAGCAAAACAAATCTTCTTCAACTGCAGCACGAAGGCCAAGGAGAACAACATGTAGTTCATCTGTCCAGTTGGGTCCTGGCAGACGAGCACGAAGGGAAGCTTTCAGTTGTCGATGGAAACGCTCAACCAGGCCATTGGATTGTGGATGATAAGATGTGATGCATCGTCGATGAATACCAAAAAGAATGCAGAAAGCAGTCCAGAGATCAGATGTGAATTGACTTCCCCTGTCGGAAGTGATTGTTGAAGGCACGCCAAAACGTGATATCCAGTGGTAGAGTAATGCTTTGGAACAAGACATAGCGGTAGCATGTGACATTGGAATGGCTTCTGGCCAACGTGTGTAGCGGTCAATGACTGTAAAAACATAAATGTGTCCATTAGAGATTGGTAGAGGTTCAACTATGTCCACATGGATTTGATCAAAATGACGATTTGGTGGAACGATGACTTCTGGACGAGGAGTAGTATGACGGTGAACTTTGGCACGTTGACATTGGATGCAAGTTTTCGCCCAGTTGCCAACATATTTTTGCAGTCCATGCCAGATAAATCGTGAGGATATTAAACTTCGTGTGGCTCTTATACGAGGATGAGAAAAATTGTGGAGCTGATCAAAAATGGCCTTCCGTTTGAAAACAGGAACAAGTGGGCGTGGTTGAGGGGTAGAGGTGTCACAAAGTAATGGTATGGAGGATCCTGGAAGAGGCATTGGAATAAGATGGAGAGATGACTTGATTGCAGATGCTAGGGAGTCTTTTCAGCAGCTTGATCTTCTGCGAGATCAAAAAGGTCGACAGAAGATTTTATTGCGGCAACAGATTGGATGGATATTCTGGATAAGGCGTCGGCCACCACGTTGTGTTTTCCACTAAGATTATTGATGTGCGAAGTAAATTCTGAAATGAAGACAAGGTGTCTGATCTGCATAGGTGTTGGATGAATTGTTTTGTTAATGAGGGCAAACGTCAGGGGCTTATGATCAGTAAATACATCAAATGGGCGCCCTTCCACGAAATAGCGGAAACTTTGATGGCCAAATAAACAGCTAGACGTTTTCTGTCAAAAACACTATATCGAATTTCTTGAGGGCGAAGCTTGCGTGAAAAGAAACAGAGGGGGCGCAATTGCCCTTGTGTGTATTGCTCCAGGATTGCACCAACAGCGACATCAGATGCATTCAGTAGTGATACTGGTTGGAATATCATCCAGATAGACATGGACAAAATTTAGTGGGCAGCAGACTTCATCCATGAACCGTTGAAATTTTTGGGCTGCATTACATAGCCCAAAAGGCATCCTTGTGAAGTCAAAGAGACCAAAGGGGGTGATAAAAGCAGTCTTTTGAATGGCCTCCGCTGCGACAGGGATTTGATTATATGCACGTACCAAATCAATCTTGGAAAAAACTTTCATACCATGAAGAGAGGAAGCAACGTCTTGGATGTGTGGAATTGGATATCTATCAGGAATGGTTGCATTATTGGGAGCACGGTAGTCACCACGTGGACGCCCCAGACGTTTTGCAATGAGGTGTAATGGGAGGCCCAACTGCTAGATGAAGGATTGATGATACAAAGGGACAGCATGACATCAAAGTCTTTCCGGGCAGCTTTGAGATGATCTGGAGCGAGTCGGCGAGGTTTGGCGAAAGTAGGGTTACCTGTTGTGGGAGTGAAATATTTTACCTGATGATGGATTCTATTTTCCTTATAGCAGGGACGGGCATGATGGATGGAAAATCATTAAGTGATTGATTAAATGGAGAAGTTGCAGCAGTAACATGATGAAATGCGGAAGAAATGAGGGTTGAAAGTTGAGCTGGAATACGATAATATTGTGAAGCGTTGATGTGTTGATTGCTCTTCAAGTCGACTAGGAGTTCATAATGACGGAGGAAGTCAGCACCAATGATCAGGTGCCGTATCTCAGCAACAAGGAATCACCAAGGTAATGGTGTGGGCATACCAAGATGAAAATTAATGGACTGTGTGCCAAATGTTCGTATGGGACTACCATTTGCAGTTTGAGAGTTTCCAATACGACGGATGTGAACACTAGCTGGATAACACTGACTTCAGCATCAGTATCAATTAAAAGTTGTCCAGGGGGTCGGTTCATTCCAAATTCATTTTTGCAAACATGGCGTACAAATTAAACATGATTTAAACGATTTAAAGTTGGCTTCATGATCATCAGTTAAATCTTTAGAGCTGTCGAAAATATAATAACTAGGAAATATGTTGTTGTTCTTGCTTCAACAAACTGCTGATTCTGGCAAGTTGTTGCTTTTTAAAATGCTGCAAACTTTCTCAGTTTTGAATGATTGTTGTGGTGGCGAGGAAAGCCATAGATTTATTCCTGTAGTCAGTTTATTAGTAATTTTGATCAAAAATCAAGCAAGCATTAAAAAGAAATTGCATAAACTCTTTCAGGGTAGATGTTTTTATCGATAACTTGACCCCATGTGAACCCCGATTATTTCATCTTTCGAAGACGTAAAAATTTCCAAAAAATTTAAAAAAAGATACGTATGTTGACGAATTGGTGTTGATATTAAAAAGCTAAAATGTAATTTGATTTGTGTGTTCTTGCGGGGTCGCCAATGTACCAGCAGTGTTAAAGATAGAGAAGAGATACTCAAATAATACTAGTTGCTTTGCTTGGTAAAGTTGTAATGAATATCTTTCGAACTCATCATCTCGATAATTATACATTTCGCAATAGGTATTTAGCTCGCTATTCATATTACAAATGTGAAAACGGTCACTACACCGTATTAAGGTCTGCGCGCAGGCTTCTCTCCTACATCGATTCAGCAATATACATCATTGCCATGTCAAAACACATCATCTGTTTCAATGCATTGATAATGCCGATCTACGTGATCAATTCTTCAAAATAGCTGAAGAAGTATACACAAACTTCAGACAGATTGACACCAAAGAACAATTACAGTTTTTGTTTACCAAAGCATCATCCCAAATCACAAGAAGACTTGGGATATTTATCTCGAAGTCATTAAAGAAGCGAATTTCTGAAAGTCAAGTTGATGATGTTATCTATACTCTGTTGAGTCATGAAATAATTTAATTGAATATGTATAAATAAGACTACATTTTACAAACCTGTCGCAGATTCTGTTTTTATTTTGGATATATTGAAAATCCGGGTTGAAAATAAATGAAACAAAAAAAAACATCACCATGTGAAAACACATGATCAACATGTGAATCGAATTTTGACCCTAATTCGGCTTTATAGAAGACAGAATTCAAAACTACGACCGAACAGTGGCAACAGTCTGAGACTCTGAACTAATGACACTAATGACGCTGATTCGAACTTTATGTTGATGTTTACTAGATACAAGGAAATTGGGGATTGACAGAACAGGAAGCGAATAGTTAGCATTCAGAATTGAAATTTATCACCGAAATATAAAGAAATTACTGTATAACATCAGGTAAATTCTCGTTTTTTATTAGATAATTTGATCATTGATTCATTGACTCATTGTCGAATTTTGAAAAAATTATGTTTGTAAATAAGTAGGCTTTGTCTGAAAATTGTATGTATGTTTTTATATAATATGCACTGTTTTCTATAGCATTTGTACATGTGAATTGTAAAGTTAGAATCATGTGAATTTAATTAGTATCTTAATTTTTATTCAAGTTGTTTTGGTTTGCGTCAAACTTCTCAGCACTCCGCTATATTTATTAGTGATCGTATATATTTGAATAATTTGTTGGCTATCTATAGACTTTGAATTTCAACACCGTGGTATGTACTTCACCTATCAATGTTTTTAAGCTTCAGCTTTATTCAAAATTGAAAACCCAGACTATTTTGCTAAGCTTTCTGTCGTGGCTTTTAGCAGCAACAGCCGCGCCGTGAGATAATGCTGTGACGTAAGGGTCGACGTCACTTTCCAGAAGTTTAGCCCCGTTTCTTGCAATCAAAACAACAAAACAATGCAGGGGCTACTGGTCATTCTAAGATCTTTTAGACACTGCTCGAATAAAGCCGATTGCCTCATTCATGAGATGCTATTCATTCACAGGTTGAAACCTACATTGAACACACAAAAAGACTCAATAAAATCAAAAATCTTTTAGTAATGTATTTAATTTTTGTAGAATATTTTTGTTCTGCATCCATTTTATTCACATTTTTATAAATTTTCAAAATAGGTATAATAAGTTTGGGTTTTCATTAAAATCTGCGTCTTTCTTATCTAGTTAAAAACGATGAATATACTAAAGAACTTAATGTATGACTGCATCGGGAAATAGTAAGTTAATCTCCCATTGGGTTCTTTAGAGGACTTCAGGGAACTAAAACTCACTATTTTCCTCAGCGCCATCATTAAGTGTATATTAATGACCTATGACAGTTTTTCCCCACAGACTTACGAACTGTTTGCGCTTATTTGTGAGCTCGTGGATACCAAGTTAATTGTGAAAAGCATGCCACTGAGTGGAGCGTATGCTATAGGTGCGGTCGTTGATCTATCGTTTACCTTATTGTTTAAGAAGTTATATTAAGTATATATTGTTTAAATAATATACAGTAAATAGTTGATGACTGCTCTGTCAAATCTGCCACCAGCTCTAATAGACAAAATCGGCTAAGAAATCAAGTGACTTGAAATGGGTATTTACATCATATGACTTAAGTAAAATATCCATTGAAGTACCGCAAAACAGAGCAATATGTAGTTTTATTTTAACCAATTTATTTATCAAAATGAGTTTGAGTCTTAGAATTTGTTAATCTAAAGATAATTTTAAATGTGGAATTTTATGTTAAACTTGTTGTCATTGTTACGAGGAAAATAAATCTGCATGTAAATCGGTGTCAAAAATTGCAAAGCAAAGAGTAAACTTCTATTGATTTCTTATTAAATTACAATATCATTAGGATTTTGAAATATATTTAATATGCAATAAATTGGACATAAATTATTTCAATGTTAGTCACAAACGTTTTGATTTCAATTGAGTTATATGGCTGATTTCTTCTCGACAAAATTTGATTTATTCTACTTCTATATAGACTTTCACCAGAGTTGTGACACTGTTCACGTTCAACACGGCAGATAGAAAATCCACTTTGTGGAATATATATAGCCATATAATAGCTACACCATCTCTAGCAAGACTAAAACACATGAGCAAAATTAGCAAGAGTGTTTCGCATTTCTGAATACGGTCAGACAATTTGCAATATTAAACTTCTTTGATACTCTTGTTTGTTGGACAGCTCAGCACACGGCACAGGCTATTATAAAATACATCATGGATATATTTTGCATTAATTGTCATGAAATATACTGTTTTTCTGCTGGTATAACACTTCTTCCATAATATAAAGCTCATGTTTGATCGTGTTAGAAAGAAAACGAGCGAGAAAACGGCGCCAAAATGTAACGTTCAATGGAAATTTCTGTAGGCTTTATAACAGCTTTGAGCTACGGTTTTCTTTCGCTATCATCATTGAAAAAGAGTAAAGAATGTGATTCTTCACTTTCAGTGCATTAATCCAGCATTTATACATAGTAATATTCCCAAAAAGTAATATGTCAACCGGTAAAATTTGATTAATCTGGCAGCGAAAACGTTCTGTTTTCTAATCCTTGTAACTTTTCTCCCATAGAGGCATAAATAAGACATGAAACACGCCAGCAGCAATGTTGAGTAAACAACTAGGCACAGAAGTAACTTTTGAATCTATAAATCAAATTATATATATAAATCTATAGATGAAATCGATTTACTAAGATGGCGGACACGTAAAAATGGCTGCGTCCGATTTGAAAATGTAAAATGGCATTATGGCTAGTCTATAATTGTTTATGGTTTAATGTTTATAGTTTATGGTTAAGGTAAATGTTCATATATTATGCTGTTTCTGTTGGTTTTTGACTTCCTGAAGCTGATCTCATACTGGCCAGAATTTCAAGCTTATTTGTATATTTAGTTTACAACTTTACAAGTATTATCCAAAGTGTATTGCCGACTCGCTCAGGTTATAGTTCGTTACTAATATTTATTAAAACTTTCAGATACCTCGCTTTCTGTACCAATATACATATTAATATGTTATGGCTATATACGTTGTTAAAGTTATTACAAAGATTTTAATGCCCTTTAAATACAATAATTGGGCAAAAGATAAGCTATTTCTGAAAATAATCAACAAAGATTGTGGCAAGATCTATTGTTTGTTGGAGGAACTAAATTTGATTCTTAAGTGGGAAATTCACTTGACAATTTGCAGATGCATATGATATTTGAAAAGTGTTCTTCATAACTTGGGCGTTCACGCTTTGTCGTCTCTTAACTACAATGGATGCCACATCTATTAGACTATTTTCATGCGCAGGATGCAGTAGAAGTTTTAAAAGGGTGAACGAGGTCTAAAACAGCATCATCGTAAATGTCATCAGCATAACACAGTTCAACCGCTTTCAAATCTAGATAATCAATCACCCTCAAGTCCTACTATAGACGCCATATTGAATAATGTAGATCAAGATAACGGCATCTGTAGCCAGCCAGCACAGAACTGTTCAATATTCGTATGGGGTTCCTTGAGTTTTTATGATATTAACCAAGTCATTTCTGCTACTTACGAGGAATGTGTAACCTGGAAACCAAACCTTTTTATGCTACCCTCTGGAAAGGCAGTTAAAGCATACATTGATGAATGTACTCGCCTGGTTAATGATTGGATCAATGACTCCCCACTCAAAGGGATAGCCTTGAAGGCTTTGATGATAATGCCTAATTTTACTTCAGAAATTGAGTAAAAAGTCTAAGTTCAAAGAGCATTCTCATCAATTAGAAAGGCGCCTACAACTTTGGAAGACTGGTGATTTTGACACATTGGTAAGAGAAGTAAGATACGTACAATCCAAATTGATCCATCAAAATCATTGTCGCAATAACATCCAAGATTTAGAAAAAAGTTCAATGATTTTATGCTAGCAGGGAAAGTGAACCCTGTTTTACGCTTACTAGCTGATTGCGAATCTAGTGGAATATTGACGATAAATGATGAAAACATCAGCCTGCTTGAGGAAAAACACCCGGCAGGTGAAACTAAATTCACAGATTTACTCTTACAAGGCCCAGAATCCTCTTACGGTGAATATGCCTACGAGTCAATTGATGGCCTGCTGATACAAAAAATGGCACGCGAGGTTAAAGGTGCTTCAGGACCTTCAAGTCTTGACTCCGATGGTTGGCGTAGGATTTTAACATCATCATCATTTGGAAGTCATAGCACTGAATTATGCAATTCTATAGCAGCAATGACTAGGACGCTTTGTTTAATTCGATATTGTGGGGCTGATGGTTCTTTGGAGGCATTCCTGGCAAGCAAGCTGATTCGTTTGAAAAAAACCCAGGTTTGAGACCAATTGGGGTTGGAGAGGTATTACGTAGAATAATGGGTCGTGCAGTAACTAAGACATTTAAGGACGACATTCTTAGCAGTGCAGGAAACCTTCAACTATGTGCTGGCCAGCGTGGTGGCTGCGGAGCTGTTATCCATGCAATGTGCACAATATTTGATGACAATGAATGTGATGCAGTCTTACTTGTCGACGCCGATAATGCTTTTAACCGCACTAACCGAAATGTTATGTTACACAACATCTGCATCATATGCCCTATCATCACATCGTATGTAATCAACTCATATAACCAACATGCACGCCTATTTGTATCAGGTGGGATAGAAATATCATCACAAGAAGGAACTACACAAGGTGATCCAACAGCTATGTCCATTTATGCTCTGGGGTCCATCCCTATGTTAAATGCTTTGTCAGTGCACGAGACAAAGCATGCAGCATATGCGTACGACTTGAGATCAGCTGGAAAACTCAAGGACATCCTTCATTGGTGGCAGAGCTTAACAAACTATGGCCCAAAGATTGGATATTTCCCAAAAGCAGTCAAATCTTGGCTGATTGTAAAACGAGAGAAAATTGAGCATGCTGAAAAAATATTTGCGGGAACTGGAATCAATATAACCGCAGAAGGAAAACGGCATCTCGGTGCGGTGATTGGCAGTCCGTTATTCAAAAAAGAATACGTAGAATCTTTAGTTTGTACTTGGATTAAAGAGCTCAACATGTTAGCTGAGATTGCTAAGTTTCATCCTCAGGCAGCATACTGTGCATTTACCGCTGGCTACAGGCACAAGTTTAACTTTACGCTTCGCACTATACCAGGAATAGTTAATTACTTAAAACCAGTGGAAAACAATATTCGAAATAAGCTTATACCAGCAATATGTGAGAATAGACAGTGTAGTGACGCAGAACGGGACTTGCTATCATTACCTGTCAAACTTGGGGGATTGGGTATCTTGAACATTTCAAGAAATGCTGATATTGATTTCGCAACATAAAAGAAATTTTATAACAATTTATCACATAAAATAATAATACAAAATGATAAAAACGAATCAAATAATGAAATAGAGCATATTATATCAGAAAAAGAATGTTCTACTTTAGCATATCATAACGATGTTCTTGAATCTCTGCGAATAGCCATGACACCAGTTCAATTGAAGGCCAATGATATCGCAAGATCAGATGGAGCCTCGATATGGCTATCTTCGTTACCACTTAAATCTGAGAACTTCAACCTCACAAAAAGAGAATTCTTTGATGCCATTGCTCTTCGTTATGGCTGGCAACTACAAAGACTCCCAGATGAATGTATCTGCCATGCAAAGTTCAACGTAGATCACGCGCTATCATGCAAAGTTGGTGGTTTTGTGTTGTTGAGGCACAATGAGCTAGTTAACGTAACAGCTGACCTTCTCTCTACTGTTTGCAAAGATGTGAGGAAAGAGCCAGCACTGCAAACAACTCCATCAAGTACGGACGAGCTACGTGCTGACATTTGTGCCCGGGGCTTCTGGCAGAGGTTGCAAAAAGCATTCATGGATGTTGGGATTTTCTATCCTTTCGCTCCTAGCTACCGAAAGTAGACCCTGAAATCATCAATGAAATCAATGGAGTCCATCAAGAAAAGAAAATACAACGAAAGAATCCTTAACCAAGAACATGGGTCATCCACCCCTTTAATCTTTACAACAAATGGTGGAATGAGTAGAGAAACCCATCAATTCTACAGACGACTGAGTGACATGATCTCTGAAAAACATGGTCTACCTTTTAGTGAAACTTCTGCCTGGGTTAAGCGCAAAATCTGATTCAGCTTAGTCCGTACCACTACTATCATCTTGGACCATTGTTATTTTTACTATATATAAATGACATTTGTGACTGTCTGGAAAGTGGTTGTGAAGTACGTTTGTTTGTTGATGATGCAAAGTTTTTTGTTTGTCGGCACGATTCGATTTCAGCCAGTTCTCTTACTACAACCTTAACTCGTTTTGACAAGTGGGCTCAAGATTGGCAACTTAGAATTGCACACACAAAATGTATGACGATATCCTTTGGAAATTTAAATATAATGGAACATTCGTTTTACCTTGCAGACCACACCCTACAACGTACATCCAAAATGCGCGATCTTGGACTTATTCTAACGTCAGACTTGAAGTTTTCAAGCCATTGTTCATCTATAGTAGCAAAAGCAAACACTACAGCATACTTGATTTTAAAATGTTTTAAATCCAATTGTCCAAAAAATCTCATGAATGCATTCAGCACATATGTACGACCATTGCTTGAAGCTGATACTCCACTATGGAGTCCGTCACTAATCAAGGATATTGATCTTGTTGAAAAGGTACAACGCCGCTTCACGAAGATTGTGTGTCAGCGCTCTAATATTAAATTTAGTGGTTATCATCATCGATTACAACTGCTTAACATCGATTCTCTAGAATCCAGGAGAATAAAAACTGATTTGCACATGTTATTCAAAATTGTAAATAAAATAGTTGACATTCCAACCACTTTATGTGAGTTCAGAAACATCGATCGTCAACTTAGAGGTCACAGTAAGCAGGTAGTACCTCGTCCTGTACCTGTAAATAATACCGTAGCTAATTCTTTCTTTTTTCGTGTTATTCCTTTATGGAACTCCCTTCCGGAAAATGTTATTTTAACATCGTCACTTATAAGTTTTAAAAATAATCTGGACATTTTTGATTTCTCAAATAATTGTAAACATAGCTATTAGGCTGCATGTAAGTGAAAAATTTTTTTACACAATTTTTTCCTTTGTTTGCCTGTATATATCATTGATAATATACAAATATACATCAAATCAAATCAATCCGAGGTTCCCGATCCCGCAAACATCAAATTCCAGACGGCGACCTTAGTGATCTGCAGCTTGTCAATGCAGCATCCAGTATTGTATAACTATTAATAAATATTGTGCAAATTAATAATCTATTTATCTAATGAACATATTACTTATTACACATTATATCCAAGTTAAATTAGCTGCAATGACAACAGTTAACATTTTAATCAATAGTTATACTATAACCTGTTTATTCCATATTTTAAATTATATTCTTCAGTATCTGTAGGTTCAGATACTTTTCTAATAATATTGCATTTAATTAATCTTCCAATAATACAACCATTTATTCGTTCGACTGTAAACACCAATTTCAGATCACGTCACCATACATTCGATTCTTGTCTATAACACCTTCCTTTTCAGCGAAGGAAGAAAGACTTTAATATACTCCATCTTCCAAATGCTCTTGTATCTTCAGCTGTGCTTCTTTTATTAATATGATTCTGCTTGCTTCTATCTGATAATGTCCGTGATAATATTCCATTTAATTTGGATGAATTCATATGTGCTGGAGCTCATTTGGTGTTTCTTGCAAAGCGGTTTACCCAAGCAGCTTGGGGATACAATTTGCAATAATAAAATATTGTAAGGTCAATAAGGCATTCTTGTTCATTGATGTTTCCAACAACATTAGCTGCTAATCTTTCTTCTTTACTCACTTTGTCTTCATTGGCAGTACAATTTTCGAATGCCGAACTATTTAGGCATGACTTCAAGAACTGAGGCCCATCTTTCCATCTTCCTTGTAATTCCCTGGGAGTGATTCCTCGGGATACATCATCTGCTAAATTGTCACTTGATTTCAAATGAAACCATCGGTTTTGTTTGCTGTTTGTTTGTATTTCACCAACTCTTGAATTTACAAACGGTTCTAAATGTTTTGTTTATGTTCTTATTTAAGTCAAGGTGATTACACTATCAGTGAAGTATGTTAATTTTGAACGAGTTGCCTCCGATATTGATTTTCTGATAGCTAAAGTTGCAGCTTACAACTCAAGATGCTGTATTGCTATAGTGCACTTAAAGGAGATACATGAGATTTAGCAGCTAAAATCTTACTTTAGCATTATTTTCATTATCATTCCACCTAACTTAGGCACAAACTCCAAAGGCATCACTTGATGCGTCAGCAAATATACAGAGATCAGGATTCCCAATCATTGTTGAGTCAGTTAAACTTCTATTGAATGTCAAATTATGAAGTTTTTCATTTGATCAAACAAGTAACGCCATGTATCATGATCATGCTGTGAAATAACCATGTCCAAGCCTACACCCTTTTAAATGGGAGCTGCACTCCAAATTTTAGTTAAATTATATCAGGTGAAGTAAATCCAATTGGATCATATAACTTTGCCATCTGACATAAATTAATCCTCTATGTCAGTCCGGTTGTAAGGCTATTTGGCTAGGCTTATGTGGTACATAAGCTTATCGTTATTGATATCCCACACCATGCCCAATACCCTTCAACATTATTTTGTGGAATTTCAATGTTTCAATTATCAGTGTTTTCATTATGCGTAGTTGGTTCATTTATATAATTCTATAAACCAATTTTTAACTTTAAAACCACCCATTTCTAACACCTTATCTAGTTCTTTGATTTGTTGGTTTACATCATCCCTTTTTCTATTGAATCCAGAATATCATCCATGTATGTGACGTGTAATAATATCTTTGTAGCTGCAGGATACATTTCTTCACTTTCTTCTGCGGTGTTTTTCAAGGCTATCTCTGCCGATGTTTGACAGCGAATGTTAATACAATCTTGACATAGGTATCTAACTCTCTTGTGACATCATAGCTACGCCATAAATACCTGTGCACCTGTTGATCGTGTAAAGGAATTAAAACACGATGATACAGCAGGTTTGATAAGTCGCAAATATAAGCAGGTTCATAATCTCAGAACTTTATCACAATACCGAACAAATAAGAAGAACATATATTCTTATATATTCTTGGGATAGGAATCGGAAATTTTGCTGTGTATAGTTCAAAATGGCTGGCTCTTTCAACCAATATCCATTCAAATAATGTTCAGTGTAAGTAGCTGACAAGTTAAACACAATTATTAAATGTGTGGTCCTGTTCTCTTGTCTCACAGCAGAATCATTAGAGAATTAATAGGTCCATTGTATAAATCTATTTCCTCTTTACTTAACTTTCTAGCAAATCCTGAAGTCAGCATTTTTGCATTTGCATATCATAAGGTTTGGAATGTACATTTTTCTTGAGTAGATGCTTTTCTATGGACTGTAATTTCTTTTCTTCTTGAGTTCTGTTGCCAGGCAGTTGACCGGTCTCTTTCCATGGATGCAGTATAAGCCACTAATTTTCTATTTTTTGACATGATGTTTCAATAATATTTAGTTCTTCCTTTTCCTGTGGACTAAGATTAGAAGCTACAGATTTGCAAACATTGACATCGACACCCATTGACTCTGTAGTCGAAAATTCAGTCAAATCAATAGGCTCGGCTAGCTTTGACATGTAAAACAGTCTTCGTGTAATCATGTAATGTAGTTGTTGATTCTTTTGAATTCCTTTTTTCCGAAGACTACCCAGCCAAGTGGAGAATGTCTGGGAACAAACTTATCAACTTGCTTCGTTGCACAAACATGTGAATTAGGATTGTCGACTCCTATCAGCAAACCAACCTTTCCTCTGTCACGATTTAATTTATCACCAGGTAATTTCAATGCGTTAAGAATATCTTTCAAATTAGCAGGTTCATAGTCATGACTTGTTTTTTCAATCCCAATTAGTTTTATAGCATGTCTTATTGTACTACAGCCCATTGCAGTTAAATATAGCGTGTACTCTTGAGTCTTGAGACTTTCCTCCACACGACCTACTATTATATTAACGTTCAGCAGCTATTATGGTCTCCAGAAGGAGATTGCAACAACTGAAGCCCCGGTCGTGATTTGGCAGATAGGGTGTAGTTACATCCATGTAGCCATTATGGATTAATTACGTCATGCAAATCGACGCGCATTTACTGCTATCAAAACTCACGCGCTATTCAATGTTTTGCGAGCGACCATTTTCTACTCTCCACAGCTTTTCACTTAACTTTAACTTTAAAAATGATGCTAGGTGTATATTCAAAGGTAATTTTGAACTAATTATTTGAAATCTTTCATTGTGATATTTATATTCATTTCATTTGATGGAAAAAACGGGAGTACACAAACCGTTTCCCTTTCGTCTCTCTCTGTCATTTAACTAGGATGTAGTCACTTATTGACTGTAATTTGAAATGTTCAAACCATTCATCAAGATGTTCCCTTGTCAATATCTATAGATAATCATTAAGTAGAAAAAACTAGATTGCTTTTAGCTTTTACAGAATAAAGATAGATGAGATGCAATTTATGAATCAACCAAATATATTTATCAAATTATTGACATTATTGACAATCGTACATCTTACCTTCAATCCTATTGTGATAGTTTCATGTTTGATGAAATAACTTTGCTCTTTGAAAATGATGGAATAATAGATTCCCAGAGCACAGGATCCATGATAATGTTTCAGGAATTAACTTGTCACATCGGATGAATCAGATTAATTATCATTTTTGAATAACGAAAAGAAAGCTATGAACACGTGTTATTATAACTTCGTTGATTTTCCTGCTATTTCCAAACGTCATTATTTTTGCAGCAACAACAACGAAATCAGTAAAGCGTAGAGTAAGGCTCTTCCAAATTTAAGTAAGTACGCGTGAGAACGCTTGTTGATCTACGTCGCTCGCAGTCAAAAATATCACTGACGCGCGATCCATAATGGCTGCATGGACGTAACTACACCCTTTCTGCCAAATCGCGCCCCGGTCAAATGATGGCTTCATTTGGCCACCCAAGCAAGCATTTTCACAACATTGAGCAACATTTTTATCAAATGACGGCAAAATGTTGGTTTCATTTGGCCGCCCCGTCCAGTATTTGGCCACCATTTTCACAACAATGCGATCGATGTTGTGAAAAAGCTGGCAAAATGTTGGTTTCATTTGTCCACCCCAGTCAACAAATTTCAACAAATTTCGGTGTTGGATGTTGTTGGCTGGCACTTTGAATATGATCAAATAATTTGCTAACATTCTATTGTTCTCTTCAATGTTGTGAAAATGCTGACTTTATTTGGCCACCCCAGCCAGAATTTTCACAACATTTGACATATCGAATTTCAAATAATGAAAAAAACGTCAATTATTGGTCAATGATTACGTAATGTTTTTAGTTAACAGTTTGGCACCGAAGTCTTTCCATGAAAATTTCGAAAATAGTCGAAAATACAAATATTGAAATTTTTGCTGTTTGTTCGAATTTTCAAGTGATTTCTATATCTCTGCGATGGAAGAGACAACTACGACATTCATACTCTTCATAGTGGCAAAGAAAGTACTATTACGATTCAACAGAGACTGAATGCTGTAATGTATTGAGGTTTAATTTAAAATTGTCTACAAAGAAGAGGAAAGAGAGACAACCAAAAAGAATGATATTATTTGAACGAGAATAAATATAAATCTAAATCAAATGACGCCGAAGATGATTTCCCTTTTGAAATTTAGTTCTGGCGATTGATGTTGTGAAAATGCTGGCTTCATTTGGCCACCCCAGTTAGCATTTTGCCAGCATTTTCACAACATTAATGCGAAATGTTACCAACTGTTGTAAAAATGTTGGCTTCATTTGGCTGGGGCTTGAGCTAGCAAGAGATGGCAACACAATCAAGAAGCTGAAAAATGAACGATGGAAAATGAAAGACCATCATACGAAATAATGTAACATATTGATAAATTTAAAGCTAGTTATAATCAACTTGTAGAAAAATACGAAACATATGCTGTAACTCTAGATGATGAAGACTTTGATTATGAAGAGAAATGGTTTGATTTGTGCCACGAATTTCATCTTGAATTGATGGTAGAAGGTGATGTACGAAAGATATGCAAAGTAACTTATACAGTGAAGCTTACAGGGAATGTTATAGCAGATTCTATTGGAATGAATTCAAATGGGACGACTGAACAAGAAACAGGAGTAAACCAAACATGGAATGAAAATGGAACAAATTTATCAAGTGAGAATACACTAGTTCAACCAGTTCAGAATGAGATGGTGTTATGATGAATCAATCAATCAATCAATTTATTTATTTTACCTCGAATTCTACATTCACAAAAAAAATTCCGAAAAAGAAAAATAATTGGGAAGTTGCCAAAGGCATGTTTTACAGAATGTCGAGCATGCATGTCGAGATGAATGTTATATAGTGTTGATAGCTGTCATGAAACACATGTCTGTTAAGGATAACAGATGATGCTACAAGTGGAATTATTACAGAGTTAAGTGATGGAATAAGTGGATCAGATACACAATCGAAAGCATCAAAATTATTAAAGATTGTGTGAACATGCTTTCAGAATGCAAAAGCCAAAATTGTCCAAATTTAAAGGTGATGTAAGAAATGACGCTATGTTCAAAGCAGACTTGAAGCATGTTATTGAATCAGGGTACATTACAACGTGATGCAATAACTTACCTGCGTACATGATTGGAATGTAACCCGTTGAAATAATGAACGACATAGGTCAAGATTTCAAAGCAGCATGTGACTATCTCAATTCAATTTATGCAGATCCAAGATTAGCGTCCGGTATATGATAACGTAAGACATTGTAGACTTCAAAAACCTTGAACAAATGCGATGAAGGCAAAGGTTCATTTCGAGAATCAAAGCTTCAATACTCAAAGAAATTGGTTTTAAAAGTGATTTGGCCAACAGCCATATGTTATCAATGATTGAAAAGAAATTAAGTAACGACGACATTAAAATGTCTGGTCACGAAAGCTAGTAAAAGAAAATTTATGCCCTATGTTATCTAGCCTACTGAAGTGGATGACGTGTAAAATGTGAGTAATAAGAATGAGAACTGCAGCTCCTTTATGGAATGGGAATGGAATAGGTATGGAATCAATATGGTATCAACAACAACTGATAATAAGACATTTAAATAAATGCTGGCTCCTTTGTAAGTCAATGTCTCACTGGCCAGATCGGTGTGACAAATTAAAAGTTTGAGTTAAGATGACAAATTACTAGTATCAAAAGACAATCATGTATGTTTCAGTTGTACATAACTGTTAACCGTGAATTAAGTGATTAATATTGTTGTTTATCGATAGCCCGTATAGGGCGAGTGTATTTCAGCTTTCGAGTGTCTCCCAACATCCTAAGTGTTGGTATCAGAGGACCCAAACACAAGGCTTCCTTGCAGTAACGCTTTTGTGAAATAAAGCATATTTTTACTTTTCTTAAACGATTTTAGCATACAAGTATTTTAGAATCTGTTTTGTAAGTGTTTGTATTTGATATGTTGTTTAACGAATGTAGATTGTTTACGTGATGTGATATTGTACGTGAAGGTTATCGTTATTATGTGAATGTTAGAGGATGTGACACTGTTTTTATATTGTATTGTAATTGTAACTTAGTGTTAATGACGTAAAGGAATTGTAAAGGTATAGTTTAAATGTAAGATATGCAGACTGCCATATGTTATGTGTTGTATTATAAAGAAAGAAATTAAGGAAAGGCAATAACTCATAAAAAACGTCCGTGACATTCGAAACTCAACTCAAGACTGTTTATGTAATCGGATTAAGGAATCTGTAATATTATATCTATGTAATTAGCTAGACTGAAACGCAATGATGTCATATTATCATATATCATTACCCCTTCGTTAATTAGTTAATAGTTATGCTGCAAATGGGTATCAATCTGAAATCTCTAAATGTTATTTATTCTTGTTAATTAATTATGTTTTAACGTAATGTCAAATACTAATAGATTTCTAGTTTTAGTTTCTAGTTAATGCTTTAGTATCCAAGTCTAAGTGGAGGTCTTCCAGCATTGATACGTCGTGGGTAGCGTCTATCATTAGCTTGCGTTGTCTGCTGATGTATGTCTTCTTCAATGGTGATATCTTCAAGTGGTAATGCTGGTCTGTGTTTAATTAGCTTTCGAGCGTTCCATGTTTGACCATCAGATAATTCGTAGCTATACTTGCCTAGAACTTTTGTAATAGTTCTTGGTTGACTGTATGGTGATTGACCTTTTAGTACTTGGGCTTTAGGCTTCTTACAACGGACCAGGTCTCCTTGAATGAAATGACTTTTGTTAGAGTCATTTATGTTCTCTCCATAGTTTGTTGCCTTGAACCTTTCCTTCACTGCTTTGTCTCTTTCTTCGAGCGAGAGTGATGGTTTTGTTGTGTTGAACGCTGTAGTGAATAGTTCTTGGTTTCGTATGTCAGAGTCACTGCGTATCTTCCATCCAAATATGAGTTCTGAAGGTGAAACACCATTGTTTGGTGCGGTTGCGCGATAAGAAGCCAATAATCGAAGTATTCCAGTTTTAAATGATCCACCTTCTGCAGTAATAATTTGGGTTCCTTGTTTGAGGCTTCGATTAAAAACTTCGACGAGTCCATTTTCTGCTGGATTGTACACAGCTGTGGGTTTTTGTTTGATGTTCTTGTTTTTAAGATATTGAGTAAACTCATAACTTTTAAATTGTGGTCCATTGTCGGAGACGATTGTGTCTGGATTGCCGTATCTGGAGAACAGGTCGTTTAGCCAGGTGATCACTCTCGGGGAGGTGACGTCATCTGTGAGAAACACTTCCGGGAAATTGCTAAAGTAGTCGACGATCGATACAATGAATCGTTGATGTTTGGGCACCGTGTGGAATGGGCCAGTGATGTCAATAGCGAGTTTCTTCCATGGTTTGCTTGGCTTCTCTATAGCTGCAACAGGAACTGTTTGTGGCTTTGATGATTTACCTACAGCAGCACAGCCAATGCAGGTTTTAACATACTGTGTAATTCTGTTAGTGCCACCAGGCCAATAGTACGCATCATTGTAGAGTTGTGTCATTCGTGTGATTCCTGGATGGCCAGAATGTAATAAGTCAAGTATTTGAGGTTGTATACTTCTTGGCACGACCAGGCGTTCTTGTCTGAACAGGCATGCGTCGTGAAAAGATAATTCTTCTCTTATGGTAAAGTAATATCTCATGTTTCCTGATAGTTGTCATTTGGCTGGCCGTGATGTTGAAATGTATTTTCGAACCAATTGGATATCTTTATCTTCATTAGTAGATGCAATAAATTCGTCAGCAGTAACATGTGTTGGGTGTAGTAGAGATGCAATTATGATGTTGTCGTCGTCATTTTGAAGAGTTGATACTTCATCTGGTTTAAGTGATGTGCCTAATCTTGACAGCATGTCTGCAAATTCATTGTTCTTTCCTTTTACATGCTCAATGTCATAATCAAAACAGCGCAGGCGATCATACCATCGGCTGATCCTTCTGGACGATCGCTTTGATGGGAATCGAGTTAAGAGCGTTGTGAGCGATATCTGATCAGTCTTTAGTAGGAAATGTCGGCCCATCAAGCATTTTTCAAAATGTTCGCATGCCCAAACACATGCTAATGCTTCTCTTTCAGGAGTGGAGTAATTTCTCTCAGAACTTGATAGTGTCTTTGATGCGAACGCTACAGGTCTTTCTGCCCCATTGTGTATTTGGGAAAGCATTGCCCCTACACCTACGTCTGATGCATCAGTGGTGACTTGTGTCTGGAGTCTTGGGTCGAACGGTATTGGCAAGACCCAAGAAATTGCTGGATTTCGTTAGCGTTTTCTGGACTTCTAAGTGATTGTATTGCCAATATGTTTTTAGGATCGGGTGAAATAACTGTTCCGCTTGGTGTAGCTTTGATGTTATGCCCCAAAAGTGTAGTTTCTTTTTGAGCTACTGTGATTTTACTTTTCTTCAACCTGAGGATTTTAGCTTGTAGTTGTTTAAGAGCCATGCGTAGGCGTGCGTCATGCTCTTTTCTTGTTCTTCCTCTGACTAAGATGTCATTGCTGTAGGCATGGACACCGGGGATATACGTTGTACCGCTTTTTCAATCTCTCTCTGAAATGCTGAGCCTGAGTCGATGAGACCCATGGGTGCCCGTTTGAATTGGCAGAGACCATGGCTTTCTGTTATGAATGCTGTTAGTGGGCGTGACTCTTCATCTAGTTCAAGATGGTAGTAGGCGTTTGAAATATCTAACTTTGAGAAATATTTATCGTCGCCCACACTATCGAGTATGTCACTTATCAGTGGAACAGGGTGTGTTTGTGGTATGACGTCGTTGTTAAGACCGCCTTTGAAGTCAACTGTTAGTCTTGCTTCCTTCTTGTCTTTCTTCCAAACAAAATGGGCGGGGTGGACATTCTCTGATCTTTCAATTTGCTCGATTATGTCTGCGTCAAGGAATTCTTGAACTGCTTTGGCTGCTGCTTCTCGTAGTGCGATTACAGGTCGACGTAGGCCAAATCTCTTGGGTGTTGACCCCTCTCGTAGAATGATTTTGTGTTTGTAGTCAGGTACCTTTCCCAGGTTGTCTTGAAAGAGATCAGGAAATTCATGTGTTAATGATGTGAGGAGTTCATCTGGCTCTAGAACTGCTGCTGTATCTTGATCTCTGCTGTTGACGCTGTTGATGACCTTGTTAGCTGGGTCAATTTGAACACCTAGTGTTGCCAAGTCATTGATTCCAAATATGGATACCTCTGTGCCTCGTACAATGAAGAATTGAACAATAGCTGTTTTGGTTGCCATGTACGTCATATGCAACGAAATTGTACCTAGCACGTTAGATACAACTGAAGAATCAAAGTTATGTAATGTTAAATTGTTTGGTGTTAATGCAATAGATGAAAAATGCTGATTATACAAATGTTCTGTTAATGTTGATACGTCTGCACCTGTGTCTGACATTAAAGTAGTGTTAATTACTTTAGGGTGTGTCCCACTGACTGACTTAAGTTGGACTTGCATATTGATCTTGTTATCGGGTAAACTAATATGGCCAATTGTTAGGGTGCGCTGGCTTGCATTTGGGGGTGTTTCTAGGTTTCTTGCAAACTCTAGAAAAATGGTTGGATATGCCACTGTTGTCACACACTTTGCCTTTTGCAGGACAATTACTATTTCCGTGGAAATGACCTTCTTGGCCATATCCTAAACATTTTTTATTGTTAGTGTTCGTGCTATTATTGTTGCTGTTGTTGTTCTTACGATCACCGTTATCGTGCTTCTTGTTTTCAGCCGTTGTGTTTCGTTGTTTGTTACTATGGTGATTACCGCGTCTGTTTGACTTATATCCGGATATCGCACTCATCGCCGTTGAGTGAAGTTGAGCGCTGTCCTTTTTGCGGTTTCATGTGCACGAATGAAATCTATGATCACTGTTAAATCAGACTTATCATGCTCTGCAAAAAGTCTCTTCTGTACCTCTTTATCATAACAATTCAATACAATATTATCAGCCAGTGCATTGTTCTCAGCGGTTGTTGTAGAAAGGTCACAGTCTTTTGCTAATATCCTTAATTCGGCTGTCCAGTGGTCTATGGTCTCGTCTTGTCGTTGCTGTCGTTCACGAAATTTTTTCAATGCAAGTCGTCTGTTCACTGTCGGTTTGAATAAATCTTCGCATTGTTTTTCAAATGTTTCATGTGTTCTGTCCCATTCTGTAGCGTTTGGTGTACCTAAGATCTGTCGCTGACCTTCTGCTCCTAGACATGCAAACAAGTCCAAGTTACGGGCCTTGTCTGTGAACAATTTTGGTGGTTGCTGGCCCCCTTCGTTGTTCGACGAAATAGCGTTGTCTATTAGCGGTGTTGTTGTGTTACCGTGTCGTTGTTTTTGTTGAAGCAAATTTAGTTCCTTTCTTTCTACATATACCTCGAATATTGTTATCCATTGAGTCCACGGGATTGTTGGTTCACCGGGACACGGCATAAACTCACATGGTAAGCCTTTGAAATCAGACATGCTAATGACTACGTGAATGACTTACCGACCAAAATACGGGATGATGAATTGGGTTCGTAACAATTAAATAAATATACCTCGTCGCCAATGTTATGTGTTGTATTATAACGAAAGAAATTAAGGAAAGGCAATAACTCATAAAAAACGTCCGTGACATTCGAAACTCAACTCAAGACTGTTTATGTAATCGGATTAAGGAATCTGTAATATTATATCTATGTAATTAGCTAGACTGAAACGCAATGATGTCATATTATCAAATATCACCATACAGAGCGCACGAATAATGTTTAGACCTAGAAGAAGTGCTTCCTTTTCTGTCTCTCTCACACCAAACCAAAGCCTTACAAGCTAACGGGCTGATTGTCATTTGAGAGAAGGTGTGAGAGAGACCAGAGTTTGTTCAAAGTTAGTTATTACACATTACCAAAGATGTTATAAGGCCTTATAAGAAGATTTACATCAATTTAAAGATTATGGAGTTATTGCGAAGCAAATGTGTAGCAAAGAAAATTGGAACTACCAAGTTTAGATTGGATGATCAAGATGTTGATGTAGATTCCTGTGAATTCTATTTTGTTGATGATCATTATTGTGTAGGGATATGAATGTATGTGATTTGATGTTATAAATTTGAGAACAGCAGAAAGTAGACAGTTGAAGAAAAGAATTTAAAGAAAGATAAAATTAGTGATTCTGTCCTGAAAGGTTCGGCAGCCAATTTACATCACAATTATATCCCTGAGAATCACGGTCGGTAGCAACAGTTATGCTGTCGGTCAGGCATCCAAGACACAGAGTTTTATGCTGTTGTTAGTCTTTTATACAGAAAACAAATACTGAAAATCGTGAGTATGAAGAATGTTCTTTTCTTCCTATCAAATTACACAAACACAAACCTTTTCAAGTTTTTGTTTGACAGCTTTTTCGACGTCTTGTAAGCAAGCAAATTGGCACCAACAAATAAAGCAGCCATGATTGAATTAAAAAAACTAAACCAATTGGAAAAAACAATATATCATTAGCGACCTTCCACGATGAGAGACGACAAAAATATAAACAGTGCGAAAGTGGCGCTAATTCTTGAGGATCGGAACCTGGTAACTATACTCTCCCTAATCTCCGAGGATTCATGCGGACGAATAACAAAAATATCCTTGTTATTGGTCTGTATGGACGAATAACAGAATAATTTTGTTATTGGTACGTAGGGACATATAAGCACTTCGTATGATTAATATGTTTAAAATTATTTTAACTTAAGAAATTTTTTACGGGGTGGCGAGGGATAGAGCATTTGCAATGTTATTTGATTGTATACTGTATAGAGATTAGTTGTTGTGAGATTTATGAAAGTTTTACGGATCTTTTGCACACAAAGTGACAGTATGGACTTGACAGCATTTCTTTGAACAAACTGCTTGAATCAGACTTGCAATTTGCATCAAGATATTTGCCAACACCAAGACACCGAAAATGAATAATACCATTGTTAAATAACCACCAGATAACCCATTTAAATTCCATTCCATATATAGAACACCATTTATTGGCCATTGATAGGTCAGAATTTCAAAGATATTATAAAGATAATCAATGTATGCGTCTTTAGACACGAAGTTAGAAACACGCCTCCGGTCAGCCATTTTGAAGCATGATAAAGAATAATCTGATTAATATGGTGAATCTGATGGCTGGTGAATATAAACTTAGATAATATGCTTGTGGATGTTGCATGCAGCCAAAATATGCATGTGTATATTTTTATTCGAAAGATAAAACTTCATATATCAGAATTTGATATACTTGAAGTCAAAATTCGACAAGTGTCAGTTTGATCGAATCTCACACGATAAAGTACCGCTTTATCATTAGCCAGGTACTATAAGAGCCAATCATCATTGAGTCTAGAGAGCGTACTCTGCTCTTGTTTTTCCTTCTTCAGCCGTCTTGAACGCATCACTTTGCACCTTCAAATTTTATTAGACCCTCATCGCATCGTCTGCGTGAAACTGAGGGCCGTTATGGAATGAGGCTAGCTGAATTGGCTATATTGGACCATATTGGGGATCCATCCTCAGAGTAAAAAATACCGAATAGCAAAATGCAGGAAATAACATGGTGGCTGCAAGGGTCAGTGACGTTATGCGGAAGCATGCTATTTGAAATTGTTATGTGAAAATGTACTTTTCGATAAAATGATAGCAGCTAGATTATAACTCCGAAATTGTATTTGTACAAACTACAACTGCTTGACGACTGAAAAGTTCCACACTAATTCTTTGAATTTGTTTATTTGTTACGGGTCAAATTTCTTTGTGTGCAGTGTGGACAACGGAACTGCTGACACAAAACTGTGACACCCTGTAGATGATGTAGATCCTTTCTTCCGACGAATAGCAGTTCATAACAAAGCAAGCTATTTAAGAGATGGTGACACAGTAGTCTTTTTCTGCCAACGATGTGTTAATAACAAAGTAAGCTATAAGGGATTATGATAATTAAAAGAAAATTAAAAGTAACGATTGCCGTCAGAGTCCTGTAAGCCTCCAACAGGGTAAAAACCACAGAAAAAGTAGTATTACAGCCTTAAAGTTGTGAAAAACTTACCGAGAATTGTGTCTTCTGTTTGTGAGACTTAAAGTATATTTGAATCTGACAGTACCTCTTCTTTTTCTAGGCATATTGGAATACTTTTGTAAAAATGAAATTCTTTAACAATATAGTGGCAGCCATTAAAATAAAGCGTGCTCCTAATCTCGTGATGTTGCAAAGCATGATGGGATAAACAGAGGCAAAGCAGTTTAGTTTCACAGAACTTCCTTCGAAGTTTCGTGTTTTTTGTTTTTTAATTGCAATTTACGAGCAATACATCGCATTTTAAGCCGTTATAAAATAAGAAAGGGCATAGCCGAAGGCCTGTAGATTCCCAAGAAGCGTATTAGAAGTTTGTAAGATGCGCTGCGGAGAAGGAGTATGCTGGGAATGAAGCAATGGAGGTTTGGCCACCGACATGCTTTGCGTATTGTGAATCTAATTATTGTAACGTTCTACATTGGCTTTCATATGTATACAAGGAGGTTACCTCAAGAGGAGGATGGTCTAATATCAGCCATCTCACAAGGTGAAGCTGATTAATATTTAATGTACTATAGAAATATTAATCAGCTTCCTCATGAGATTAGACCATTCCTCTTTTTGAGGTAACCTCTCTTGCATACATATAAAAGCCAATGTGAAGCACTTTTGCATACAAGAGAGACTACTTCAAGAGGAGGATGGTCTGATATCAGCTATCTCGTAAGGAGGCTGATTAATACTTAATCTACTACACATGCTTCAGTACAAGTTTTGCCGCTGATGCTGCGTGTGGACCATGAGATGAGATACTCAAGCAAATGTTGCGTAGTTTAAAATGAATGGGAAAGTTATATTGATAGATATTGTAAGACACTTTTCATCTGATTTGTGTCAACACCATATGTAAATGCTATTTCGTACTCTAGGTAGACTCGACGCATGCTTAAACTTTCACTGTTTGAGTCTTATCCCAAAGACATACATTACAAACAAACTGACTTTATATATACAGCATTGTCATTCAAATAAAAATGTCTGACTTTTGCGTTAATTATCTGCAGTTATCCTGATGCCTCTATCTAGTAGCTTCAAAACAACTTAATCACTGCAAAAGGTCATTATTACTAGCCAATCTATTTATTATGGTGCTAATGGAATTTTATTTGTCTAAAATCGTTTTGAAAATGGATTTATTACATTTTAATGATGGTAGGAGTGGTGTGGGGGTGTGAATATAGACATTCATCAGTTACATGTCAAAACAATACCAACTAAATATAGTTCTTGATTGTAAAACCCAGGCATTACATGTCTAGACATTTCCAGTCGACTTAATACCAGACAATAAAGCATACCCCGATAGGTTACACATGCGTGTCATGCATACCCCTGCATATACAAGAAATTGGGTCTCAAAAAGTAGAAAATTATCTGAAACATCCGACAACAGCAGGCATATTCTCGAAGTCCAAATGAAATGACACTCTCAAGCTTGGAAGCCTATGCGGTTATCAAATCCTGGGAAAGCGAATATTTTGTACATTTTAGAACATCCAGTTCGTACCGGTTTCACAATACAATGTATTAAGCCTATTTGATTGTATTAAAAACCAATTAAAGTTTGAATCACAAAGTAATCTTGAAACTTATTCTTTTTGTTAGACTTTATGACCATAGTGTTGTTGACAAGGCATTGTGAGGTGAAACCAACTCTAAAGTGTTTGCTTTAAATTACGAAACCATGGTTTTTTAAACTGGATGTCTCGACAATTTCCAAAGGACTTGTTTTAGATACGTCATTAATTTGAGTTTGCATAATCAACGACACATCCAATTCAAACTATGGTGGTCGATTTCATTAACCACTAATTCTTTCTATTGTTGAGTTGATTTGAATTAGTTTACCTACTTAAACACCCCCTCGTTGTAGTTCAAAGATAATATTCGAGGGGTATGGAAGCTCTCTTTGCTTGTTGAGTTAAATAGTTATAATTTATGATGATACAAAAATGAAGTTCTACAACAAATCAGCATTTCAATTCAAAGAGGAAATACTTTAAGCGTTATGTGTTCATTGTAATTTCCATCCACGATATTCCGGCAATAGCTTGATAAAATTGTAATTTACAAGCGAGTCTGTTGAGTTCTACTTTCAATTGTCTCTGGTTTGTTACCCACGGATAGATAAAAACAGGAAAATAAAGGGACAAAGATATTAACATTTGTATCTGTAATGATCTGAACATTTCAAAGTTATATCCCTGTGTTTCTACTAAAGTAGCTTTCAAATTAAGATGTGTATAGTCTATACAAAGAAAAGGCAACTTATTCATACCTTTTCCTCTCGTTTCCACTCAATCCCAAGTCTATTTTTGCAATTTTTTGCACCCACATTATAGCAGAGCCGCAAAATTAAATTACATTCCTTTGTGTGTATATCATAACCCCTTTGACAACATTGTCTGTATTTTATCAAAATTATTATAATATTACCATTAATCTGACAATGTATATAATATTGCAAACATAATAGCTAATTACCATTTTGAAAACTATACAGCATAAGAAGTTGAGAACTGAGGACGATCTCATGCAAAGAAAACATACATGTGCCAGTTCCGAAGTATAAAAGACAAAAATAAAGAATATCACTCACTTCCCGTAATTTGATTCAATTGCATCAACTTGACGGGTTAGGTATACAATATACAATTGAATCCGGCAATAACGGTACGCAAGGGAGACAGACCATTTTAATTAAAATTTTGGCAGAATCCATTGTTAGCGGTAAATGTTTAGCAAAGTTTGACCGTAAATTACTTATTGCCGGTCTTTTTAGCTTACTGTTATTAACAGAATACCGTTAAATCCGGAACCGTATTGTGGGATTTTACTTTATTAATATAAATCATACATGCTTTTAATATTGCTCATAGGAATGCTGCAAGGCGTTAGATAATATCCAAGTATAGGTGACGTATTGTTGAGGTTAGCTTGTTGGCAGTCGTATTAATTTTAGAGAGAAAATGCTAAGATGTTACCAGAATATTGTGCTTGTCATTATTCCATTTCGACGTCAGCTTTCATAAAATATAAGCTAGCTTTAACTCGAAAGGAAATTATAACGGGGTAATTATGCTGTCACACATGTACTTTTCAAGTCGGAAATGCTTTTTAGCGATACATGCAGTCAGTAAATAATATACTACATCGACAATATCGATGTGATCAAAATGATCATCACTACGCCAATATAATTTGATTTCAAATAATTATTAATTTCATCAATGATGAGATTGAATGTGAGTATAATTTCCATAGAAAGCAAATGCATTTCATTTCAACTTAATTAGTTCAATGTGTGCTTTCAATTAAACAAACAATATAAATTGTACTTTTGATTAAACTTGTATACAAAGAATCATTGCTTTCTTATAATAAGTAACTATGATATTCCCAAGCCGAAAATAAAGCAGTTGATTGTTAAACTTTAACAAAGATAAGATCTCAACTGAAAATACATTGTTTTGTTCTCAATGTCACGTCCGATACTTATCAAGATAAATCCATCAAAAACCGTTTCACCCTCAATATATTTAAATGTAATTGGTTTGTATAGTTGTGGTTAGTGAATAGAAGGTTCGATCTCCCTGTAGCAATGCAAATTTTCAATACAGATACAGATATTTGATTCCACAAGTATAATGTTGTAAAGCCCATATTCACATCATATATCGTTAATAAATATTCACATCATATCTCTTTCTCCGTATATAGGTAGAAGAAAAGGTATTATTTATTACCCTATAAAGTAAAGCATCTCTCTGATTGCAATCTAGAACGGATATTGTTGTTAATTGGCAGATTTATCATCTAGATAAATTATAGACATCAATTGTCTGGATTTTTACATTCAAAATGCTGTTTTAATTAGTGATTATGTTGGGTCGGGTGGTATGCTCGAAGAATTATACTGACATATGTTCCAATTAATAGCTATATATGCGTTTGGGTCATAACACTATAACATAGCATCAATTTTCAACGGTGAAAGAAACAAGGCTATACCATCACACTAACATACTACATACAATTGAGGCTATAATAATTCTAATGGCTTTTCATATTAATTACAATATTTGTCGTATGTTGTATGTTTCTTTCAGAATCAAAAATTACTAATTAATAAATATAATCATTTCTAGGGTCACCTTATAAACTGACATTCAAGAGCCAATGTGGCTTAGATTTATAAATAATATGAGGAGATGTTTATAGAGGAGAGTAGGGACATTCTTGATCGTGGATGGATTGTTCAAAAACAACATATTCTATTTTCTAACAAAAACATGTTTTGTCATTTGATACTTTGTTTGGTAAATGTATAGTGTATTGTAAAGATTGTAAATCATGAGATTAATAAGAGGAAATCTACAGTAACAAACCCATTTGCTTATGATATATTATGCGCCAATAAAGGCAGTATTATATACCCTCTTATTGATTTAATAGCCGTATCCGGCGTTGGAGTGAGAACTTACTAACCATGATAGATCGATTGAATTTAAAGAGACCTCTATTTACAGTAGATACAAAAGAAAGAAGAAAATTATTTAAATTAGATTAAATCATGATTAAATTGAGGTTTACACCTTGATTATTTGTGTCAATTTCCTAAGTATAATCATAGTTGTAATGATGACGAGTATGGATTATATATGTATATCATATATGAACATGACGTTTCAAAATAAAATTTAACTTCATTCTTTCCTTTCGAAATTGTTGAGCAAGCATTTGTTTCAGAGCGATTTTGATTCTAATCTTAGTTAGAACAACAATATGATGATGAAAATCACGGTGAATAATTTCGGTGCACATATTATTTGACTGGCAAATAGAGGGAGACCACAACCATATTGTCCATATTGGTAGTCTCCACTATATATACAACTGATGTCTTGCAAAGGCAATTTTTAAAACATAATTTATAATCCCTTTTTACATGTATTTAAACTATATTTTAGTAAACTTTATAGTTGTTGTTTGGGAACTATACTGTACTGTCAATTATATTCCACTTATTTATACAATTTTCAATAGTTCAACTATTTGATTTACTTGAGTTACAATTAATTGAGCCCATGTTTTGTATTCTGAAATGTGACCTTTATGCACTCAACCATATTAAATCGTACGATGAGAGAACCAGGAAGACTGACTTAAATAATAAAGCGATCTTACAAATTTCAACTACTTAACAATACTCGGTGCTATGGCTAGCATAGAATAGGAAAAAATACTGAGAAAAAAGGCCGTTCTATAATTACTCGAAGCTCCATGAGTTGAAGTCCAAGTTACAGACAAGCATTTTGCCTCATTTTTGTTTCCTATAATCTATATTTTTCCCTGTTTTTCCTAACATTGAGCAATTTCATATACATGGATGTTGGTATCCGATTTCTCCCTCAAGATAATCAATTTAATTAATTGCTATGTACTTGTCCAGCATAATGTTTGAGAACCAGTGGGTAACACTAGCACCAGCTCTGCGTAGACGCGCGGAGGTGCCACTTTGGAAAAACGAAGTATACTTTTATCGGCTCAAAAAGTCCTAAAAATGCAGTGAATGCTACCAAAAAAGTTTCAAAATTTGAAGAAGCTACAACAAACGTTCCAACTATTTAAAAGAAAAGTTCTTCATTTAATTTTGTTCTTAAAGTTTTTTTTTAATTCTTCATGTATCAAAGTTCCTTAGAAAGTCAAAAGGAGAACTAAAAAATTCCAGAATCTGAAATTTCCTACTCAAAATGAATTTTTCTCAAATGGAATATGGACCCAGAGAAAGTGAACATGTATTTGCCTTTTGTTGTTATAGTGTTATGATAATTTCTGTTGTTCTTTCGGAAAGCTTTCTTTGCCTCGATTTTAGTTTTTTATTTGTTTAATTCGGGGTTTAATTAAGAAACGACTAAATGTCAATTGTAAATTAATGCTTTACTTTGTGTTCCTAATGTATACATAATAACTATTAATCCACATAATTTACGTTTGGTATTGCATTCCATGGTTTATGTTTGATAAGATCTCTTTAAACTGCAATAGCTTTGGTATGTACATATTGATACGTGCAGGCAGTCATTTTTCATCATTATTTGTAACAATCAAAATGTCTGATCCACAAGACATATAAATGTAACACAGTACAGTACTTATTATGTCATGTATCTTCAAAGGGGCCCCAGCTTTAAGAGCTAAACATAGGTATCTGTATATGAATTTAATGAATGATTTCTATACATGGGGACTATAAAAAATATTCGTTTGATGAAATTTAGTTTTTGCTTGATTCATCTTCAATGGATCACTATTTTACTAGAGATTCAATCTATTTTCAATTTTTTCAAGCAAAGTTTATAGTATATATATCCAACCAGCGAGAATTGTATATAACTTGCAAATTGGACATAAACCGTAATCATTTTTTCCTTCAAACCAAGAAATTTTAGACTCACAGCGATTTTGAAACAGACTTTGACATCATCACATCAGACATCATATCAAGGAAAAATATTCTTGCATAAATACTGTGACTTACTGGCCTTCACTGTTATCACAAGAATTAGATGAAATCAATTGGATGATGTGCCATTTCATCAAATATGATGCTATGTAATGCATAAATTACATGAAACGTTTTCAGAAACTTGGCAAATACTTAATCCCCTTTTGAAATATCTTCTTTAAAAGATCTTTAGAATGTTTTATTGTTTAAGTATCTATGTTCGTCAGATACTATTTGAACGATACACATGTAACTATGAAAATAAAACGACTCATCAGCTCATAACAATGATATCAGTCAAGAGGATTTATTGACAAAAGCGAATCATCATTTATTGAGATGCCCCCAAAGAGATGATAATAAGACGACAAAGGCTAATGCGGTTACAAAACTATTCTGAAGCCTTTCAAAATATGTTACTTAACTTGAATGCTCTTTACTTTTCTTGAACCACTTCTAATGTGTTCTGTACAATTTTTTAACTTAAGCATTCAATTGAAGGGCAACATTAAGTCATCCATTAAAAGTCACACGTGCAAGACGATGTGGGTGTTGATAATTTTAAATTGAAATTATAACAGTTTACCCTCAAATAATAACAATATTCAACTTCTTATCCCCGATAATATTCACAGCATAATTATTTCTGTTTCTAACATAACTGTATAATTCCTCACATATTATCAATGTTTTTACTGAATTATTATGTAATGTTTTTACTACATTTTATCCGTATCTACGTTTAATGCCGTTAATAAATCCCCATGCAGGATCTTACAGTGTATACCTATTGAAATCCTGAGACGGTTCAACCTTATATATGATAGAGTTCTACATACATTTAGCTGAGGTTTAGATTTGTTTTTATCTGACTTTGAAAGGCCTGGGTTAGTCCTATGACGCTTGTATCTATCGCTGACTTTGTGTGGGCGCAGAGATGTTACCAAATAAAACAACATAGGCTATAACTATTTTGATGAGAGATTTATTTTGTTAAATTAAAACTCAAATGACGCATATTTTTCTACATCGGAATTCAAAATTATGTTACTGTTTATTCTTTATTTTAAGGCAACGTCATTTGTTGATCGTTGATGGGTGATATTATTATTCAAAATCAGTGAAATGTTTCAGAATTATGTGATCATTGTGTATGTGACAAACAATACATTCTAAAAAAACATTGATGCCGACATTATAAACAATTATATAGAAATTTCCTGTCAATAATTAGCACAGATTTCATTCAAATAAATTCTAGAATTATAGACACTTTTATACTGATTATAATTTTAAAGTAATAAATTCGATATAATATTTATTGCTGTCTGCTATATAATGGTATCCTGCAAAAACAGATCAATTTACCAATTTTTAAAAATTCTTACCCTGCTCTAATTTAATTTAATCTAATCCCGGGGGTGTAACTTCCATACTTTTGGTATACGGGGACGTTCAAATTGAGAGGGTACCTTTTTCAAAACCCAGAAAAAATTTTTAGGGTATGCTTAGGCATGAACATTTTTTGAGGTATCCTTTTGACGCTTTTGCAATTTTTGATTTTGCAACATAAATTTTGCCTATGAATTTTTGTTTATATTTGTTTTGGTTGAATCTGTCATTCATAAAAATATATTTGGGTATCTTCTTTATCATGTGGAAAATGTTTATGGTCTTTCTGCCACAGTTCCATTTGAACAGCCCATACACGCGCAATGGAAATTACACCCCGGGAATCTAATTTAATAATGAAATCATAGTAATATTTTCTAGGTTCAACAGCGTAAAGTTATCCTTAACGAATTGACCTTTAACTTTATGATTTCAAGTACACTGTATAGTACAGAGCGCATTTGAATTCTTATAAACTCTTAAAAAAAAATCAGATTAGAAGCGGTCATAGAATTATTTTCTTACAATATTATCTACAAAATAGGATTTATAAACATAACGGACATTGATCATTTAGTTACTTTGTTGTTGTCTCTTGATCCTTAGAGTGCGGAATATTTATATCGTCGCAAAATAGCTCATTTTTCTCCCGACAAATACGTAGTATACGTTCTATGAAACAGTGAGGGATTCGTACGAACAATTGTCTGACATGCCGACACAATAGCGTCATTGATCGCTTGAATACATTGAGCCAATGCTTGTAATATTTGGAAACTAACCAATCGACATCGTTCGATTGTAATAGATCATACAGAAGGCGTATACTACCCTTGCATTTAATTCACGCTGATTAATTTTGAAAGCCGCTACAGGTGAATGCTTTGTGGGAAACGTCAGAGACAAAGTGCACATATAAAATCATTGGCTCGCCGTAGTAAAACTAACATAACAATTTGACTGTCGATCGAACAACATCAAAAATGATTGCCGTGGTGCTATTTTTATTATTTTGCGTTCAATTGATTACAGGGCAAGGGGCAACTAATGATGACTATGTTTTAAGAAACGCAACAATTAAACACATTCGCTATGACGATAACGGTATTGAATATATGTCATCTGCAACAATTACAAAGTTGAATGTTTTATCAAATGATAAATTACCATTCGATGATGTTCATTCATGTTGGGAAACATCTATGATCTCAAATCAAACTGAGAAAATCACATTCACAGAAATTGCTGAGGTAAGATCATGCATATTGCATCACTTATTAGTTAACATGCTAGATCAATTGGTATATATGATAAACCCTTTAACTTAAACACACCAAATCATCCCACCCCATCGATACAAATTGCGTTGTTTGAAAGTTGCTCCAAACCATTTTGAATTTAGCCTATATATAGTTTGCGAGTGCTTTTGTATTGCGACGCCTAAGGATATCGAAACCGTTATTGTGCATTATATTGCAGTCTATACTATAGAAGTCATCAACTTTGAAACTTCTTCGCTTCATTGTACTACATCTATTTATGTCCTATTTTAAGTAGAGGGAATTGAGTTCATCTCTGTGTGTCGGAACTGACGGGAGATTTTCTAAAGCTCTTTTAGACTAACTCAATGTGACTAACTAGCTAACTAACTTCATTGTTTAGATTTCATAGATTTGACTTTATTCTGATCTGCATTTGGTAATATCAATTTTTAAGCTGTTTTTATGATGCATAGGTCGAAGAATTTTTAAAAACAGTTGTAGCGTCAGAAGTGTGACAGAAATCCATAGAAACCTTCAGATAAAAAATTACTTTGGTATTCGTCCCACCCGTATGAACTTTTAAATCCTATAGTCAAATGATGTTAATGTTCTGATTTTGAAAAAACGTTGTCTATTTTGTCAACCGTATTAAAATACTTTTATTCATTAATCTTAATGGAAATGTTTACTGGTGGTCACTGTGTCTCACAAATCCAAGGCGATGTAATTTTTACGCCGCAAATATTTGGTCTATTTAACGTTGCATAATTGAAGACGATCTTACACATTCTTATATCAATACATCAATTCTGTTGAAATTACTATATTTAAAATGTTTGCAAATATAGATTTAAATTCGAATGTTAAAAATTCATTTTTAATAGAAGTTTCTCAAAGCGTAATATTTTCCCAGAATTTTCGTAGTATACGGTAAGTACTGCCGCACTTATAAAAAACCATCGTCTGTTAGTAGTCGGTTGTCTCATTTAAAAAATCTACTTAAGAACCTAGACAACAAACCTACGTAATCACTGAAGAAAAGCAAGTACACTCTGACAACAGCGTAATTACTTTTCAAAAAATGCGTACAATTCTGGGCTAAATTATTAAACAGTTACTTCGGGGAGTTACTTATTAACACGAGCGCGTGTCACATTCTAAATGAAACATGACTAATGCGCATAGCTCAGAACAATTATCTAGGATAACATCATTGAGTATATAAATACAAAAAAATGGAAAATTTACGTTTTATCCTTCAAAAAGATCAGTGCTACAACACACTCATCCTTGCAAATCTAATCAACCTTGACTAGCCTCATCGTAGACTATACAGCTACCGCATATATAACATCGTCAACTACTTGTATGCAAATAATTTTGGATCAACCAGTCTGTTATTACGTATAATTAATACCAAGACAACTAGAGAACAGTCACGGGGATATGTCAGATTGGTACATGGTACATCATCTTTAAACATAAAAAACTTCGATCGAATTACCGCGCTAGCTTTCTCGAATACATTTTGAATGAAAAGTATCTCTTTCATACGAAACCAGCTTGCAATGTTCAAATTAAACATGGCCACCTTTTGCAAGACTAAATAATTTGACGACTACACTCGCAGTCGTAGATTGGTTATGCTTTTTCAAGAAAAGTTCTTAAAAATTCCTGGCCGTATATTATTCTCGTATAGAACAAAGAGATAGCTTTCATTATGGGCAATGAACATCTCCAAATTCTATCTGCGTAATCTCTGTTCAAATGAGAGGTTTAAAGAAAACGTGACATGAGCTAAGCCTTCGCATATTGTGAGGAATATATACGGTTACCATGGAATCATTCTTTATAATAATATTCAATTTTTAATCCTATGATATTACATGAAATACTTACTTTAGATCTATTATTACGAGCTAGTGCCAGATACATTGACTTTAAACTATAAAAGTTACTTTCTTGGATTATCACACACTGATTAGTGATCCCTAATAAACAAGTGGACGTTATACCTATAGTTATGCCTAGTATATATAATACGCGATATGAGCTAGAAGAGGATTCTTTGAGTTCTGTAACGCTTTGCCAGTGGTGCAGTTGTTATAAGGGGTTAATTCGGGGATTTATTTCACATCATTGGAAATTTCAAGAGTAATCGTTATTTTGTAAAAACATATAGCATCAACACTAAGCCAATGTTAAACACTTTCTGTTCAATATGGGTTATATATACATGAATGTTGCGCCAGGAGGCACTAGGAAGGCGTAAGAAGATCATCAGACGCCATGGCAAAATGTCTGTCTCATTGCAACAGGAGTGTATATAAATGTCCCCAATAGTACACAGAGGAAGTGTTCATCAATATATGAACAATTTATGAAATAGAATCATCTTATATCTCTTCAACAAACCTTCCCTGGGCAAGCATGATGACAAATATCATGATAATATAGTCATAACTTATCACGAATATCGTCAAAGCTCGAATTATATGGCACGCCAGTTAGTTATGAAACTTGTGATGTTCGATTAAATATTTATATGATGTTTCTTTTTTCATATACCTAAAGAAGATTTATATGGCCTGCTCCTATACCTTCAGGGTCTAGTTGCTCATATTTTTAACTTTCGCTAGTTTAGGATAAAAATATAACAGTTAAATATTTTTAATTTAGGGTGCAGGGATAACACATCGACATCGTCTTTCGATTCCTAATCGACCTCATTGTTCATTTGATTTCGTCATCCCGACATATAATGCAAGTCGCCATGTAAAGTTACCTGGTCAATTTTGTACGATTGATTATATTTCTGGTGGCGTTGCGTCAGGCGATTATGATAATGATGGTTTCATTGATTTATTCTTTGCTGTTCACCACGGAAGAAGTGTCCTCTACAGAAACAACGGTAAGTTTCACTATTCGAGTTGACCGATTTTTGAATTTTGAATATTATGAATTTAAATATTAATAATTCTGAATTGCATATGTACACGCCCACAAAATCTTGTTTCGATAATAACATAAGTTAATATAACATTATGCACCATTGACAAGTAATATTTATGGATAAACATCTAAACTGATCCCTCTGAATCCTCGAATGTGACAGAAGTCACCGGGAGAAGTCATTGGATTAATATAATCGATTGAGTTTATCAAAGTTCAAATTATAAGCATACGTACTTGAATAATGCATATATAATTTTGAGATAATACAAAACTATACAGAAGTAAGACTTGCAATAAATACTTCCGTAATTCAAAACCATTTTTTCCAGTAAATTGCATAATATCATCCATCTATTAATATATAGTAACATGCTGTAATTAATTCTATATGGATTTTGAGAGATTGAGAATTCTTCAAGTCAAACGCAAGAGCATTCGATCCATTCAAATCGATTTACAAGCGTATTTTAGACATGCAATAGTGTTTGCATTATCTACGCCTGCATTATGTGTTGTGAAATACACTGTTTCATCATACAGTATCCTATTAAGAGAGAAGAGAGTCTTACATGCAGATGAAACCGATACTGATTTTCTGTCATGTATCATTTTTAAATGAGTATATATAGGATGTATGGGGTATGAATTATAGAAAAGTTGAATATAGAAAATATTATGATTTTTAATTGGAAGATACGACTTTATGGATTGTCAACAACAATAGGCAACATTCACAACAATAACTGAAAATACTGAACCCGGATTCAAAATGCATGATTCATACATTTGTTTTTATTAAATTGAATCATTCATTTCATAATATATGACTTGAGTATTATTGTAGATTTTGATTGCATTTAGATTCATAGAGTAGCTTTTCAATTTTGTAATCAATAGAATGATCAACATCTAATGTATTCCAGTTTGTAAAGATGAATGAATTTCCTGTTAATTCGTAAATAGTTGCTATACAGCAAAATATTTTTTGGCTAGGTAACGATAGCAAATCGCTATGTTGATGAGTAATAAACAAACCAGGCATCTTTTTTTCTTATAAAGTAACAAATGATATAATGATGTTATTGCTTGCACTTTTTGGGGGACTTAATTTTCTGGATTTGTGTAAATTTATTCATTCATTTCAAACATTTGTTTTCTTCTCGAAATAGCGTGCTAAAGGTTCTATAAGCAATTATTATTCGTACAATCCAGCATACTAGGTATAATTCGCGTGAAACAGAAACAACTAGATTTGAAAGCACTATGAAAGCATTATAATTTAATTATGATAAATAATCATAAAGGTATATGTTCGTTTTCAATGAATCGTAAAAGGAAGAAAGTTGGTGTAACCCATAAGATATCGTGATCGTGCTATAATCAGCATTGTTTTATTTTACTTAGAGGTGTATATTGACTGTTGGGGCAATTGAGAGTAATAAAGTAATAGAAGTTAGTAGATATATCCATGATCTTATTTTTACCATACTGATCCACCCGAGCGTTTGAGCACACATAAAAATTCTGGAATGAGGGATGGGGGATTCAATTTTTCGTATTTAAATGTACTTAAGTTTGGTTTGTAAATAACCAGCTCATTACAATTTCCAAAGCAATCAAATAGATAAATAGATTTAGATCTTTTAGTGGCATCTTTCGTGTCCACACAAGCTCACTGGTTGTTTATAATTTATAGATAGGAAATACTAAAACTGAGCACACACACGCATCCACGACACTGTCTGATAACAGAACAGCACTGCATCGAGTATCTATATAAACTTCCATTTTAGATGTGTATGTATGTATGACATCAAATGACATCGGGCATTATTTTTTTGCTATTCGATAATATCTAATATGTATGTATGTATAATTTTGTCATAAATTATTTACAGTGGTAAATCCACTTCTATAGAAATACAAGAGATGCTTGCGACTTCAGTATGGTGATACTGTCTGCAGAACTACTGTACTTTATACTTTTGATCATTTACAGCATGTGAAGATTTTGAACTTATACTATTATAGTTTTAACAGGGAAGGGTTCAGTTTTCAAATCCTGCAAATGAGCGTTTACAACTGTTCTAATTGTAGGCGATGGAACATTTACCAACGTCACAGATGAAGCTGGTGTCGGTCCTGATATGTACGCTAACGGAGCTGGATTCTTTGACATCGATCAAGATGGGGATTTAGACCTTTACGTTACATCATTTGGTGGAACTCGTCATTATCTCTACGTAAACTACGGTGGACATTTCAAGGAAGAGGCAATTGAAAGAAATGTTGCCCTGGAAACACCAACGAAAAGAAAGTTAGCAGCCATGACCCCAAACTTTGGTGATTATGACAATGACGGCTATCTTGATATCTATACAACTGAATGGCTTCTACACAACAACGGAAAGGTATAAACATTAATTGTGTTTGATTTAGGCGATCATTCTTTGATCCTGTTAACATCAAACAATAGAATATTCAACTCGTCGTAGTTCTTGCATCGAATCGAATTCAAACAGTCTGCCTTACTATTAGCAGACCCCCTAACGATGTGTAATTTGAATTAATAAGACAATTCGAACGGCAAATGTGAATCATTGACAAAACCTCTGCCGAATTCGAATTTGTGTAGCTTTGATATTCCGCCTTTATAAGGGTTAACACTAATACTAATGGCAACTTATATATGGATTCCATTTACATCGAAGCAGTACAATTAATCCTGCACAGTACACAATTGTACATTGAATAGAATGATAGAATTTCTCAAGAGTCATTTAATTTGTATAAATTCTTTAACAAATACGAATTAAGATGTCTTTTAAATTGCGAAACAGCTAACTGCAGAAACTATTTGAATGAATTAGCACCACAGGGGATTCGTACCACCCATGTTATGATATAAATATAGAATTTAACTAGCCCCTCCTACACCTTGATTCTGTTAGAAATCAATAGCCTCCGTTGTTGTGTTTCCTCAAAACAATCATGTTTCAGCAGACTAAAACTTCTTAAATGATAAATTTGAAGTCAATGCAATTTATATCTGATGTTATTTGAAGGTGCTCTAAGACTACTATAGATTAGTCCACGACAATCTATAGTATAGTATACGGGCTATTATATCTAACTTGAAAACAGACAGATATTGTATTTGCGAAAATATAAAAGGAGCGAGTAGATATTTCCAACCAGCTCGATTTCCTGAAAACAAAAAAGGTTTTGATAAAATGAGGCAATACATAAAGCAATGTATAGAAGGAACCATACGCTACAGCCCATTATATACTTGTATTTGCCACAATATTCCACTACAGTAATTGGGGAATGCAGATTAATGACAAAACACGAATGGTTTTTCATCCGTCTCTTCCTCAAAAAGAATACGTGAACATATATTATCACACTCACAAAAACATTTTTAGTTTTGAAGTATGTCAATTTTCCGATAAGTCCAGTATTTATAGAAGTCAGGAGTGTTAATATACTACTACCGTTAAATACCACAACCCGCTTAGCCTCGTTACATTTTCAGAAATAGTTTTTATTAAATTCATCTATTCCACTCCGGTAATTAACATCACAGCTTTAGGATGCACCCGACTGACTATATTAAGTGAGTTACACTGTAAATTTTGAATAGTTCATGTTTACCATATAGTTTTAATGGCCTACATTGTTTCTATTGTAGCCGTCAGTTTCGCGTCTTCTTAGAAATTTGGGAGCAGCAAAACCTGGGTAAGAATATAAAGTTACGTCACAAACCAAACTGTTTGCAATCATGTAAGGTTTTGCAATGATAATATTGATACTGATTAATTCCAGATACTTTGAAGATACAACTGATTTTGCTGGTGTCAATATGGATTCTTATTGGGACAGAGGAACTAACCTTAGTGCTGGTACACACACATTCGGATCATCATTCACGGTATGTGTATGTCAGACCTAGAGTACCATGCAGTATATGCATTATGCATCCATCCATAACATGTGCACTTGTTTAATTCAATACACCATTCGTTTTAAGCGAATCTGATTACTTGAAGAAACTAGAACCATTGATAATTCTCTGTAATTCAATATTCTATGTAACATTAAATATTAGGCAAGGTATCCAACAAACCAAATTTTAACAGTCTCTACATTAACACTATGCTGTATGGACTTCCATTTGTCTCAGTCATGTCATGTATAAGATACGATATGTGTGCTATACATTTACCTGTAGATAACGGTCACTTGGGTAATCATGTAAGACCGTCAATAAAAGGGTGATTAATTTACCTATGATTGGATTCATATTTCATAAGACCAACTACCATACAAGCAATCGCTCTCAGTAGGTAATATCTAATAGCAATGGATATTATTGAGAGGTGAATGCAAGTGCTACATAGAACAATCCAGTAAGTGCAAGTAGCTGAATTTCAGTCTGGGCTTTGAATGTTATTTCAGGATTTCGACATGGATGGATGGCCTGATCTTCTTATCACTGCTGACTTCCAGCAAAGTCGTATCTTTTGGAATAATAAGAATGGTACATTTCGAGCATGTAATACGGAATGTGGTTTAATTGTTGATGCTGATTCAATGGGACATGCAATTGGCGATTGGAATAACGATGGAAATTTTGATTGGTTCTCATCAGCCGTTTATGAGAAACTAAATCAATGCAGTATATTGGGCTGTCTATTCCATGGCATTGGCAGCAAACTGTTTATTAACAATGGAAACCGTACTTTCACAAACGTAACACATAGGGTACGTTTAACTTTATTATGAACTTCCATTTTAGATACAAAGAGTATTTCACAGCTTCAAGGGATGGACGCAATGATGGTTGTATCCATGAACGATGACGCTACTTTTGCCATTACCGTATAAATCTCTGAATCATGTTTTTCTTTACTTTCTTTCAGGCTGGCGTTAGTGATGGTGGCTGGGCATGGGGTTCTGCATTTATTGATTTCAATAACGATGGCTATCTTGATCTTGTCCATACTAATGGTAAACAAGAAAGCACACATTTTATAGAAATGTGGATCTTAATTTGATGATTGACGTATTGCTCTTTCCTATTGGTTTGAGTTTATAATACTATACTATATATACTACTATAATGTCGATTATATAATATCTAAAGCCAAAAGAAAACGATAAGCGAAAACTTTGACGAACGCAAAGCTTCAATATATCATATCTCATTCTATGATGTAACATATGAGAATGATATATGATGTATGAAGTCGAAACGTTGCAATCTCCAGATTTTTCTCTCTTTGTTACCAAAAGCTTTTACGAGGGAGCTACTAATCAAAAGCTTTATTATATACTTGCCTATTTAAATTTAAGCTGGTTATAAAAAGTTCAATTCATCTGTTATTTTAGGATTTGATTCTACTGGCACAACTCTTGATGATCAGTTCACAATCGCAAATATGAGATTATTTGAAAACACAAGAGAAGCAACACAACCAGGAAATGTCTACAAAATGAATGAGGTATAAAATATCCCATATGATTGAATAATAATAAGATTATTTATCTCTATATAGTGCTATTTTTAAACCAAAACTGATCAATAGTTCTTTACAATCTATACTGAAGGGAATCAACCATTCGTTGTCCGTTGCTACATGCAACCAGTATATTACGTAATCATAGTTATATAAACCTGTATTGATTTGTCTCGTGAATCCATGTGTCTGACATTCATCGATAAACATTAACTTTATTAACATTAACACTACATTAACTCTGTGCAAAAAGTGATACGTGCAAATTGATGATATATGCCGTGCGAAAATGAGATAAAAATTTAATAATTCAAGAAAGCAATGATGCAAGAACAAACTGTAGAGTGCAATGGAGGAGGAAAACAACAGGACAATCCTCAGCCATACAGGATGCTGCAACAGATGATGTTGTTACATTTTGGAGTTTGGACCACCTTTTTGTTTTTGATAAACAAATCTGTAAGACGTACACAATGCCTGCAGAAGAGTTGTTTTGCGGGTTAAATCATTAGCCCCGTGAATAGGCCACATACAATTATGTGAATACAGTAACATGACAATATTGAGGACTCGATAGAGGACCACATGGTCTATCGGAAGAAGATTTATCCCAAAGAAAATATCATTATCGAATTGGTTGTAATTTGTAAAGGCATGACGAAAACTTAATGAACGCCAGCATAGTTACTTCTATCACAGATTATAACGACCAGATACGGCACTGAACGTTCGAAAATTGTAATTGATCAAATAACGGCCATTATGTTTGTTGCTCATTTTTGACGCCTTTCATCGTTGTCCATTACGATTTTAGAGATTTACCGACAAAATGATGCTTGAAATAATTCACTTTTGAAGCTGAATTATATACTTGTATTGAATAATATGGATATATCGATATTGGTGATCTGGAATAACGCAATCAAAGTCAAAGAATAGGCTATTTGGAGTGGATTTTTATGGAAATTATTGCTTACGTTTTTGCCATTATTTTCGGTGGAATACGTAACCACGCACTCCAAAACCACGGCATTTCAAACTCGGAAAATTCGTGTAAAGAGCCACATACATTCGATAAATTAATGAAATCATATTATGAAATATTATTTGCAATTTAACTGTGAATTTTATTTACCAAAAAATGCTTGTATTCATAATTTATATTCAATTTTTCTCTTCAGTAAAATCAATGATTATGTTCAACTTTCATAAGTCAATAAAATATTGTCTTCAAGTACACAATATACGATATTATCAAACGATCATATCAAAATAGAAGATATACTTTCCTGTTATTTTCCTTTAGCATGAAAATTGGGCACAAAAGAACATGTAATTTACCTTTAAAATAGGTGCAAATGTATCGTGTTCTTCCATTGCGAATTTAGCGCGTAACTGCAGTCAGGTCATCGAGGGGAAACATACATAATGGCGTCCGAGAACAATTTCATTCGAAAATACAATGAATTCGACTTTCAGTGCCGTATCCTGTCGTTATAATCTGTGACTTCTATAGAGCAGGTTAATTATTTAAATCAAAACATAATATTTTTCTTTTATTTGCAGGCGGCAGATAAATACAACATGAAGTTCACTGGTCAGGGAAGAGGTCTACTAAAAGCTGATCTTGATAGTAAGCAATGTGATTTATTGTAGAAGACATGTTATTTTATTGCTATGCACCGCATCATATATCTCCACATGTTATTTTATCAATCTATATCAATCTATTAAGTAAGAATTGTCTGATGATCGCACGAAGCGAGAGGACTCTTAAGTATGACAATGTATAGTTATTAACATCATTCACTTTGATATTAATTAATTCATCTGTGATTTATAATTTCTAGATGATGGTGATGAAGATGTTGTTGTTGCAGCTAACTATGGTCCTGCTAAAATCTTTCGAAATGACGGAGGAAACAAAGCTAATTGGGTTAAGATAATCGTGTTGAACAAGTAAACAGCATCATCTAAGAAAAAACATTTGGCTGGGAATTAATCAATTCAATTGACTTAATTCTGAGTATTATTTTTATTCATAGATGTTTAGGAGACGAAACAAAGTTGTGTGAAAGCTATGGTGCATTAGTACAAGTAATCACACCGGATGGGAGAAAGCAGGTATAACACATTTATATCAAAATGTAACTTCGTTTATACGGAAGATTATATGTGGGTATATGGAAATTGTTATTGTATTGTATTTACCAAATTTCAGCTTCAATCGATTGGTTCCAGTTCTCATTTCCTTGGTCAAAGTGAACGGACAGCCCATTTTGGTCTTGGTAACTTTACTTCTAATATTAACATCTGGATTACATGGCCAGCAAAGCATATCACTTTGCACGTAACCAATGTACCATCAAACAAAATTCTACGAATTGTTAGACTACCACAGTAAGTCAGTGAGATACTTCTTTATAATGACAATATGGGAGACATCTTAATATCAAATCCTGGAATCAAACCATTGCAAAATCCAGAAGAAAACAAAACAAGCCAATAAATTAAGAATCAAACTCAACAATGTTCTACTGGCTCACTTTAGAACGTCAAGAATTTAGAATTAGAAAACGGGTTATCAAAGCTCCAAAGATTAATGGACATTGCTAAATTAGACCATAGTTTATTGGACATTCGTGTAGGTTCAGAAGCCAAAAGCCAAAACTACAAACTATAAAAGATAGGTGTTATTTGTAATTATTTGTGACACTTGTAAAGTTGATCAAAATCATGTAGCTCAAAGTGAACATGATCAAGGCATTTTAAAAAATGTTCACGTCGACGCAAAGTAAGAGATATTTGACGAGGCATATTGGCGCATTTAAATACACAGAACGCGGCGACTGAGTATGTTTGGACTAAGCAACCAGGGGTAGCTGTGACGTCAATTGAAAAGACACACCGATTTCTATGACCGCTAAAGCCCGGTTTCCATTTGACGAAAAATTCGCTGCAGCGAAAATTTCGCGGCTAAAAAGCCGAGTACGCATGCGTTGTGTGACGTTGAACACGAGTTTGGACCACGCAAGTTTCGCTGCAAGTTTCGCTGAAGCGAAAAAAGTAGTTGAAACTGATCCTACTTTTTTGCGATTCGCTGCAGCGAAAAGAGAATCAAGCCAATGCAAATCATCTGAAAATGATGTTGTCATGACATTTTCTGCAAACAAGATGGCGGGATGAAATTTGTAGTCTGTATTGTTTTGCTGCCTGACATTTGTAGCCTGTATTTTGTCAATTGTGAATCTCCATTCTCCAGTCACCAAATAACGCAAACAAGCACATGGTTTTCTCATGTGAGTATCGTTCTTTTCAATTTTTAGACCAATCATTACATAAAATTGTTCAAATGTCGCGCCAAATTGCGCCAAAATCTACATTTTGTGAAAAATCCATCATGGCACCAGTCAATTTGGAAGCTGTATTGCTTGCACGACTACAAATTATTCAAATGTTTCTGCTCAGAAGACGTAGAGTTTATGCAGGAAAATACAGTAAACCATTCTGGGTCCGGAAATTATTTGAAGAGAGGAAAGAGAAAGGAGAGTTTCATTTACTCGTAAAGGAAATGAAGCTCTACGACATCGAATATTTTTACCGTTCTCTTCAAAAATATGTCATTCAACATTTGAACAATTTTATGTAATGATTGGTCTAAAAATTGAAAAGAACGATACTCACATGAGAAAACCATGTGTTTGTTTGCGTTATTTGGTGACTGGAGAATGGAGATTCACAATTGACAAAATACAGGCAACAAAGCAATACAGGCTACAAATTTCATCCCGCCATCTTGTTTGCTGAAAATGTCATGACAACATCATTTTCAGATGATTTGCATTGGCTTGATTCACTTTTCGCTGCAGCGAACCGCAAAAAAGTAGGCTGTAACTTGCAGCGAAACTTGCGTGGTCCAAACTTGGTGTTCAACGTCACACAACGCATGCGTACTCGGCTTTTTAGCCGCGAAATTTTCGTCAAGTGGAAACCGGGCTTAACGATGAAAGCCGCCATATAAATGACATCTACAGCGGCTTTCATTGTTGGATGACGTGTAGAGATTTCACCATACCCGGGTGGTCCGGTGCTCGCGAGTCAAAGGCCACAACGACAAAAAGTTAAAAGATGGATGACCAAAATGGAAATTATTTGAAAATTTGGTCAAAACCATAGACCTCAAAAGGAACATGATCGAGATATTTTGGGAAATGGTCAATTTTCAGGAAAATAAAAGATAACTTACATGGCCCATACGGGGATTGAACCCGTGACCTTGGCGTTATTAGCACCACGCTCTGCCGATTGAGCTAACGGGCCCATGTTGATACTGTATGATGCTTAAAAATTTTTTCAAATAATTAAATTTATTACAATGATCAGACATCACTTGAACGGTTCTTTGAATAAGTCCTAAATTTGATTTCTTTTTCCATATAGATCACATCAAATGACGTATGCAGAACTTCAACAATGTCCAATGTGGGAATTAGATACAATCACCAAACAGGTAGATTTAGGATCCCAGGCAAAAATATATTAAAACGATATTACGAATCACTCAGTTGAGATCTATTAATTGAGCTATCTAAGTTTAGTAATAAATGATTACAAGCTAGGTCGTTGGGAACATCGATCAACTTGGGATCTATTGTAAAGCTGTTTCACTACTTCGAAAGATGGCGGAAAGGTGCGACACATAACTTCACGAATTCATCAGAAACATCATTTGAATTTGATTCTTTGAATACTAGTAAAAGCTTTCTTATGTCTGACTTAATTTTCTGAACTGGTCATCAATGTTCAATTTGCTATACAAGATGAATAATATATTATACATTTCAATTGATAAAAATATGTGACTTATGTATTGAGTGTAGTCATAATACCGAGCTGAGAAGTTGTGCAATAGCTAGTTATTTCTACGATGAATCCACCTTGATCTATTTTAGCCTGATGGAGTCTTGGCTAAAATAAATCCGGACAAGAAATCAATATCACTGGTCGTTGCTGAAGATACTCATCTGTATAATATTGGATTAAAAAACTTCGAATATTCCTTAAAACTTGTCCCCGCTAGAAGTAACGTACCATTATACAACAACACAGCAACTGTTAATATGGATTTAAAGCCTGAGAAATTCATGGATGTATGTGCTGGAATGCCACCTAGTGGTATGACAGCAACTGATGACAGGTACTATTAGTTCACTTAATGTCACTGTGTTCTAATTAGTTAAATTGATTAAATTTAATTAATTTATTGTATTTCAATCTCTTGTTCTCTCAGTGCTCATACAGTATGTGTTATGGAAAAATTCTCAAAATGGTACAAAGACCTATTTAAATCCCTGATTGACGGCCATCAGTTGTTACGTTTTTACTCATATTACCTGTTTGAAGCGGTCACACATGCATTAGGAAAACAACTGCTAGCCAATCACAATATATTATAGACCATTATAAATAAAATACGACAACAAAACTACAAGATTGGTGTTATCAATGGTCTGATATCTAAATTTGTGGCTGTGCCTAATTTATAGTTAATATCAACTTTATACGCTTTACATTTAGATGTGATGTAATATTTAATACTTTGAAAGAAGCGCCGTGTTTTATTAATATCGTGTCCAGTACAGAATAACATCAGCAATTAAATCTTATACTTAAATCAATGTTGAAGTTATACTGATTTCTCTCATAGGCGTTTTGATGGTCTCTCCAACAATAAAGAACATCTCACTTGGGGCTCAACAGGAACAGAGCTAAAGAGAGTTGTACACAGTGATTACAGTGACGGGATAGCTATGCCTGCAGGTGGATGTGGCAGAACAAAAGTCAAGGCTGGTAAATGTCCATTCGCAAAACATCTCTTGGGATATGGCTCCGAAAGGCCATCACCTAGACAGATTAGCAACGTTTTGCATGCTCAGGTAACAAAATGTTGACAAATCAACACATTGAATACATCGTAAAGGATGCTGTCAGTTACCGATGAGTCGTTCGTCAGATCATATCAAATTTATACGGTGTTTATTTTTTCTCTTATAGACTAAAGATATTCCAAGTGCAAGAAATATTAATGATATGTCGATGCATTTTGGCCAGGTAATATCACAATGAACAGTATTGAAGGAGGTAAATTAATCAGAGATGTCAGACATTGGATTGATAAACTAACAGGCATTTCATATATCCTCCAAACCTAAAATAAACCTAAAATTACAATGTTTTGAAATTTTGATTGCAGTTTCTCAGTCACGACATGGATCTTACATCAGAAATGCCTCGATTTCAGTTCCAAGCAATTCTTAATGAAGTATGGCTCCCTATTCCAGTTCCAAAGGTAAGTCAATGGATAGGTTAAGACCATATAAGATAAATGATAAGATAGCCAAGGAATTTATAGTTGTTTTTCAAACTTTAGACCTTAAAATGGATATCAGCAGATCTGGAAACGATCATGCTACTCCTTTTATAAAAACATTATTTTCGCGATTAATTTCTTTTTATATAAAACTGTACTGATCAGATATAGGGCTCATTCCAATAAATAAATAGCAGAGCTTAGATAATAATGATATCAGAATATGATTGCCTGATTATCGCTCGCTCCGAGTTGAAGTAGCAAATATGACTGTCTGATTATCTGTCTATTATTATTAACTGTTATTAACTATATATTACACATTATCCAGTATCATTCTGAGAGTCGAGTGGATAACAGTCTTTTGATATTGTATATGTTATATAATTTTATAGGGCGATGTTCAATTTGACCCATACAACAAAGGGGATGGTCACCTTCCCTTTTTAAGGTCACTTTATAACAGGTTTGTGATATACACTCTTTTAATATATACATTTTGTAATGACGTTCAAACCAGTATGTTGAAATTCAGATTGTGTAACTCTTCCGTTTTTGACTCATGGTTACGCAATGGGTCTATCATATCACGGGGGAGACTGTTGATTTCATCTATCAATTATCATCTCCTTTTTATTTTGAAATTATGCATGAGAGTTGCTAAATGAGACAAGAGAAAGGCATCCGAGGATCATCCACATATTTTTCTATTTCAATGACGCAACTTTTTGTTTGATGAAATTTTTCCATATTTCGAACGTTTATGAAGTTGAATCAAACAAATCCGAATGTCATTTCGATCTATCAGAATCCAAACTTAAATTATTTCTTCTGTCTGTATGTGTGTTTTTTTTTATTTGAAGAAAATGTTCTTGACCAATCAGATTCGGATATTTATATGACCAGAAGAACACCATATTTATAGTTCAGCCACGAAGACAATATTTATATATATATGAGTAGTCTGTAATCAATGCAATAACATGCAATCGTACTATGTTTATAGCTTTTATTTTTACTTCTCATTGTGTTTTTTAAAGGTGCACTGGAAATTACCCACATGGTAAAGCAAGACAACAGATTAATATGATCACAGCATATCTTGATGGTAGTATGGTGTATGGCTCATCTGCTAAGCGCAATCAACATTTAAGGACGTTCAAAGATGGAAAAATGATACAAGGCGTTGATGGAATTCTACCTGTAAGTAGGAAGGCTGAAAAATATAATAGTTATAATGGATACATTGTAAAATTTTGAATCTTCACTCAATTATTATAGAACACGAACAAGGTTTCATTATGTGTTGCAAACTGTAATATAATCGATTGCATAATTGTAGATGAAATTAAATTTATAGCCACATATTCCAGCTGTATGATTGTATTTTATATTTGATACGCTGAGAAATTTGAGAGATACTCATTATTAAAGGGTTACCACATACTTGCCATGTTGAGAGACACGAGTGAAGCGCTAAAAAATCACGAGCTCCGAGCGAGTGATTTTTAGCTTCCCGAGTGTCTCCCAAGTTTTTCTAGTTTAGTAAATATGAATACAAACATTTGCAAGCATGTGGTAACCCTTTTCTAAAATAAAACAAATGTCGGAATCTCATTAGACGGCGAATTTTCAATTCATGAATTCACAATTTAAAAATAAATTTCAATTCATAAGCCAAGCAAAGAGAATCCCACAACAATAATATAGATATTGTCAAGTAAAGAAAGACATATACAAGAACGTCTGTAATATAAGTGGTACAATAGTTCTTTAGCAAATTAATACAGTAATTGTTATTTAAATTTTAGGTTTACCTTGAAACAGCGTACTGTAGCCTATAATTGTCTTTCATTCTCAGTTTTTATTTTGCATGTTACACGACCAATAACTCATTTACCACGCTTTTCAATAAAGATAAACATCTTGAGCTAAATGTCGTTTTGTAAACCGTAACCATTATTGAGATATTTACTAGATTGTTATCAAAAAGTTATGAATTCTGTATTTTATCACAGATCAAACTTTTTGAAGCTTGCGGTTTTTCCCGGTTTTCGGAGCCATGTTTTACCCTGGGATTTCATGCACGCTCTTTCGACCAATCAGATCACAAAAAACCTTCGTGATATTTTAGAAACTGAAATCATTTTCCCTGAAAGCTTTTCCAAAAGATAAATTTTAATAATATTCTTGTTTGATTTAGAAAAATGTCAACGGCATTCCCAACGGTAACATGGTTGGCCGTGAGCCAACTCATCTTTACATCACAGGAGATACACGTGCAAATGTTCAACCAGGGTTAATGGCAATGCATTCATTGTTTATAAGGGAACATAATCGTATCTGTAATGATTTCAAGCAAAGCAACCCAACAGTAAGTAATCAAATACGCATATTCAAATCTTGTGCAGAAGCATTTGGTTACACTGATCAAGCTACCAATTACTAACTCTGATAAATTTGTGACAATATTAATCGTGATATTATAGTACATTAAAATAATTGTATTATAGCGAAAAGGATTTGATCAATCTGATTGGTTTAAAGTTTGACGCCAAATCACGATAGCTAAACTAGATTCGAAAACACAATCGATCTTACAATTCAAACTTGATATCACGAATGAGAATTTCCAATTTAATCAGGAGTTTTCAAAAACATTTATGAGCAAGAAAGTCATGTAGATGCTTGTAAAAGTTGTGCTAGTTATTATACAAAGCAACTGGCGCACAGTTTCCCATGAGCTATTGATATTTGACGCACTAGAGGCACGAAAGGAGAAAACGAGAAGGCATCAAATCATGAGCCGCCCAGCGCTACATACTACATTTGTATGATTACATTGTATAAAAGCACAGCATCATAGATAGAATTATTATATAATCGAATGGATTGATTTATCGAATATAAGTAAATCCACTGCAAACGAAAATTCAGGACTGCAAAATATATCCATTGTATAACATTTAGTCGAGTCTCACATATCTTGCCTCTTCTTTTTTAGGCTAGCGATGAAGTTATCTTTCAATATGCACGTCGAATGATTATAGCTGAGATTCAATCAATTTCGTTCAATGAATACCTACCATCGTTCATAGGTGGCAAGCAACACATTCCGCCATACAAACAATATCAATCTCAGGTTGACCCAACTATCAGCAACATATTTGGTACAGCAGCATTCCGGTAAGAACTGACGACAGGGTTTCATTTATTTATCATCACTAATCCATGCCTCAAGACCTCCCATGGATACGCACTCATATACAACTAGATAAGGCACTGATAAACAAGCATTTAAAAAATATGCATTGGCATTATTAAGACTTCTTTGCAAGCTTGGGAGAGAGATATGTTTCATTCTTACAACAGTGTTATTGTTTTGTCGTGAAATCGATTTCTCTTTGCATGCCATCTCTCTCTCATTGTCAATTAACGGTACACGTAAATCACTATTCATTTTCATACAGTTGATTTATTTAAATATAATTGTATATAGTCAACATGTAATTTTGTATCTATATCACCTTGAAAATGGCATGAGTATTTAAGTCGAAACGTCACTAAAAATAAACTTGTATTACTGTTGTCACTGATTTCTCTTTGAAAGATTTTGATACTTTTCTACAATTGGAATTTAGTTTCAATAGTATTTTGATTGTTGTTACTTTTCAGTTTTGGGCACAGTCAAGTCAATACACATTTATTTCGTCTTGATGAAAATTATAAACCAACAAAATATGGTCATGCCCTTCTTCGTGAAGCTTACTTTGCACCAGAAAAGCTTTCAGATGAAGGTGGCATTGATCCGTTGCTTCGTGGTATGATGTATTATCCATCACAAGAAGTTGACCATTTAATGGTTGATGAGTTGAGAAATGTTCTCTTTCCCAATGGTCCCACTGGAGGTCTTGACTTGGCAGCATTGAATATTCAAAGAGGACGAGATCATGGTCTGCCGGACTATAATACTGTTCGGAAGATACTAGGATTGAAAGGTATGACAAAGAAGCGAAATCGTTATCCATGTATTCATAATTAATAATAATATATGGCGAAAGAGTCAAAGAATACACATTCTTTACTGTTACTCAGGTTTCGCGCATTTCACAGCGATCTTCAGACAGATTTTTACTCAATCTTACTGTGTTCATAATTATTAACCAAAGCACGCGACTCTCTACAATTATGCAGATCACCTATATTGAATTCGATGCTGTATTTTGCTTATTTTGCTGAGCAAACCGATTTGTTTAAAGTAAAAATTCAACATTCAAGCAAAATCCTAATCGTTAATCATCGTGTATATTTAGCGTTACAACAAAAAGTCGTTATTTGCTCATTTTACCACCTAGCCTTGAATGGTCTGGCTAATGGACAGTACATGAAGGGATCCCTTGATGTTTGGTGTCGTTGAGCAGGATTTTGTCACAAGGAATATTCCCAATATACTTATTACTTGATCATACAAATATATGTATCCTTTTCGTTTCTAGAAAAAGTGGACTTTTCTGAAATAACAAACAATCTTGAAGTTGCTGAGAAATTGAAACAATTGTATGGCAACGTGAATAACATTGATTTATGGGTTGGTGGTCTATCTGAAGATCATGAGGATGGTTCAGAAATGGGAGAAACATTCCGTGTGATATTATTAGAGACATTCTTAAGAGTGAGAGATGGTGATAGATTTTGGTATGAAAACATCATGACACCCGAGGTAAGAAATAAAATATTTTCATTGCCCAGAAAATCTCTCCATTGTACATTTACATGCCTTTACTCCATCTCTAAATTATTAAAAGATCTTTCAATTGTATAGTAACTCGACATGTATTACAAAGCCCACAATACTGTGAATGTGAGTCTCTTAAAATATATTGGGCCGACAAGCAACTATGCGTAAAAATGAATAGATCAAATTAATTACATCAATTAGAACCATGATGTTCTAGAACTAACTATGAATTTCAAGGAAGACTTTTACCTATATCCAAACACTGTAGTAAAATTCATGGGTTTTACCATTTCAGGAAATCAAACAAGTTGAATCAATGACCCTCACAAGAATCATAGAAGCGAACACAGGTGTTAAGAACTTACCATCGTCCAGTTTCTTTGCTATCAATGGTTGTGACGAAGTTGTTGATTTTCAATGCGTAAAAACGAAAAATTATAAATCAATTGATGAATTAATCATTGAAAACAAAGATTTAAAATCATCAAATGAATTCATTAATAAAAATTTTCACAAAGCAAGGCAAGAATATATGGAGGCTGACGATGATAAAACAGATATGCGATCATTAAGTATTGGCCTGGGTGCATTTGGAGCGTTCCTACTTGTTTTATGTTTATTGCTGATACTTGGATTCGGTCTGAGAGCAATGAAGAGAACGAAAGAGAAAAATGGAGATGCGACAGGTATGTTAAATATTTATTAGATAAATCATAACTATCTACGATTTTTACATCTATACTCTATACCATAAAAACAAGAATTATTATTTAAGCACGTAATTTCAGAGCAGTTGAATAGCTATTTATTCTATATGCTTCTATATCTGTTCTATGTTTTTTGCTGTCACATATGGCCTTACTGTAAACATAAATTGCTTCGCATGTTGGGATGCCATTGATCCCATGTAGATTATTTTTCTAGGATTTTGTATAAATCTTATTTTACCGTTTTAGAGATCGTGCCCAATTAATAGTATATATTACGAGGAATGTCGACTTATCTCAAATTAGGAACTCGGCATTCATTTATGCTTGTTATTGACTATATTTTTGATGTTTGATTTTTGACTGCTTCTTATTATCCATAACGATTTCAACGATTAGAGTATTATCGAGCTAAATCTCTTTCAGCAACGAAAAACCAATTAGTTAATGTTCAGGCTGACTTCTCTTAATTGCTTCCAGATTCGAGACTGAAATTGTTGTTAACCTATTCCATTTCTTTTATAATTGTTGGAAGTCACTGCGTGAACAATAGAAATATACAACAGCTGGAAATAGAATGCCGCAGATAAAGGCAAAACATTGTACACATTTCATATTCAAAAGGTTACAGAAATTACGCAGCTGTAACTTGTGTCAAAATACAACTGTAGCTACGTCTGTTTGCATGTAACTTTAAATAAAAACTAGAAGAAATCTTGAAGTTTTCAGCAAAATTTTGTTCTCAAAATTGGGGCTTGTGTCGGGCTTGTTTTTTTTAAAAAAAACAATCATAGGTCAACACATAAATGTGTGTCCTTTTTACTTCATTCTCATTTGTATTTCAGCTTACACAGTTCGCCAATCGCCAGTATCGATGGATAAAAGTGCTGTAAGCATTGGCTCATCGAACAAAGGGTTTGTTTTTCCTTGATAGTGAAAGAAGACAGACATACATATCATGCCTATATACAACACCAGACATCATAGGATATTCAATCCATGCATTTATTTATTTTCAAAATGCGATTTATATACATAAATCAGATATACTGCGCCCAAAAGAAGTAACTGTTATTTTTACATCGTTAAGAAGTCTTTTCTTATGCATTTAATAATTATGTAAATTTATTCATCTCTCCCCTTTGTGAATAATTATGTATACATTTTCTAGATGACATTTTCGATATTTTAACAATAATGATAAAACTGTAAAACATATGATATCATACCAACGTTAATATATTTCGGAATTTATATTAGCAACCGAGGTACTGACTCAGTAATATATAGAGATTACTTCATGGGAAGTGCGTCGTACGGATTTTATTCACGAGTGTGACGTATCATAACGAATAAGCGAGGCTCTGCTAGCTACTGAATTTTATGATACAAAACAAGGAGTGAATAAAAAGCGTTCAAAGCCCATCCCATGACTTTTTCATTTATTATAATAATACGCAAAAGCAAACCGTGTCGGTGACAAAACCACCATTGTTTCATGATCCTTGAGTTCCTTCTCCGCAGCGCACTTTCCAGACTTCTAGTACGCTTCTGGGGGTATCTACAGGCCTGGAGAAAGCTAAAGTTCTATTTTTTACAGTTGAAAATGCGATTAACTGCTCATAAATGGCAATTAAAAAACCAAAAATCACGTAACTTCAAAGGAAATCCTGTGAAAATAAACTGCGTTGCCTTTGTTCTCTTTCCTTTTGTAGAAATTTCTATTCTATTTAAGAGTTCTCCCATCACACCTTGCTGATCATGACAACGTTTTTCGTTTCTGCACACATTTTTCTACATTGCACGTGTAATACTATCTCAATTTTTTTCCAAAAGTATTCCAATATGCCTAAAAGAAGAAGAGCTACTGTCAGACCCCTCAATTCTCTCAGGCATACAAAGATAAGTTTCTTATAACTTTAACTCTCGGTGAGTTTTTTATAACTTCAATGTTTCAATGCTTTATGTAAAGTCTGTCCAAGTCACTTTCGCTGTGGTTTTTACCCTGTTGATGGCTTACAGGACATTGGTGGCAATCGTTACTTTTAATTAGTTTTCTTTTAAGTATCATAATCCCTGATAGCTTGCTTTGTTATTTACTCATCGTTGGAAGAAAGGATTACTGTGTCACCGTTCGGTACCACTACCAACAGTTGTGTTGTTCACACCGCACAGAAATAGATTTGACCCATAACAAATAAACGACCCATAACAATTCTAATAATTAGTATGGTACTTGTTAGTCGTCAAGTAGTTGTAGTTTGTGCAAATACTTTGTAAAGGAATTTTGTTCAACAGTGTTTCATCATGAAACTTAATCGACCAAATTTTAACCAAAAGGAAAATTTGTAGATATTCCGTCGAAAAAAGGCTTAACGATATCAAAAGCAATTACATTGCTTACGTTAATCATCAATATATGAGGTAGGTGAATGGTGACCGCTATAGACAGGTGTCCTCTGTGTGAGAGGTTAGTTAAAGTTAATAAAATATTGGAGTTTGGGTCTCTCATTTGTGCAATTTATTATATCAAACTTTAGAATCAGCTGTTCTTCTTTTACCCAATGATTCATGCAGAGATTCACTCAACCGATGCAGTATTAATGTTTACACACCAATGCCTTTCACTGTGAAAACCAATTTATATACTGGGTAACTAGCATACAATCCATATTTATTTCATTCGAACGATGTAGTCAACACAATATTTACGTATGCATAACCCATATTTATTTAATTCGAAATATGTACTTTGTATGAAAGGATTAATTATCAAAACTGAAATCCATCATCAATGTTGTTCTGCATTTCCTTTTCATGACTCTTTTGTTTTTATTGACATTCTCTTTGACAAGTTTTACTCCAGGCTACTAAAGAGAGCGAAGCGACCTCTCTGAGAAAACCGAAGGCTGACTGATCCCTGGCTTATCACCTAAATCTTGTTACTTCGATATTTCTCATCATGGAAATGAAGACGTAATCCTTGAATGTTCAACAACATTGCTGTCTTGTCGATCAACTAACCTTATAAATTCAGCCATAGTTTATATGATTCAGCAAGATGACCAATAAGACAAGGAGTAATAATCGGTTTACATAATTCTATTCATTCTTCGTTAAGAATGATTACAACGATTTTACATTATTACTTGTTTTGGTTTTCATGGTTTATAGTCTTTCCTCTTAGCAATGTAATCTTTGTAAGGTTCCAAACGATTCATTTGATGGTTAATTATTATCTCGAATCCTAATTGGGGGGTCATAAGGGAAAAATGTTCGCAGATTTTTATGTTTTTTTCTCCGGTTTTTGGTTTATTGTGAATCGTGAGTCCAGTTCCTGGGATTTGGAAGTAGTCCTGTTTGCGGAATTTATAATATTTATCCCTTTGTTTACTGATAATTCAACCATATATTAGTACAATTTATTGTCCAACAATCAGTGGTTTAATGCCATCTTAAACACATTTTTCGGCTCGAATATTTGCGGTTTTACGGTTTTCAGACTCCTATAACCCCTTTTATTCAAAACGCGAGTGACCTCAATTACAAATACCTTACAAGGTTTGTTTTCCTGGGGATTTTCATTTTCTTGTGAAACAGAAATGGATTTTGATTGAAGCCGCTCAATTATGGCTTTTGGATTTTGAACTGCTCAATGCCTTTTTCACTTTTTCGTTGGATACGTTAGGTTGTTGAAGATATTAGGGCACTCATTTTTGTTGTACGACTGGAAAGAGTATTCACCTATAATTCTGAACAGTTCCTTTTTATTTTTAAGTTGTTGAAGCAACAGCATTCTTGCTTTTCGTAATAGAATATAGCATTTAATGTCCTTCACATTACTCTTTTCCTCTATTTTCTGCGAAGGACCTAGTGTGGATGCGGCTGCACATTGACGATGGCGGCTCATTGCCGTTCATCGAGTGTGATAAGCATTTTGAGGGAATAATTTCAACTTGTTTTTACCTTGGTTGCTTTGCTAATTTTCCATTTTTCGTGATATTTTGCAATCCTTGCATTTTACCAAAAGAGGAAAAACCTCTGACTCATGGTTGAATGATAGAAAGTAGCCTGCGTCCAGACTAAAGTAAAGTCTGCGTAGCCGACCAAACAAAGCCGTTTTGCTGACACTGCACTAGACTTGCAAAAGCAGTGACTCAATCCTATTGGTTAGCTTTGCTCACGTGGTTTTAATTCGATGTCAGCTAATCAGATTGTGGGTATCAGTCATGTAATAAACAAAAGTGGGGCCACAGATAGGAAGACTTCAGATTCGGAAGACAATTTCATTTGATAAACATATACAACGTATTTGTGAGTGAGTTAAATTTATTTCAAAATTCAGTAACAGTTATAGTTAAGTGAACAAAAATTCAAAGAAACAATTGACAAATAATGTTTTATTTTCACATGAATTTGTATCAATCCTTTTCGAACGTACCGAGCACTTCGAATATTTGGTGAGCGAGTAGGAATGTCACTTCAGAAAGGCAACAAAACATTTACATATATAGGAATTATAACATTGTTATTTTATAACATCGGGACACAAATGATCGATTCAAATATCAAATCATCTGTGACCTCAATCATCAGGTGAACCAGTCTACAAAGGTTGAAGATTATTAGATGTAGCGAGATCTTCTAGTCGTTTGCATTTACGCATGTGCGGCTTCTATCAACAATATTTGTGTGAAAATAAAACTTTTCAAGATCACCACCTATCTATACATACTGTGTTTCACAGGATAGAAACATATCATTAACATGTTACAGCTTTTGTTGTTGTATACCGCTTTGTTATTAATTAGACACGTCGTGAAAGATTAGTAAACAATCAAGTTGATAATACATATTGAAAGTATTTAATTCACCTTCGAATTATTGACATGTTTGACAATTTATTTTCACCAAAGTAATTATCCAACATTTAAAAACCTAAATCTATACTGATTTCGTAAATACATGACTTTATATTCATGCACACAAACTATCAACAACATTCCTTCTCCACGAATGCATATGCAGAGACAATAATATCATGAAATATTGTGTTGCGGCCTAAAAAAACAGGGGCACTAGTCTAACCTCTGCTAAAATGATCATTAAAGGGAGAATACTGACCGGGGAACATTGCGCGCTCAACCAACTCATACGTCATCAATTTAAACAAAGCTTTGAGAAAAGCTGCCGTGCGTGTGAGTGAGCTTCGTTTTATTATTCTGGCCGTATGTTGATTTTATGGAAAGTATTTCAAATGAACAAATTAAAATCACAATTTGGGAGCTATACTACGTACTTATTTTATCACGTTCTGGACTTTAATGTATTGTTTACTATGTGATCAACAGTATAAAAAGTATGATGTGCAGGAGCGTTTTTAGTCGATCAGTTCGATTGATATGTTGAACGAAAGTAACACTAAACAAGAACCTTGTTTAACATTTTGATTTTCGTTATAAAGCCAAATCCTTGTGTTTCTTGACATCTTAGGTCATCTTGCGTATCGACTATCGTTCTGTTTCATGTTTTTGTTGATGTAACGATCGGACCATAAGCTTGCCAACTAATAACAAGGCAACTTCAGTAAATATAACCAAGGATAAATATACCAAAAGCAAACTAATGTGATAATTCAATAAAACTATGCGAATCTGAGTTAAATGCATGGAATAAATCGTTGTTTAAAAACATTGATTCGTTGATGATTGTCACGAGTTCACGGCTTCGACATTTGTTCCTGTCTCGTGTTTTTGATTATTTCGTTCAAAACAATAGAATTAAGGTGAGGCCAACTCTGTTTCAAAACGAGTACTTGAATTTGGTATGAAGAATTCAAGTTCCGCGCGCAACGTTCCCCGGTCAGTATTCTCCCTTTAATGAAGAACAAAGGCCATTTGAAAAGGCCTCATCGTTCGAAAAGTAATATTATTTACTTCCTATATCCATATTACTGAATTAAGTCATATTTAAAACTCGCAATATGATTTTTTACACAATTTTAACATGGGGAATCCCGTGGGGAATAAAGTCGTAAAATCCTCTACTAATTACCGGCAAAACTAGAAGTTAGCTATTCTTTTCCTTTTGCAATGGTGGTTTGATTTGTAACAATATAAATGATCATATGTACAGAAAGAGAAAAGCATGGGCATTCGAACCATATAGTATTAGTCACGCGCTTCATCGATATTCTAAAAAAATTAACTGTTCCAGAAACTGTCATAAATCCTTACAGTCTTTTTATGACCCTGTACTAAAAAGCCATTGAAGAAGTTGAATTGCAAATGTTTACATTCGCTGTGCAATGATTAACTTATTTAATCAGAAGGTAAGACATCGATTTCTAGCTGTATTTCATGTTAATTTTTCATATTAAAAGTCACGGGATCAATAGCTATAGCAGACATTATATCGATATTTTATCTCGAAATTGGCATATATTTATTCAAAGCAGGTGATAAATTGGCGGCTCAAACGCCATTTGGCACGATGCTCACGCTACTCTGAGTGATGAAATTAGAATAATTTTGAAACAATGAACAGCAAAATAACAATGAATGTTTAAAAATCTGCAAATCTCAATGAAATATGAAAAATATGTCAACAATCTTCTTTACCCAGCAGCGGCCTACAGATTTCACCGAATATAAATGTGTTTCCTGTTACTTGAACGTGAGAGGTCCTACACGCAGGCTAAAAGAGCATTTTGATAGACGCTGTTTGGGTTAACACTTCAACGTAAATCATCCTGAACAAATCGCCTGTTTGGACTCTGGAAACAAAATGGAATTGCTTGGCACGTTGTCAGAAGTTCAAGAGCAATAAATTAAACATGTAAAGTATTAACTAGCATGATTTAAGTTCGAGAATTTTGCCTCTCATATTGTGTAATTTTGTTAGCGAATTACCTTCGGCGCTTGTACATCATTATCTCCTCACAACAAATTCATATTAAATGCTCACAAATTATTTCGATTATGCTTTTGTCTGCTCAAGTAATGTCAAAAAACTTGGTCAAAATCGCTTCAAAAATTGTCAAAATAGACCTCCAGGGATCTGTGTGATGTACGGTCTCTTTGTTCGTGTCTACTAGCGGTCTATAATCATAGTCACTACAATATATTCTATTGACTATGCTACTACTTAGACCTGCGCTCAGACGTGGTTGTATGAAGTGAGATCCTGGACGTAATTGTGGACTCGACTCCCCGTGTTGCAAGGCTGCGGCCTTCACAGTCGCAGCCACGAATCACTTCGAAAAGCCGCGGTCTTTCGTAACAAAAGCTGCGACCTTTCGTGCCAAAAGCCGCGGCCTTTCGCAGCGTGCTAAATTATCGCCATGCCAAGTGTCACAACAAAAGCCGCGACTTTTCGTTGCGACCTGCCGACATGTTCTGGCAAGTCGCGACCTTTCGCAGTAATCTGTAACCAGACGAAAAACTAAAGGATTTTGCCAATTTTGCTGCCAACGGTTAAATATATTCTGGTTACTGTGTTTCTTTTTAGGGCGGAATACTGTATTCGTGTTTTTCCTCAATATTTTTCTTGTAGGGAGAAAATAGAAATTAGCCTAGCTTAGATCTTTTCCACAACAACAGGATTATTGATTATCTATTACAGCCATATTCATGTCGTAATAATACTTGTTTGCCTACATTACAGCATAAACGTGTCTGAATTTTAATTGAATTTTTTATCGACTTTTTCTCTATTGTTTCGACCGGATGTCGCTAGTCTTGCTCTACTTCTGGTACTTGACGCCATTACATCGGTCGAATTTATCGCACGTTCCGTTTGGTATTGTTTGAGCACATTGCATGATGCGAGCAACTTCCGTCTACGCGACCAGAAGATGATGAAAATCCACGTTTTCTAGCATCATAGGATAGACTCAAGGATACTTCGTAGCCATGATTAAAAATCAGGTTCCTCATCTGCAGCTTCATTGCTGGTTTTGAATGTCGTATTTATCAACTTAGTAATTAATCCAGCTGCAACTCGGCTAGAAATTGATTGTCCTTCTTCTGGCTCAATCTCTTGACATTCCTTCTGCAATAGAGAATTTTGCCCGATGTTGGTAGCTCTGGTGTTGACAACTCTCTTTTAAATTCTTTCACGCAATTAACTTCAAAAGGATTTTTATGATTTAAAAGACTGTCTTTATTACCTTTGTAAGTAGTATAATATGAGCTTTCTTTCTCTTATTGTTATTCGATTTGTAAGACGGGTCTCTGAGCTCTGAAGGTATTACAGTATTAGCGTTTTCTTATGACACAAGTTTTCATCTGGTTCCAATCTGTTGCATTTTGCTGGCTGGTTTCCAATTTAACCAGATATCCGGTGTTCCCATTAACAATTATACTTTGGATTACCAGCTCGCATCAAAAACATCTTCTCCAATTATTTGAAAGCCAACGGATTAAATAAAAGTCTACATCTTCATCGATATTTCTTGCACAATGTACACTCATTCAAATAATCAAATTTTCAAGAATTCATTTTCTCATTTTCGAAACAGTGCAGTTTATACCGAAGGCATACGCCTATCCTTTTATGTTAGCAAAAAAGAATTGAGAGCATTGCTGTATTCGAAGGACTACGACAGACACAATAAAAAGTTATCCAAAAGGAACAAACCTGGTATCTTAGTGTATTACTTAATATTTATATAAATACGTTACTATCACTAAAACTCTGTTTTCTTAATTTTATAACCTAACGTTGATTTAATCCAATTCCACGTCTTTGTTGCTGAACCTTTAACTAATTCAATAAAAGTCACTTCTGAAGATCGAGGTTGCATAGGAACATCTTCCTGATCATTGTTGCTCGCTTGATCTTCAGACTGTGGTTCTCCCCCTGGATCAGTCATAGCTTCTATATCATCCCTTGAAAACATCTCCATTCCTGGCATGCCAGGCATTCCCCTAAAATGTAACAAGCAAACAGTGCCGTTAAGGTTAATGGTATTGTAACAAACAGTGTCTATTCTATCATGGTCGAAAGCGTTAAATAACATGGTTACGATCATGTGTCTGTGAGCCTGACTCACAGAACGATTTCATGACAGTTGGCGATATATATATATTTTTTTTTCCCGAAAATTATTGTGATCGCATAACCGCTTTACGGGTAAACAAATAAGGCATAACAATTCCATGTTAGCACAATATAAGAACAGTTAAATTAAACATTTCTCGGCATTGAGAGTTCCACATTCATTAAAAATATATAAACTATGCCAAGAACAGATGTAAGAGAATATTCTGATTTGGTTTACAGTAATTATTTGATGAGAAATACGTCTGCTGAAGCATCAAAAAGCCGAGAAAGGTCATGTCGGTGTAGTACTAGCTAATATCAGTGGTAAACGTGGTAGCCAAGAAATGATATTTCTACATCAAAAATGCTGTAACGTTCGCAAATAAATTGTAGCTGCTACATCTAATTATTTTTTAACAATATTTGCCTTTTTATTTGCTTGCTCAGGCAGGCATGTAAGGATTTAATATTTTTTGGAAATTTTCAGAAATGCTTTGGTGTTAGATTATAGTGGTACAGCAAAAGCTAATTGGTGAGTAAGGGTAGAATAATTATATTGTATACTGCTTTTGCAGCTTTCCCGTTGAAATATATCCTTAATTTTGCGAGTAGCTACAATCGGCCAGAACATTTTCTACTGATATTGGCGACCAAACTCATTGTTAAGTTGAGATATAAATGTACAAACTCGTATGATAAATAGCGTTGACCTGATGTTGTATATTCAAGGTATTTACAGTCTGTGTCTTTAATCGGACGCTGAGCTGCTCCAAACAGCATACGGATTCATTTCATAACTGATCATAACTGATTATTTTCGCTTTCTATCAAAGGTTCTTTTAACATGGTATTTTCTTTTTTTTACCATTTAACCATGCCCAATAAATCAGAAAATTATCAATTTCCTTAAATTTGCTACTGTATACCCTTCTTGGTCCAGGATCCTAGGATCCTGTTTTTTATGTTGGAAACACATTCTGGTTTTCTTGTTCAGGTTTTTCTTGAACAATCTTGGTAATGGCAACAAATGTCGGGATTTTTAGAATTATTTATTATATTGGATAGAAAATTCTGCATATTTCAACATAAACAAGACAATTAGCAAGGAAGCATAACCATTTCACGAGGTTTAATACTTGAGTAATATCTAAATGAGCAATCACTACTTGTCATAATTCTACATCTCCTCTTTTGCAGCAACATCAGATATATTTCATCATGGTCACTTACCCCATTTGCTCCATTAGTTCTTCAGCTTTCATTTCTTCCTCTGATAGAATAGAAAAGATTTCATCTTTTCTATCCTTTTTCAAAGGCTTTTTAACCTTCTCACAGGATGATGTCATTTCATGACAACTTTTAGTAATTAATTCATCCTGTGAAAATTTATTTTGCCATAAAAGTTCTCCTAATTCTGTATCAATTTCTCCTATGATATTTTCACATGCTTTTCCAATAGTTGCACATTCTGATTTACATTTGCCAGGATCTCCATTATCTATTAGCTTTAATTTCGAATCTGATTGTTGAATGTCAAAACGTTTTATCCACTTTCCTTGCTCTGCTTTCATTGTACATGCTTTTTCAACATTGGATAATATTTCATCTTCACTAACCTGAAAATATGTAAGAGTGAAATTGTCAATCAAATCGTCACATCAATATGAAATGGAATACAGGATACAATATCAGAATACCGTACTTTCATCAAATGTGTTTAAGACCGATTATTTCTATTCAACGTCAATATTTCTGTCACAAAAACAACATTGATTGATTCGAGAAGCTAAGCAATAGTATATTTGGAAGTTGGAAACAAATTTATTGAGTTTGAATTTATTTGGGAAATTACGATGAGTGTTTATTCATGATAAACCATCAACAAAATATATCATTCATGTGACAAATATTTGCATTAATACTGCCTTTGCCTTGTTAATTAGCTCGGCGTTTCGTAAGCTGACAAATGCAACAGACCTTTGCTGAATAAAATTATTAAATGGCAATATAGTGGCAAAATTTAGGAAATATAACACTGCTGTTACTAGGTACCTGGATAGCATGTCATTATAGAAGAGCTGCTTCAGGACAAGTTTCCAAGTTTGGATCAAAAACGTCAGTGGCAATAATAATAATTTTGCTTTAATAGAGTTGGATTGCCTGCTTAGTGTTTTTTGCATGTCAGTTGGGAAAAGATGATGATGACGGATACATACTGGCATGTGACTTAGAGTACCCCCTCAAATTCACGATGAGCACGCCTGTTTCCCTCTATCCCCACAGCATATGGTTATAGATTCAGATATGCTATCACCCTATCAGAAGAAGTTTTTTAATTGAAATGAAAAATTCTTGTAAATACTTAGTACATAACTTGAGAGATAAAGAAATATATGTCATCCATTATCGCAACTTGGTTTTATATATCGAACTGGTGATGGATTTAAAAAAATATCATCATGTTTTAACATTCAAGAAAATACCTTGCTTAATGGAATACGTTAACTTTAATGCAATTAAGCGAGCTGTTGCCATCAATGAGTTTGATCGAACATGGTACAAACTGCTGAATAATTCAATTTATGGAAAGGGTTAGATTTGTCCAAATGGCTGATGGCCATTATAATTATATAAAAAATGATATCCTGGTGATCAATCAAATGTACTTTTCACAGATACGGATAGTTTAGCATATGCTATTTAACAGATGAATTATATGCCAACATTCGAGGGGAAAGTGATCAGTTTGATTATATCGTCTATCTAAAAGAGCATCCATGTTATTCACCTGTTGATAAGAAAGTCGTGGGTTATTTCAAAGATGAATTGACAGGGAAATATGTGATAAGTTTTGTTGGTTTAGGTTGAAAATGTATGCGTTTCAACATAATGAAAAAGATGTAAAAGGTACAAAAGGTGTCAAGAGACAAAGAGATTTTTAGTTACAACCATTGGAGCTAATAGAGGATGTGGGATGTTGTATTATTGCCATTAACTGTGACATCGGACCAGGCAACCAAGACTTATTAACAAATCTTGGTGGTAACTCAAAGCACATTTGCATAAAGAATCCAGCAGAAAAGACATATATGTATTTCCTGATGCTCTCCATATGTTAGCTGAATCATATTTTGGATGCCGAATATAAAATACCGTTTATAAAAGCGTTTGCTGTTGCTATTTGTCCAAATTCAACAGGAGTTGGAATTACGTATCATCGTTTTCCAAAACAGTTCAACTGTATGTTCGATGTATATCTGTGATGCTAGCTATGAAAAGGATCTGAAACATCAACTTTGGAATTGTGTACTAAGGAATTGTTTGAAAAAGATGCAATAACAACACTTTTTCTGAGGTCAAATGGAACAGAAAACCCAGGACATCTAACAAACAGTCTGAAAGGTCGGTGCCGTATATACACATTTTTAGTAATGTGTTATTTATTGAAAACGATACACTGACAATTAGTTCCTTAGAGCAAGAAAGCAAACTATACAATCTCTTGTTTCTGATTCCCTTCCGTCGTCATCTGAGGAGCCCCATTTGAGTTCCCCAATCTATAGTCTTCATGGAAATAATTGCCAAGTTCACCACGAGGATTTTAACTCTGATTTTGTAAACTTATCGAGATAAAGGAGAATATAAATACTACACATTAGTATAAGCATGTACGAATGTCGTATATACACAGATTATTGTAATCAACAGACCGCCACCATCCCAGAAAAATGGGTTAGGTCTAAACCTTTTCATTGAAAAGTTGAAAATTACAACAGAAAAGTCTCCTTTAATAACAGGGGATTTTAATTTTCACCTTGATGATAAAGAAGATGAATGAACAGCTTGTAGGTAATGTGATAGCAAATGATACAATACAATGTGAGCTTCTTGCGCTGAAGAACCTAGCTTCGAAAAGAAAGAAATTATTTACTACAAAGTTAAATCTATTAATAGAGCTAGCTTTATTTATGAACTAGAAAATTCAATTCTAATGAAATACCAAGAATTAAATGACGTGTCTACTCTTGCTAATTACAATAATCAGGGGCAGATCCAGACTGTCGCAACTGTCGCGCAAGCGACAGTCAGCATTTAAAAGAAAATACAAAATTGTTTTTTTTTTATATTATTGATCCTCAACGTTGGTTGTTATTTTATCATTATCGTATTCCTTAAGTTAGTAAATAACGTATTCATTATTTTCCCGTTTGTCCCTTCGAGTTTCAGTACATCATTTTCAATATTCTGTATTCCCGACCCCCATCAATGGGCTCCTGGTCTAATCTCCCTGCCCATTAATCCCATTCGACGCAATCAAAAATGTGCAAACGGCGACGATTTGCTTTTTACGTTTATAAGTGGTTTAACGTAACTCCACGCGTGTCCCCTGTGGAAATATGTTGCTAGTGTCAACAGGGCAGCCAGACAAGCTCTCTTCATATTTTTTGAGCGACACTGCCAACGTCATTTTTCATGCAGCAGAATTCAAGCGGAACGTCTTTAAGCCAATGATGCTGCATGAGACAATCGTTGCTTAGCACCATAGGCTCATTGCACATCTTTTTCGAGGCTGCCTCAAAGCGAGGTAGTGAATGTAGTTGACAAAACTTTGTGATTTGTAATCATGGCGCACTGTTCTGTTCCATGTTGTTCAAATAACTGGCGTAAAAATAGAGATGAAATAGAACCGTTGGCGAAAATGTTATCATTTCATAGATTCCCAAACAATAGAGTGTTGAGGAAAGATTGGGTGTTCGCTATTAGACGAGAGGAAGGCCGGAATTTCAAGGTAAAATCAATCCTCAATTTTGACGTTTTTCTTGATTATTATAATTTTAAATTTCTATCTACAATAAAGCAACAGGGTCTTGTTCAAACCATGTGAAATTCTCAAGATATTAAACTATCCATCTTAGGTAACCGATGGTACTCATGTATGCTCAGAGCATTTCAAGCCTAGTGATTACAAATGGACTTGCACTGGGATGAGAAAGTTGAAATCTGGTGTTGTCCCCTCGATATTTGCTTGGGAAATTCCAGAAATGCCAACACGAAAACCTCCAACGACAAGATACTTGGATATTCAAACAGAAAACTCATCTAGGTATTAGCCTGTGGCTATGTTATGTGTGCATTATTATTGACATATCAGGGTCTACGCGTGTATATATGCCTCTTTTCAACTACTTAGCTGTGCGTTGTGTTTCCTTTCTAGTGAAGATGAAGACGTTGCCGTGGACGTTGCTATGGCCTCGTCAAACGCTAATGTAGACCATGATTACCTCCATGTTGCTGATCTTTCCACTGAAGACAGACTTGATAAATCAGCTGAGCATATCTGCCTTTTGGAGAAACAGCTTGACCGTTTGCAGATAGAGAGGTTTGGCCTTCAAAGGCTCTCTAAAGATCCAACCCTTATGAGATTTTATACTGGATTCATTAGTTATGGATTGTTTATATCTTTTTATAATTCTATTTACACTGACGCAATGGAGATGATAACTTGGACCAAAAAAAAGCGTCACGCTGCCAAGAAATCAATGTCCATGGCAAACTATATGTACAATAACAAACTGCCATTGATTGATCAATTATTTATGTTCCTTCATAAAATAAGACTTGGCAGTCTTAACCAGGAATTAGCTGACAAGTTTAATATCCACTCATCTACTGTGAGCAGAAACACTACAACATGGGCTAACTTTTTATATTGCATCCTGGGTTCCCAACCACTTTGGCCAACAAGAAGCCAAGTGAATAATAACCTCCCAGAATCTTTCAAAAACATGGCACCTAATGTTAGAGTGATTCTAGACTGTACTGAGCTGAAGACGCAATCTCCGTCAAGTCTAGTACTCAACTCCGAATTCTTCAGTCATTACAAAGGAACGACTACATTGAAGGGATTGGTTGGTATTTCTCCATCTGGCCTTGTTACATTTGTGAGCACGCTGTATACAGGAAGTATCTCAGATATTGCGATTACCTCTGCATCTGGTATTTTGGATCTGTTAGAGCCTGGTGACAGTGTAATGGTCGACAAAGGGTTCAAAATTGATTCCCTTCTAGCTCCACTTGGTTGCACTGTCAATATCCCTACCTTTCTTGAAAAAAAAAACCGATTTAGCAGAGAGGAACAACTGCATAATGAGAAAATTGCCAACCTCAGAGTTCATGTTGAGCGAGCCATTCGACGATTCAAGGAATATCATATGTTTGACAGCCCTTTATCATTAAGTTTGGCAGGTACTATTCAGCAATTATGGTCAGTATGCTGTTTATTAACTAACTTTCAAGGCCCACTTATTAAAGAGTTATCAGATGAAGACCAAATGTCTACTGATGAAGATTCTCATGAATCACACGAATTACAAGCCTGAAGAAGAGCCTTCGTATACAATGAATGCTGAATGAAGCCTAGTATACTGTGAAACCTGTATATAACGTCCAGCCGTGAACTCGGAGAATGTTGACCAATATAGAGAGGCGACCTTTCTATGGAGGTTAAATTCAATAGAAATCAACATTTGTAACATAATAAAATGGCTATTATAGACAGGTGGCTGCTCTATTGAGTACTTTTGCATACTGGTGTGTGTACAGTTTACACTCAATATGATTAATGTATTATGATGAACAGTAATATTTTATAAAAGGTGATGTTTAAAACAGTTACTACAGTGATCTGTTATTATGCAAAGAAAGAAACACATGCATACATACATGCGTAGAGTGACTTTTATACACAGTTTTACCCTACAGAAAATATAGAAACAAATTATTAGTATTTGTCATATGCTATAATTATTGTTTAGAAAGTAATGGTAAATAGTAAGTAAAGTAGAAATAATCTAACGTTTCTTTGATCTTGTTAAAGTCACTGATCTTGAAGTAAATCCGCTCACTATGATAGTCATTGGCACAAAACACAAACAAGTCACACCACTTGTTTCCAGTCAGACCAAGCTGTCCCTGAATTTGGTAGTAGTACTCATGATTGGTCTTTAATTTTAAGGTCATATCTGACTGCAGCTTCAGATAAGCACAGTTGGAAACAGATGACGAACTATAGGGGCACTTTATTTCTAGGAGGCCGAAGGGACTGTTCTTCTCTTTAGGGTCATAAACACGCCTATCAGGAGAAGCACACAGGTAGGGGGCTGAAGGATTAATTTCAAGTCCTGACTTATAAACATTTCTGAAAAATAGAGTGGAATAATTTTCAGCTGCTTTAGGTTCAGTTTCAATGCCATGAGTCATTGCCTGGTTTAAATTTTCTTGCTGTTGATCAAATCATTAGCTAATTTTTCAAAGTTTGCACGTCGGGAGCAAATTCAGCTTGCTTTAAAGAAAGTAAGTTTGCTTGTTTGATAATCTGAGCCCCGGTAATTTTTTCGCATCGAAACGAGATGATCTTAAAATAGCTTTTGAGGCCAATTCTCAGTGATTTTGCCGTGGCAAAACAGATCAAAATGTTTGGAAATGATCGATATTGGGTCAACAAAGATGGACTTTTGAGGATGTTATTGATGTCGGACAAAGACGTCGTTTTTAAATTTGAATTATTCAATGCTTGAGGATGTTAAATACAATTTATTTGGTTGATTTTCACAAAGGTAAGATAATATTATGGTCTGTTTAAAACTCTTTAAAACCCAAATCTGAGTTAGACTATCTTGGTTCTATTATAATATCTTGTAAATAGTAAATTCAATATTTTAATATAAATAACCATTACTTTGACTGATGTGGAAATGCAGTGGAATGTGTTAGAGAAAACACTTGCAAGGTATGTGTGTTGTATCTGCCTGAAGAAAAAAACATCACCGTCAGGCAGTGGGTATGAAAAGTTGGAACAGAATATGGAAGAGAATGCAGCTAAAAATCTAAAAAGCAACATCATGAGAAAGTAAGATAAGCCTGAGTTAGTAGAATTTGCATCAGGGAACAGCTGGGAAGTTATATATTCCAAACAGTTGTGATGTCACAGAACATGCTATCGTGATTATTTGAGGAAAATAACGAGCAGAGCAAAGATATACCTAGTCATTTTGACCTTGAAAATTATATTAGTAATCACATAATCAGTCACAAACGCACTGTGGCTCTGTCTGATATTGTAAATGAATGCAAACAGCAATCATTGAGTGAAGAAGATACTACTCACTTGAACGAGGCTCTTTTCAAACGCAAGATTACTAAATTATTCCTAAATCGAATAAAATTTTGGTCCCCACTATCATATATTTGTTATGTCCATAGCGAAAAAATACTGCCGACTGAGCTTATTCTAGAAGACAAAAAACAGGAATTTGAAAGAACAATATGCCATATTTCATTTGCTTTAAGAAAGGCAATCATGGAGTCTGAACCAACATATGAATCATGGCCACCAACAGAGAGTATTCTAGTTACTTCAGATACCAAGCTGAAACCTATCTTACATAAATTTACAAAACCTTTTTGATCCTAAAAATTATGCAACAACAAAAAAAGTTTTAATTAACTCAATTGGACAAGACATAATTTACAATGTTACTAATGGCAGAAAGCGTACAAATAAACACGTTTTACTTCCATTGACAATAAAGAGGAAAACTGGGTCTAAGGAAATTAAGGAAATAGTCAGTTGGATGAATAAATTTGGTCACGGGATTTCCTACGATGAAGTCTGTTATCTAGAAACTTCACTTGCCATTCAACAAACAAATCTAAATATTACTGAAGTGTTTGTTCCTACTATTGAATTTTATTTCATTTTAAAAGAATGTTGATGCCTTCATTTCTTGAAAATTTGATAACAAGAAGCACAGTGAGGCTCATTTTCACATCTATTTTTACTTATAAAATTCTATTTTCAACGAACTCTTAGTATTTTGATAGAATGCCATGAAAAACACAGACCTACTTGCCGAGATTGTTAGATCAAAAATATATAGGTACATATATACGATCATATGGTAATATTATGAGATGTTATATATATATTGCAATAAAGAGTTGCGAATCCGAACCGAACGCGATCCGATCGTGTTTCTGGATCAGATCGGATTTGGAGTGCCTTTTCATGGATAATTTCAGATTTCGAAATTTGACAAAGTTTTAATTGGTAATAATTAATGTGTTATAGCTATAGTAGAAAAATTGCATTCACTTTTCATCTTATGAGCCTGCAAGGCGGGTTGGTCTGTTTTATGCCTTTAATATGCCGTAATCCATACAGTTCAATCAACTCAATTGATTAGAAATGAATTAAATTTTTATGAAGGAAATGATTAAGATGTCTTGATTAATTGTGCATCGTTTGAATGCGTATTGTGTCTCATGTTCTCCACCAAAGTTCACTCTCCGTATTTTACAGTGATATTCAGCTTAGTCAATTGTAGGAACAATTGAAATTAATTTTGCTTGTACATAATATTACCAACTTATAGTTTAATGAAAATCTTGTAAATATTGATGATTACGTTGATTTTATGATATAAGCTTCTTACCTTTTCATTGTACGTATATTTGATCAAAATGATCGCTTCCACCACGTGCACATCGTTTACAGATATATGTATGTCAATGATAATATTTGTGATTCATTTTTCAAATAAACGGTGGCATTACCATAATGGGGTTATTGGGTCAAATAATGTTTGGGGGATGCTAGGAAATCGCCGTTGAATATACAACAACAAAAACTCAGTCGGAAAGGTGCTTGCAAGAAAATTTATAGTCTCCAACTTCTAAAAAAGGTATGTATACGTCATAACAAGTCTATTTTACATTAAATTGAGCTGCCCGCTTAAAATTCATATTTTTTTTTGCTAGCGCCCGGACTAAGATGGCGAACACAGTGTTGAAAGATTTGACGTGCTGTTTGATAAATAATTATCTCTCTATCGAAGAGAACACTTTATGGTTTGAAAATGTTAAAAGTTACATGTCAGAAACTATTGGTTACTATAGTCGTAATGAAAAAGTAAAAGAGAACAAGCTATTACGACTTCGGATTTGCTCTTTCGCTGATCTGAAATTAACTTCTTGACAAAAACAAGACGATCGACTATCTCCTGCCACGAAACAATAAGTAGAAACAACAGACCCGGCGATTGATTCGATTTGTTGAAGCTATTACACCATGCTCCTTCTTTTTTCTCGTAAATTTAAACATTTTTCCAATTCAATAATATAATACTAATCAACCCTATTTTATTATAGTGCTAATATATATTTACATGTTTTGTTACTGTTAGTTACTGTTATGAATTACGCTAGTTTTACAGAATAATGCATTTTTCTTTTTGATTGTTGATTTTGTTGATTGTTGATTTGTTATTGTCAAATTAAATACAGCTTTATTTCAAAAAATGTTTCCGGGGAAGCATGCCCCTGGACCCCCAGATAAGGAGGGGTCAGCTTTATTCCTGGATCCTCCCCTGATAATGACATACTGAAATTTCAAATTTACCGTTATGCACCAGGAAACCAATATTGACAATAAAACCTAAGTTCCATATTCGTATAATATGTATGTTATTGTTCTAATGTGGATAAGCTTCATGACGATCAGATCAATGTTCTGAGAGCTTTTCTGACTAGAAATAATGTCTACCAGTGGACAGGAAGAAGACATTTTATGTGACATCGAAAATAGGATTTTCCAAATTGTTTACAGTTCTCCTGAATCTATGTATCCAGGCGATGTGTGTTGAATTTTGTTGATATTGAAATGATAAAAAAAATGCTAGCTACCTACTGATAACCAAAATTGCATGTTCATTGATACAGGAACATAATAAAATCGCCAATATATATTTCAAAAGTTGCCTTGTTAAAAAGGCGAAAGAACAGGCTAATGAGAATTATAGATTTAAGGAATTTCAATCAAAAAGAATATAGATGATTGAGTTCAAATAAATTTCTTGTACGTCAGTATGTTTATGTATATCCCTTGACCCACAAATTATTTTATTGTATAATAGTTTTATTCCTTTAAGCAAATTTGATGCTTTTCTATCTCATAGTTTCTGCTGCTTAAAGAATTGAACCGTGGTCAGAGATCAGACTGAAGACATCCTAAAACTCATCATTCTTTTTTCATTGCAGGGGCTATTCACAAGCCAAGGACCCTTTTAGGAAATATTACAACGAGCTAGGACATCTCACAACTTTGTTACATTCTTCTGTAAAAATTACGGTCTTCACAGCTACTGCCACATTACGAACAAAGCTACAAATATTTGAAACAGTTGGCATAAATCAATTCAACTCATGTGTTATTGAAAAGAGACCCATTAAAAGTAATTTGATTTATCAAGTGAAATATGTTCATGAAATGATAAACCACTCAAATCAACATATTCCCCTTTGATTGCTCAGCTTATGGGTCACGATGTTACTTATAAAAATAATTAACTTTTGTCAAACACGAACTCAGTGTTCCCTTCTCTGGAGAATTTTCTTTTTGGCCTCAGAATCACACTGTTTTGAAGGATCTCCTGAACCCAACAATCGCCGTGTTCAAATGCTCCATGCAGGAGCCCCAATCCCCGTCAAAGAACATGCCATCGTTGAAATGGGTATAAAAGAAAGCCACATCAAAGTTCTTATTACAATAATTGCATTTGGTATGGGTATTAACTGTAAAGCTGCCAACAATGTAATTCATTTTGGTCCCTAGTCATCTTTGGAAAACTATGTCCAAGAAAATGGAGGAGTAGGAAGAGATGGAGAAGTAAGCTACTGCCTGTTACATTATAACGGACTTTTGGCAAGCTGCTTCAATTCAGATTCAAGACTATCTTTATATAACCACTTGCAGACGAAATTTCATTATCTCGAAATTCCCTGGAAATGCCACGTAGATATTTTATCTGAAGATATTGACAGGCAGAAATTAAAACTTTTACAAGACAATTACTTGTCACAGACGTTCAACGAGAATTGTTGAAATCTAATCTCTCACAGTATGCCTTACAATCCATACAGGTTAGTAGTGCTAATCTCATTACCACAAAAGTTTCCTGGAAAGAACGGTGATTTTGCGTTTTACTTTTTCCTCTTTACTCTGTCAATCAAGTAATGTAAAGTTGTAATGTAAAATCTCCATGCTTAGCGGTGAAACTCCGTCAACCTGGAAAAAGGCATATATATGTCATCCAGTTGCAGGAGAATGTCAATGCAGAATTAAACACTATTTCAAAATGGTTTTACGACAACCAACTCACACTACATGAAGCAAAAACAAAATTTATTCTTTTCAATAATCAACGTATCAAGATTAATCTGCAAATAAATAACACACAAATTGAGCGATGTGGAATTAACGAAAAAGAAAAACATGTTAAATTCTTAGGCCTATTGCTTGATGACAAATTAAACTGGAAAATCCATGTTGATTTTGTGTGTAAGAAAATCCGATCATTATGTTATACATTGATAAAATTAAAAAATTTTCTTTCAAATACCTACAAATCGCAAATATACTCATCAATAGTCAAACCTCACCTTGAGTATGGCATTCCAATTTGGGGCCACTCAGTGAATTGCAATAAATTAAAAACCCTAAATAAAAGATGTGTACGAGTCCTTCTACGTTGTAGACCTCTAACCCATACTGAACCTCTTTTAAAATCTCTACATATTCTAAAGTTTAATGATCTCTACATTTTGAAATCGTTAACTTTCCTTCGTCGAGCCATATCAGTAAAATCTGCTCTGACAACTAGATCAATGTTCAATTTTTGCAGTAAAGAAAAACGCATCACAAATTTATTTGCGATACCATATGCAAAGACCACCTTCCTGCAACGGCTCCCTAGTCACAGACTTCTTACACTTTGGAACAGCAAAAAATGTACTCTGAACCTTTCCCCAGTTACAGCAAACTTCTTCCGTTTTGTGAAGAATTCGCTATTAAATTCTTACACTAGCACCTGCACGATAAAGAACTGTTACCTTTGTCAATCAACAACTAACTATAATCGACTGTAACTTAATGACTTACCTAATTTAGAACAAATAAACCTTCATCTCATAGCTACTGACATTTTATAACTCTTTTCCTGATTCATTATAATACATATACATATTTGTCCATTTATTTTACATTGTCTTTCTCTTCTTTTCTTTCTTTGTTTTTTTAAACCATTATTCTTACTATAGTAACTAAAACCTGTAAATTATCACGCGTCTCCCAATAAACAAGCATTTATGCTTAAGGGATGACCACAATCATTGTATCAAATTATAAACTTTAATCTTTACCTTGTATTTATCTAAATTTTCAATGATTGAAATATCTATCTATCTATCTATCTATCTATCTATCTATCTATCTATCTATCTATCTATCTATCTATCTATCTATCTATCTATCTATCTATCTATCTATCTATCTATCTATCTATCTATCTATCTATCTATCTATCTATCTATCTATCTATCTATCTATCTATCTATCTATCTATCTATCTATCTATCTATCTATCTATCTATCTATCTATCTATCTATCTATCTATCTATCTATCTATCTATCTATCTATCTATCTATCTATCTATCTATCTATCTATCTATCTATCTATCTATCTATCTATCTATCTATCTATCTATCTATCTATCTATCTATCTATCTATCTATCTATCTATCTATCTATCTATCTATCTATCTATCTATCTATCTATCTATCTATCTATCTATCTATCTATCTATCTATCTATCTATCTATCTATCTATCTATCTATCTATCTATCTATCTATCTATCTATCTATCTATCTATCTATCTATCTATCTATCTATCTATCTATCTATCTATCTATCTATCTATCTATCTATCTATCTATCTATCTATCTATCTATCTATCTATCTATCTATCTATCTATCTATCTATCTATCTATCTATAAAACAATACTTCAAGCTGGTCTAGATATTCTTTCCGATTGGTGTTCTTCAAATGTGTTACAAGTTAATCTTAACAAGACCAACATCATTAAATTCCGAAAGGGGGGTCGCCTTTGTGTAGCTGATCGTTTTGTTTATCGTGGAGAGCAAATTGCCTTTACAAATAGTTATACATACCTTGGAATTACTCTTCAAACATCATTATCATTTAATTTACATTTACTTAATAAAAAGACAAAGTTGATGATCGCTATTGGTTCAATTAAACATTTAAGACGTGTTTCTATAGAGTCATCTATCAAAATTTTCCACATGAAACTTTCCTCAGTCGTTACATATGGTTTTGAAGTTATAGCCCCTTATTTGACTAAAACTAACTTATTAGAATTAGATAAAATGAAAGCTCATTATTTTAAACTTGTGATGGGTACATCCAAAAATACATCTAATACGCTATTATTTTACTTTGCAAATACAAGTACATTTGTTGAGGACCTAAAACCGAGATATGAGTTCCAAGAAAAATTGGTTTCTGATATTTCGGAGTATAGAAGTGCGAAATTATCAAATTTTCTGGAAAATGGTTATATTGCAGCACCAATTTTACAAACCAATGGATGGAGATCAGCAAATCAATTAAATCGAAATTATTTAGTACGAGTATCAGTCCATGGCTTCCATCATTTGATTTGTATGAACAGTAGCTTCCATACCCCTGATAATTGTTGCATATGTAATGAATGTGGTTTATCTGCCTCATTCCTCTACCATATCATGGACTGTCCAAAAATAAGTTCTTATATAACTTTTGTAAAAAGTAAGGAAACTACCACTTGAAAATAACGTGTAAACACATAATGCTTCAAACTTTTATACGTAGATACTAGATGTAATGTGTTATCAAAATTACTTTAAAACAAAAGAGATATTAGATACTGATCATTGATAAGATTATTAGATATAAAATATTACAAAAATGTAAATACAGTACTTACATATGGAATATAATTAGTTAATTTATACATCAAACAAAGACAAATTAAATTGTAATTAACCACCAATCGATTGCCTCGCAGTAGGCGCAAATATACTACTTGACATCTATCTATCTATCTATCTATCTATCTATCTATCTATCTATCTATCTATCTATCTATCTATCTATCTATCTATCTATCTATCTATCTATCTATCTATCTATCTATCTATCTATCTATCTATCTATCTATCTATCTATCTATCTATCTATCTATCTATCTATCTATCTATCTATCTATCTATCTATCTATCTATCTATCTATCTATCTATCTATCTATCTATCTATCTATCTATCTATCTATCTATCTATCTATCTATCTATATCTATCTATCTATCTATCTATCTATCTATCTATCTATCTATCTATCTATCTATCTATCTATCTATCTATCTATCTATCTATCTATCTATCTATCTATCTATCTATCTATCTATCTATCTATCTATCTATCTATCTATCTATCTATCTATCTATCTATCTATCTATCTATCTATCTATCTATCTATCTATCTATCTATCTATCTATCTATCTATCTATCTATCTATCTATCTATCTATCTATCTATCTATCTATCTATCTATCTATCTATCTATCTATCTATCTATCTATCTATCTATCTATCTATCTATCTATCTATCTATCTATCTATCTATCTATCTATCTATCTATCTATCTATCTATCTATCTACCTATATGTCCGATATTTGAAAAAAGATTACAATCTTCTTCTACAAACTACCAGCATGTGTCTCTGGCATGTCTTGTATGTAAAGTTATGGAAAGAATTGTACTTGATTCCATGCTACATTATCTTCCTTTTAACAATTTAATTACAACATTGCAGTATGGTTTTTTAGCAAAGCAATCCACCTGTACCCAAATGTTAGATACTCTGAATGAATGGACAAATTATGTCAACAAAACAGTATGCAAGTAGATTGTGTTTATATTGATTTTTGCTAAAGCATTCAACATAGTTTGTCACTCTAAGCTACTACTGAAACTAAATGCATATGGAATTCGCTATGAGCTAAACAATTGGATTAAATGTTTTCTTTCTGATAGAACACAATTCGTTTATTTAGATAATGATTATTCACCGTTTTTGAACGTAACAAGCGGCGTTCCACAAGAATCCGTTCTTGGCTCGTCATTTTGTTTTATTATTCATCAATGATATTGTAGACTTCTTCGAAGGATTAACTGGTTCAAAATGCTTTGCCGATGATATCAAATTGTACTATCCAATAAACAAAACAGACAATACTTATTTTGTAAAGAGTTAATTTTGAATAATTTTTGTGATTGGGCCGCTCACTGGCAGCTGTTAATTGCATATCATAAATGTTCTGTTGTTACCTGCTTGCACAAATAATATTATTCCTTTTGATTATCAGCTCTCCAATAATACTCTAGAAACTCAACAAGAATGAAAGACATTGGAGTAATTCTTTCTTACAATTTCAAACCGAGCGAACATTGCTCTTATATTGCATCTAAAGCTTATACACGCTCTGTTCAATAATTGAAATCGTTTCACATCGTTGATCCATTCATATTAACGCTCGCATAGACAACATACATACGACCTCTCCTTGAGTCCTGTTTACCTGTATGTAACTCATGGTTAGCCAAAGATATCAGTATGCTAGAAAGAGTTCAAAGATTTTGCACAAGAACTATTTGTAAAAGAGCCTCAATTAAATATAACAATTATTCTCATCGCCTAAACATTCTTAATCTTGAATCCCTTGAATATTATAGACAATTAATTTTTGACTTAAATATGGTTTACAAAATTTTCAATGGCAATGTTAATATAGAAATAAATAGTATGTTTAGTATCAACGTAAATAGGTACAATACTCGAGGACATTCTACAAAAATCAAAGAAACAAATAATCAAAAATCATACGAATTTAGGAGAAACTTTTTCTCCTCCCGTATTATAAAGCCGTGGAACAGTCTTCCAGCAGATGTAGCATTATCATCTTCGTTAATAATGTTTAAATATAAATGTAAATTGTTAGATTTATCAAATTTTTATAAGTATTTTAGTAAAGGGCATGCTATAAGTGCTGTTTTGTAAATTAACAGCTATAACTTTCCACGTTCACTTATAATTTAAGTGAATGAAAATCACAACAACAAAAAAGGAATGTAAAGTTGTACATGTCTGTTTACTAAAGATGACGTCTACAGACACATTGAAATATGAAGAGAGTGTCACACTATAGTATGTCATACTGTATATTATATTATGCCACTAGTATCCTGAAAGTAATTAACAATATATTTCATGAAGTAGATTAAGGTGAACTCGAAGACGAAAATGAAATGTTACATGAATACATGGGAACTTCCTGGGATGAAATACTTCGTCATTTCATAAGGCCATTAACGATTACTCCTTATCACAATTATAATTGACAATGACTTCTTTGCACGTGACAGAAGATATTAAGGAAATTTGAATCACACATTATCTTATCTAAAGAGACCAGGAAAGCTATTAAATGGTGGATCAATGAATCTGCAATAGCCAAGCATAAAATTCTAAAAGAAAATTGTGATGTTATTTTGACAACCAATTCTTCCAAGTTAGGATGGAGTGCGTGTATAGGGAGAGCAAAAACGGGGGAGGCGATGGACTCCTCAGGAAGTAACTCTTCATATTAACGTATTACTGTTATTAACAATTTTTTATGGATTAAAGTCTTTATGTAAAGATGGATATAATATTCATATGAAAACTCTATCGGATAACAATATTGCAATGGCTTACGTTAAGAACATGGGAGGTAATAATTCTTTACGATGTAATAATGTTACCCGCAATATTCGGCTCTGGTGCAAATCACAAATGATTTGGTTTACGGCATCACATATTGCAGGGATTGATAACACAGAAGCTGATATTGCTTCTCGTATATTTGATGATTAAACTGAATGGAAATTAAATTTTGATATTTGTCAGAACCTTTTTGAAATCATGGGGAAACCTCCGATTGATTTACTTGCATCTCGCATTAACACACAGTTAAAAGACAATGGCATCATGGCATCCTGATCCTGACGCAGTTTACATTGATGAATTCTCAATTACTTAGTAATACAAATATATATTGTTATGCATTTCCTCACTTCAGCTTGATATATCAGATACTACAGAAAATCGAGGAAGATCAATCTAATGTTGTATTAATTGTACCCATATGACAGACCTAACCATGGCTTCCAAAAATCTTACAGCTATTAGCTCAACACAGATTATTACTATCACCACAGGTTCGGATGCTACAACTGTCAATTCAACAGGAAAAAATACATGCCCTATCTCAAAAGTTACAGTTGATGGCATGTCGCTTGTCAAGAGATCCTTCAAGATGTTTCACCTTAGCACTTGGAAGTTTCACTTCAGCATTCTATCACAAAATATATTAATAAAATTAAGAAATACATCTCTTTCGAACATTGTGCAAAACGGATACATGATTTTATCATCTCAAAACTAGACCATTGTAATATTCTTCTAGATGACTTTAATTCGAAAACAAAGACTTATCTATTTTTAAAGCAAAATTATATGTCTTAATCTAGCCAAGAGTGACATTTTAAAAACAGTTTCTAACCATTAGTTCTACTTTTTATTCCAATTTTGGTTCTAAGTTTGTTCTGAATAGTTGATACTCTTGAACATATTTTTAATTTAATTATTATATACTTTTTAAAAATAACATTGTAAAGCGCTCTTGGATCAACGCTAGAAAGAGCACTATAAAAATGCAGATATTATTATTATAATTATGTTTTGAGTATTTTCTCGAATGGAAGAGATACTCCTCAATAGCTGGAGAGAAGGAACCAAAAAACCAATAAAATCATATTTACAAAGATGGGACAATTTTTGCTGTGAACGGAAATATAAATCCATTCAACCAACTATAATTCAAGTGTTGGAGTTATTAACAAAATAGTGTGATGGTAGTATTGGTTATAGTATATCTGTATTTCGACTTCATAGTACAAGATCTGCGTCAACTAGTATAAAGCTCAGGCTTGCAATTTACAGTGGCTGTAAATGTAAATAATTTCGCAAGTTTTCAATAATTTCCCACTTCTTGCTGCCGCCATAGCGGATTATTTTTCCGTAAGCCATTAAGAGCATCCCTCGCCTCACTGTCACGTAGTAGTGCCTCGTTTATGTTTATTGTTTTTTCGCGCGAAAGCCAAAACACGGAATAGTTTCCAAAGCTTTTAGTGTGACATGCTCTGATTTGTCCAACTAAATATTCTATGTATACATGTTCAGATTTTGAGTTTTCTCGATAAAAAGTTCAATGTTGTAGCCGAGTATGGATATTTCTGATAATTTTCCGGGTTTGATCAATACAGAGGAGCTTCATCAGTGTTTTTTTGACTTGGTTCCGTTAAAAGAAGAGCATGTTAAAGTTGTTGAAATCATTGGGACTACTAAGAAATTCAAGGTCGAACTTAATTGCTCATTACCAGAAGATAACTTAGACCTATTTATTTCCAAGTACAACGACCAAACCAATGAAACAATAAAAGTTGCTTCAAGCAAAGTTTTTGGTGGCAGAAGCTCTAACATATTATATAAAACATATCACTGTCATCACAACACCAGGTACAATCCAACAAAAAATGTTGTTGAAGTTGCTTCCCTTTGAAAAGATAATCTGGTGATCCACTGCAAGACCTGAAACAGATCTTCCAAGAAACATTTGACGGAGGTGTTGGCCTATTCTGAGGTGATGTAAAAATAGAAGTTTCAGATGATGCAAAGCCTGTACAGCTCCCACCCAATCCCTATCGTTCCTATCAGCGTCCCTATCAGCATTCACAAGGAACTCAAGGAACATCTGGATAAAATGGAAACAGTGGGCATCATCAGAAAATTTCCCGAAACTACTGAGTGGGTTCACAACTTGTCATTGCGAGAAAAGATGAGGGAGGTTTTTGTGTGTGTCTGGATCCGAGGAGATCTGACAAGTATCCGACTCATCGTGAACATTTTGTTCTGGACAAGTAATTATCATAGTAGTTTAATGAAAGACCAAAAGATTATTCCAGAGACTATTTTTAAGCATTTTAAGCAAGTATTGGCACTATTTTTTAAATAAGCAAAAACCTCATCATCATCATCATCATCATCATCATCATTTAATCAGAACCTTTAAGTTATACAAACTTTTTTTCAAAGGACTGATTATTAAGAAAATATAGACATGTTAATATATTTGATTGGACAAAAATGTTTCGACGCCTTTGAAACGAAAATTAGATATAGGCCATATATGATGTAAATTTTGAGTAAGAGAAGAGAGATTTGGTTTAAAGTATCCCTAACCCCTTTGATGGTACTTTACACCAGCAATAAAATTCAAGATCGAAATGAGAATATCACCATTGTAATTTCCAGGCTGATTGACTGACTTGAAATCGAATAGGCTTACCTCACTTCATCCAGGGCCGTTTTTACCGGGGGGCACTAGAGGCAATTGAAAAACAGCCGTCCGAAAATTAATTTAAAAAAGGCACAAATTTTCTTAAATAGAGAAATAGAAGAATTGACACAACTATTTTTAAAAGTTTAACATACATAGTTATAGTATTAAATTTAAAAGTGTCAATGACAATCTACAATGCTTTGAAGCATTTACAATGCTTTGATAAATCAATATTGCATCTAATCTTGATTTGAAGGTCGCCAACGTTGGGGCAATTACAACTTCATTCGGTAGATCGTTCCACAACGAAATGACTCATGAACAAAAAAGTTCTGGATGCTACCGTTAGCATTTAAGGATGGGCCTGCATGCATTTTAGTTTTAGACTATGCCCACGCATGATTGAAGATAAAAGAGCCGTTTTTGCGTAATTCGTAATCAATAACATCATAACGTTGAGAATTTTCATCCCACGTCTGTAACCCTTCATAATATTCATATGCTGACATTTTAACCAAATAACCGGTATATTGACACTTCCTTATTATAACTAGTATACATTGATCCTTATTATCGATATTGCATCTTTGACTTCATTTATTAATTGGTACTTTTGCTTTACTTATAGCTTACATTAAAATTTATAGATACTTAATACCAAATACAATTATCAAGTTATTATTCTCATTTATATTGTAAAGCGCTTAGAACTGCTTGATATAATCTAGCAACGATCTTCCAGTTACATTTTTCAAGAAAAATGGATTGTGTCTGTACTGAATCAGTATATAGTTTTAACCTCATTTATATTATAGCCTCGTGTAAGTTTAGTATAAAATAAATCGACACAAAGGATTATTAACCAGTCTATACTTACAGTTAATATTAGTAATTGTTTATTAAAGAATACATTAAAGGTATTTTTGTCTTGTTCAATGACTCTACTACATTAATTATCATGCCTAAGAATCATAAATCACCGAAATAAACAAACGGTACATCAAGCACATACAAATGGTGACCCCGCATTACAAGCAGCCTTAGAAAGCATGGAGACTGGCTCGCAATCACCAGAATCGCCACGAATAACAACTAGAAAAACGACCAACGATTACTAGGCTTTCATGAAAAGGCCCTTAAAATTACCAGCTGAATTACCCTCTGATGTTGGTCATCTGTGGTTAACACAGACCTTTTTCAATCTGAAACGCCCTTCAAAGATCTTAAAGAGAGTTTAATAAATATGTTACGGAAAACTGAACAAGAAAAACTGGAAGAAGCCCTTGGTATAATATCATTGGATGGACTAAAGCATTTGATATGCGCAATGAAAATTCGGTAATCGTTAACATTATCTGGCATTGCCCCTACCGAAAAATTAATCCGTCATAGATTACTGGCAGCATTACCCACGAAAATACGTGAGTTACTTATAGGACATTTAGAATTGATATAAAATTCATTTTTATAAGCAGCAGACACTCTATGAAGTACTTGCAGACCTAATATAGATTCTGTTAATTTTGTAAAGCAAGACTCAAATAATTTTAAACAGGAATATGCGTCTGATAGAGGTACTCAATATAGCAACTCAGAAATCAACAGGGAATTATAGGTCACTATCCGGATCAACCCTCCCTACTATGTCGGCCGCACATATTTTTTGCAGAACAAGCGTGTCATTGCCGCCCCTGATGTAAATGGCCGGGACGATAGCCGGATACAGTTTTGAATGGACGACAGGCAACACCCTCACCCTCACAGAATGTTTCACCAACCAGTTCTAGGTCAAATTCACCGACACCTCATTCACGCAATTCAATTAACAATATTTCAACTACTTCGGAAAACCAGTAAGCCATTTCGAAAGTTTTCTACCTCGGCGTGGCAATTCATTTGTATATATAACAGTTTCTCTACAAATTTACTGAATCATATAAAATTCCAATCAAACCATCCATGAATTCTCTTAAAACTACTTCTATACACCTATTACTGTTGTAGGCGAACATTTTACAACCGCTACTATTCCAAAATTCCACCGATCATTTGACAATTCATTTGTAATTGCACAGGTCACGCAGCCGATTTTAGGTATAGATATTTTATCGACTCATTCTTTAAACTTAAATTGCTCAACAGCTATTCTCACAGAAAGTTGTACAAATATTTTTTTAAATTTGAAAACTTGCTCTGGTATTAACTTTTCGTGAACCGTGCCGTGAACAACAAAATTATCTGCTGCAAAAATTACGACTGACAAAGACGAATTTATGAGCAATTTCATTGCTGTCTTCAATGTAAACGTAGATAAATTTAATGTTTACTACACGACTACACCTCCACCATTACGCGATAGGCGGTCACAACGAATTATTCAATAATTGAAATTCGAAGTGAAGCAATAGTTAATGAAATCGACAATGGGATTAAAAATAAATTCAAATGGTCATGGCTTGAAAAGTCAGTTACGCCGAGTGTTAAAATTGGACAAGCTGAAAGAGAAGTCATAGAGAAATTGCGTGATTATATTGTAAAGATAGATGTTGCCGGCAAAGCACAGTGCATTTACTGTACCGAGATAAACTAAGGATCTCGAGGTTGTGTTTCTCTAGTCGAGCATACAAATAAAAAGAAGCATCGGGAAAATATAGCAACTAGAAGAAATAATTACTCGCTTAGTTCTGCCTTCAGAAGCGGCAATTCAAGCTCAACGTCAACTACATTAATACTACTGAACAATCTAATAGTATCTGAAGTCCGATATACACCAGCAAAGCCAATGGTTCGGTTGGGGGACAGAATTACGCATTCAGAGGTAAAGTTGTGATCTATATTCACAATCTCGAGATAATGTTCATTCTCAAGATTGATCTTCGTCAAGGGAGACATTTGTTTGATAATTTGAATGGATAAATTTCAATGAATACCAATAGGGATCATTAAATTAATTACATGATTTAGGCATACAGAACATAAAAAAATTCAAAGTTAAAGAAGCAAAATTGATCAGTGGGCTAAGAGCCACGTGCGTGTTTGTCGTTCGTATTGTTTCTGTAGTACTGGAATTTGAAGCCATGCCGAAGCTATGACTGACGTTTATTGTTGAATTTATACTAAAAACTTCCTTCAAATTGAGATTACACACTCATTGAATTACACGCGATTGAATTTACACACTCAAGCCAGGTAAACCTCAACGCATTGTAGTAGAATTGAATTTTGAAAAGAAAAAGCAGCTCATGCAAGTATCTAAGAATCTGCAAACTCTCCCAAAATATAACGGGATGTTCTTCCCCGGGTCTTACTCCTACAGAACAAAAACTTTCCTATGACCTAAGATGTGAATTGAGAAAAAAGAGACAAGAGCTCCCAAATTTTATTTTCAAAATTAGTTCTGGTAAAGTTGTCGAGATCCCCATTGCTGCAGTTTTTGATCAGGATTGACTACACAATCCCGAACAAATTACTTTTACAACTTGTCTATGGAATGTAGATGGACTGAATGGATTTCTCAGAATTGCCCTGAAACTGACCCTTTTCTCGATTCTGATCTAATTATTTTAAACGAAACCTTCCTCAAAGATATTCCAACCAATTTTCAAATTATTATGCTTTTAATATAGATGCAAGAGACCCCACTGGTAATGGTACTTGTCACCGTGGCGGTTCTTTAATTTTGAGCAAAGGTTCATTGAATCTCAAACAGCATATCAAACAACAATACTGCCTTGGAATTACAACCACCTACAGTAACATTCTTTCGTTTTATTTTCCAGCCAACACTCAAATCTCCACTATATTTTATGAAATATCAAGTGCTCTAACACATGTAAATTCAAATTTACCTTCAATTATTTTCGGGGATTTTAACTGCCGCATTGATTCTGGAGCACGTGGAAAATCATTAATCAATCATCTGTCAGTTATTGGTTTCTTTATATTAAACAGTAACAATGACTTCACTTATATTTCTTCTTCTGGAAACAGTACAATAGATCTTGTTTTTACGAATTGTATCTCACAAAATGTAATTGATCACCATATTGAACATTCACTATTGCGTAAACATCAAAGGGTTTTTTCTAAATGGACATTTCCAAAGTCAACTCTGAAGGATGTTCAACCCCGTCGTAGAAAATTAAAAAGAACTGTACATATTAACGAACTCAGCATACATACCAATTTATCACTTGCTAAAGATGCAATAAATAATAGTGATTTAGAAAAAGCATTTACTCTGGTCGAAACAGCGCTATTAGATTGTTGTCCTCCTCATGTTAGCACGTCTTATCATCATAAACCTTGGTTTGATTCTGAATGTAAATCACAGAAGAAATATGTACTATCTTTATTTGACAAAATAATGCATGGATCAAATGATATTAGCTTGCGATACCATTATTCAGACGAGAGAAAGCGCTATCAAAAGTTATTAAAATTCAAAAAGTCAATGTATGAGGAGAAAATGATAATTAAAACTGTTGAACTTTCTAAGAAAAAGCCATGGTTATTATTTAAAAAGCCAAATGAAAAACAGCCATTATCAATTCCCCTGGACACTCTCGTTGGTCATTTTCAAAAACTATTTAATCCATCTGGTAAATCAGCTCTTCTCGATCATACAACACTTGATTTGACGTCTGATGATTGGTACAACATCGTATTTGAAGAAGATGAAGTTCTAGCTGCAATTTTATCTACAGCCGATCATAAAGCCACTGGTATAGATTGTATTAGAAATGAGCATTTAAAATTATCTGTTGAACAACTTTCACCACTTTGGACTATGTTTTTTAATTTATGTTTAAAACTTGGGAAAAATTTCACAGCGTTGGTGCTGCAGTATAGTTAAGTTAATATTTAAAGGTAAAGGACTTCGAAATGATCCAAATAATTATCGTGGTATATCCCTTCTCTGTTGCCCATTGAAAGTTCTTACGTCTTTAATGAATGGCCGTTTTAAAGAAAACATTTTTCACTTAATTCCATTTGAACAGTTTGGATTTCAAGAAAGCAAAAGCACGTTACAACCTTTACACATTCTTATTTCCGACATACATCAGCAGTTTTCAAAACCCAAAGGAGAAAGGCACATGTACGCTTGTTTTGTAGATTTTACGAAAGCTTTTGATAATGTCACTCGTTCATTACTAGTTACTAAATTACAGAAAAGTTTTAGAATTGATGGTTTATTTTTACGTTTGGTATCAGCTTTATTGGAAAACAATTTTATTTCTATTGACGATGGTCTAAACTTTGCAAATCCTATGGAACAGAATCATAGTGTGGTTCAAGGGGATTGTTTATCACCGACTTTGTTTATTCTATTTATTGCTGACCTTGCAGAACGATTAAGGAACTCTGGCACTGATCTAAAATGTTTATTTTATGCCGACGATTTGGTCTATACTCTCCCAATAGCAGTTCTGCACAAAATGGACTTGATATTCTGTTTGATTGGTGTAATGAAAACCATTTATCAGTAAATCTTGCAAAAACTAAAATTATAAAATTTCGTAAAGGTGGCAGACTCAAAAAGACGGATGAATTTTATGTATGGCACTAATAAAGTTGAATTAGTAAAGTCCTATACTTATCTTGGAGTATGTTTGCAGCAATCTTTAACTTTTCACCAACATATTACAAACAAGTTGAATAAAGGCATGCATGATCATTATTGGTGCTTTACAAAATCTGTCACGAGTATCACTACAAACATCTTTAATTATTTTTTATATGGAAGTTGCTCCAATAATCACTTATGCATTTGAAGTCATAGCTCCTTTTCTTAAAGCACATCAACTGGTGTTTCTAGACAGAGTCAAAGCAGCGTATCTGAAACGAACTCTACGTGTCCATACATCATCATCAAATACGTTAATGTTCATTTTCTGCAACACACCTTCTTTCGTCGATGATATTAAAGGCCGCTTTCAATTTCATACCGAATCTGTTGACACCTGTCTTAAACAAAGAGCTGAGAAAGTTGAGCAACTATTATCAAGTGACTACATAAATGCTCCAATTTTAAAATCTTCAGGTTGGCAATCATGCAACCAAACAAACCGCAACTATCTCGCTAGACTCTCAGTGCATGGCTTTCATCATGAAATTTGCACCAGGAAAGACTATCATAAACCTCAAGTGAACTGCTTTTGCCAAGAGTGTAATGGTTGTGCGAGTAATCTCTACCATATCTTGGATTGTCCATCCATTCCATCTTACATCGGTTTCATCAAAAATAAGGAACAATTATAAAAGATTAAAAAAAAAAAAACTCCTAACAAATTAATAATAATAGAAGTAGTCCCATAACCATAATATCTTGAGTATTTTTTAATAACACATATATCTCACATTATTGTACCACGTGGTTGAATACATTATATACCTTACTTTTGGAAATATACTGTACTGAATACATTTAAATAACTATATCAACTTGCTTTACTTTAATCATATGATTTTAAAATTGAAGAAAATGTAGATAACACAAAAAAAAATTTCATTTATCTCGCATTGAGAAGCAAATGTATGACACATTCAAATTGAGATCGTTGTGACCGCCGGTCAATTTAGCTTTAAAATTTTCACATCGTTCATTTTCAAGACACGTGGCGAAACAGACGCTGTTGACAACTAACAAGGAAGTAATTAGAAGAGGCGGGCGTGGTATTTCCTAGAAATACGAAAATATGTTGCGGTCTTATTGACGCCATGTCAAAAATCAAATGTGTGAAGTGCGCTTATTAGCAATTTAACAATCATTAGTAAAAAGGCGTGAGACGAGTAATATAAAATATATAAAATTCCCTGCCTTTTGTCTTATAAGGACTGCAACATTGTGTGTGTCAGTGATCGCTTTTTGGTTGGTTGATTGGTGCTAGTAGACATATAAGCAATGTTTTTACGATTACATACAGGATAACATTTACATATAAAAAGCATTTGGATAACGAATCTTGATGCCTGGAATAATAGATATTTGCGTAATAATTAATAAGGAATGATTATATAATTCTATAAAATTCAATAAATGTTTCAATACTGTTTAATAGTGGTTACAGTTAATATACTACTTATAATTAAATTTCTATTTTCCAATAAGGTAATCTTTAGCTCCTTTTTGAATTTATCCCTATTTAAAGTAGATTTTTACTGATTTAGAAGTTGTGATCCACTAAATGCAAATGTTTGATCCTTAACGGGAAATTTATGGATTCATTATAAACTTTATAAAGATTATACAATCATTTAAAATATAAAATCAGTAAATAAATATGGTGGCTAACGATGAACCTCATTTATAATTAAGGAGCTCGCTGCAAATGATATATCACCACACTTCTGCTGAATTAATTGAAAAATAATATTAATTAATTAAGAAATCTACTTCTTAAAAATTTCTCTCCGTTTGAATCATTCAATATGGATTCACTGTTTTGCTCCAACAATTCTGCGTGTCGCTCGTGAGCTGGCAAAAGACCCAAAAGCTTTGAATCATGCAAAGCTAGATAGGATTAATGCCTCTTACAAGATGCGCTTTGGTCTTGCCAAAACGTTTGTACAAAATACTTTTAAAAGCTATCAGAACAACTCCATTTTCTCTCCACATTGATGAAAGCACAAGCAATCGTGATAAACGCGTTCTAGCAATTTTGACAAGATACTATTCCCTTGATTTAAACATGGTTATCGTTGAACATTTGGCATCTTTGGAGGTGATACGCGTTGATACAAATAGTCTCCTTCTTGAATTGGTAGAATTCTTCAAAGAAAACAATATTCCATGGTCAAATTGTGTATCAATTCTGATGGACTCTTGTAATGTTATGAGAGGCAGTAAAGGAGGATTGGAGAAAAAGATCAGATCAAACCATGCACCTCAATTACTTGATGTAGATTGTGATTCTTGCCACCACATACATAACTCTTGCAAACAATTCTGTAAGCCTTTCGACAAATGGGCAGAACATCTCCAATCAGATGTCTACAATGATGTCAAATGGTCCCCTGACTTGAAACAATACTTTGAAGAGATATGCATGATCATGGGCGTGAAATTCACAATGCCTGAGAGATTTCTAAACCACAGATGGTTATCTTGTTATGCTGCCATTTTAAAAAATAGAATGATGATCGACCCCTTGAAAGTCTTCTATTATGGATTTCTTTCAAAGGAAGACCGGATTCTATATGAAGAACCAATCAAAAAATTACTGTATGATAACCAATCAACATCACAGGGAGTGGATAGAGTCAGACAAATTTGGAAGCAGATATCTTCAAGAAAGCTGACCCCAGAAGACATGCAAAGAAAAAAAAGAATTGCAGACAAATTAATCGTTTTTGGCAAGAAGACAGAATTTATTTCAAATTTTTATCTTGCCGTCTTACCAATTTTAAAGGAATATGTAATGCTGTTCCAGTCAACGTCACCTCTTATTCATGTTCTGCATGATAAGCAAGAGCAGGTTTTTAGGGACTTCCTAGCTTGTTTCATTAAACCAGAGCATATTGTTTCATTGTCTGTGAAGCAACTCAAGGCTTTTGACCTTGATAATGACATTGGCCAGTTCGTCTCAACAAGCTGTATCTTTGTAGGGAAGGCAGTAAAGGAGATAATCAAATCATCTCACGGAAATGACGATATGATTTTAGAATTTCAAAGTTCTGTTTCTTCAGCATACACTGGTTGTGCGAAATACATGCAGAAGAAACTTCCTCTGAACAATAGTCTACTGCGATCTATGTCTGCTTTGGATCCAGCTGCAAGAGGTCACTCAAGGACAGCTAGAGCATTAAATATGCTCGGAGCTCATATGGCACCTTTCATATGGCACCTTTCATATGGCACCTTTCATATGGCACCTTTCTTTATGGCACCTTTCATTCCTTTCTGAGGAACCAGGTAGATGCATCCATTAGGAAGGAAGAAGGCACAAACGTGTAGACTTATGGTGGGATGAAGTTATCCAGACCGACAAATATCCTGCTTTGTGCCAAATGGCTATGGCATCCTTATCCTGTTTCCATGGACGAATGGTGGAGTCATCATTTAATACGATGGGGGATGTTATTGACATACGATCAACCAGGATGAAGATTGCTACATATAGCTCCATGCAGACTGTTCGGTATGGTCTAAGAGCCCGTAATTTGTCTTCTTTGCAAATGTTCAGAAAAGATAATGTCAGAAATGACGAAGTAGGCAAGGAATATGAAAAATGTTGCAAGTTGCTACAAAAAGGAAAAAATAGCCATACGAACCTAATTGCAAGAGAAGGTAAAAGAAGTTCAACAGAAGGAAGGAGAAGGTGCCTCTAGGGCAACCCGAAAAAGAAGCCATATAAAAGCAGCAAAGGTGGCAAGAGCTGCCCATCAACGTGCTTTGAAAAGAAGATCATCAAAAGAACTTGTTGCATTAGCAGCCAAACGAAAGAAGAATTAAATTGACATTTAGTGTATCTAAATAACTATTTCATAATTGTTTTCATAGTCATCTTTTTCTTTTTTATGCTTCATTTCACAATTTTTAACTGTACAATTATTATAACATAATCACAATTTATCTGAATTTAGTTTGATCTGCATACATATCATTTTTCCTCCTCCTTATAGAATTTCTCTCATATGTAGTTGAACGAAGTACAACTCTTACTTGACTTTTTTATACAAAGTATCGTTAAAGGTCATTAATGAAAGAAGTAAATATACAGTTTACCATTTACTTGCATGTCAAACTTTTTTAAAGTAACAACCATGTGATTTATCTAATTAATAACATGCTCTCTCATAAAGAAAAGTAGAATTTATTTCCAAAATAAAAATAGAAATGCATCCACAGCTGGGATTTAGGAGGCTGTTTGAAAAAATTTTCGGGGAGCATGCTCCCGGACCCCCTAGGTTAGTCGGCACCCATCGACACACCCTTTTCCTCCTATTTTCATGAAGGCTGTTCTCATCCTTGCACTAATTGATCAGTTTGTACCGTTAAAGATGGTTCGCCGTGAGCAATTGATTGTGATTGTCTCCAGAGTGAAACATCTTGTCAACCTCTACTTTGTTGGCAACAAGGAAGAAACTTTGTCAGCAATTGAAGAGGTATTTACATCAACTTTAAGTCATCCTGGCATTAACCTGTTGCACCCTACCACCAAAAATAGTGAGGTCAATTTTGGTTTCTCTAAATATTGTTTCATCTTATATTACAAAACGGTTACATAATTGTTTTTTCACAGTTGATAAAAGAACATTCAACACTTTTAGCAAGAGCAACAGCCACTGTAGAAATTCTGTCCAACACCCAAAGGGCTAATCACTATATCACAAGGAGACAGCCAATCTTGTCTACTGATTCCGCATTGATTGTACTTCAAAGTTCCTTTAACAAAATTATCTTCAAGATATTAACGTCATCTAATGGAACCCAGTCATTGTTCCATGCCAATTCATCCATGGAACAGCCACACCAGCATCTGTTCAGACCTTGGGTCCCATATGTAGTAGTAACTGGTTGGGACAATCATGGACTTCAAACTGAAGCTGAGATGAGTACCATAAAGCAGCTCATCATCACAGCTTTAAGTAACACAGCATCGGGAACTAACATTGCAAATGAAATTATTCACCTCATCAATGAAAAACACCTTCGCATTCAATTGTCTCTGAAGGTAAACTCAACAAAATTTACATGATCAAGAATTAAATTTAACTTCCAAACCCTCGTAGCATTTTTTATTCCAGACTTCAAAAAAACACATTTTCTATCTCTGCAACAGGCTACATCGCTTACATCGCTACATCGCTCACTTAATGGACCACAATCAATAGCACTTTGTTATGTATATCAATCTACATTTATCTACATTAATCATTTCAAATACACTATCACTAAACCATAATTGAAAATGCGTGTCAACAAAGTCATAGGAGACCTTCACACATTCTCCTAAATGTTATTGATCAACTCAAAATGTCAAAATGATCTAAAAACATATTGCAAATGTGTCAATCTACAAATTTCATTTCCAACAATCTGCGTCCGATGGAATGCTGCGTGCATGATTGTAGTTTCTCCGTTGCGAGTATTGCATAGATATTGCCATTAGCATTGCAAAGTCGTAAACGATTTACACTGACTTTTTATTTTCATCATTGTTTTGTGAATCAATAACGGTACTATCATTCTATTCTATTATACCATCTTACATCATCATAACAAAAAACATCATTCACATCAACTTAAATAAAGTCTAGGAGCATCCACTAAATTGGCTCATGTGCTCCTACAATCTTAAAATTGAGGTTAAGCAACTGAAAATAAACAACCACCTGCATCTCACCTATTCTTATGTTGCATTTCAGAACCTCATCAGATGATCTTGATGCATCTAACACAATACTGTAAATAAATGTAAATAAACTTCAACAATAAGAAGGCTTTCATTAAATTATGGAATGGAAATTGGGCAATTAAAGGTATGTGTATGCGTATCTGTGATTTTGTTTTACTTCATAGTTCACAACACATCAGCTATAAGGTCATTGAATTGGAGGTCAACACAAGCAACCAGTAAGCAGTAATCCAATTTTTATCACTGTCAGATAATATTTATCAATGGAAAAATAATATAATTTTCAAATGCATTTACAGATTTGAAACACTTTCTTGTTGAAAGAACAATCAACATCTCAAGTCCAGCAATCACACACATTCAGATGGATCAACAACTTACTGCAATAGTTGCAAACATGCTGACAGCACAACGATGTGAGCTGGTTGACCATCTCCAATTTGAACAATTGCCTGCCTTTCCAGACACAAATGATCTTGTCAATGGAATACAAGTGCCCAATATTCCTGATCCTGGCGTTTTCCCTAATCAAAGTTATGAATCTTTGACTGAACAATCTCTCTGCATACAACAGTAAGTCAGTCAATAAAGGTTACATTTAATTACTCAATCATTTCTTTTCTTAAACTTCAAACACATACATTGCATTACCTTGCTCTACAGGTCAATCAGTTTGTTAGAAGCCCATTTAGCAATTCAGCAACACATGCGGTTTGTCAAATCACAAGTCATTGTTGGACCACCTGGTGCAGGAAAAACAAGAGTTTTCAAAACTTTGATGACTTTTTACCTTTCCAAAGGCATGACAATTCAGCTGGCATCAACAACGGCAGCCAGAGCACGGCAGCTTGGAGGAGAACATGTACATCTACTCTTTTCAATCCCTGTTTTAGATTCAAATTGCCAAACTGCAACAAAACTGGCAAAATTGGCAATTAACAGACTCATGAACAAACCTGCTCAAATGTATGCTTTACAAAAATTAGATGTTTTATTTTTTGAGGAAATTGGTCTTCTTTCATGTGAATTGATCACAACCATCGACCTCATACTACAAAATGTGCGCAACAACAGCAACCCTTTTGGTGGCATCTACATCATTGCTACTGGAGATCAGCACCAGCTACCGCCAGTATCAGGGCATCTCCTTTGGACAGGAATGCATATTTTCATGTATTTCAACATATTTGCTTTGACACATCAGGTAATTTTCATATCAAACAAATAATCACTTGCATAACACCTGCTTCATTATACAGTAATTTTGAAACAAAAGATATTATAACACAACAACAATAACAATGTAAAATTGAAACATTAGCAACAATAAAAATAACAATTCTATCCTGTCGACAGCACTACATCCATATGAAAATAACGACAATTTCTTTGCATCTAATAATAGGTAAGAAGCACTGGCGATCAAAACCTCCAGAAATTAAACTCACTGCTGAGAAAGGAATTGAGCCAACAGGAAAAAAATGAAGTATTGCACATCCTCTCAACAAAATGCAATTTCGTAGCTACATGGGAAGATGTTCCTTTGAATACCATCAAGGCAGTACCTACCAAACGAGCACAAGAACAAATTGCCAAAACATGCATACGCCAAATTCAGCAACAACATCCTGGCTACACATTTAATGCAATCGACCAATATGAAAGAAGTCCTGGGCATTGGTGTGTCACAACCAGCAGCAGCATCACCAGAAATCTCGACAAAAACCTTCTTGAGCCATCATCAATGTTTTTTTATGTTGGTGCAGCAATGAGACTAACGTTTAATCAAAATGACATCGATGAGGTTGTCTTCAGCCAAGGGGATGTTGTTACTGTGTCAGATATTGATGAGGGACACGGCATAGTTACTGTTCATCTTCAAGCATCATCACTTCGTCACAGAGACAGACTTCAAAATAGAACAGAGGTAAAACTATGTAGGCGTTACAGCCAAACTACTGTACAAATTGAGGGAAAAAGAAAAGCACGCAGATTGCAGTACCCTTTGAGGTAACTAAAACTCCATTATATCACACTTTTTTCAAAATCCACAACTACATCATATTTATGCTAATCATAAAATTAAACATTTTATAACATTTTATGAAACCATTTCAGGCAGAACATCTCAACAACTGTCCACGAAGTCATTGGAGAAACACTGCCTTCCTTGGCAACAATGATTAGCCATACACAGCCTGGATGTGCCCTTTGGCTGCGTGAGCAATTGATTGTGATTGTCTCCAGAGTGAAACATCTTGCCAACCTCTACTTTGTTGGCAACAAGGAAGAAACTTTGTCAGCAATTGAAGAGGTATTTACATCAACTTTAAGTCATCCTGGCATTAACCTGTTGCACCCTACCACCAAAAATAGTGAGGTCAATTTTGGTTTCTCTAAACATTGTTTCATCTTATATTACAAAACGGTTACATAATTGTTTTTTCACAGTTGATAAAAGAACATTCAACACTTTTAGCAAGAGCAACAGCCACTGTAGAAATTCTGTCCAACACCCAAAGGGCTAATCACTATATCACAAGGAGACAGCCAATCTTGTCTACTGATTCCGCATTGATTGTACTTCAAAGTTCCTTTAACAAAAATATCTTCAAGATATTAACGTCATCTAATGGAACCCAGTCATTGTTCCATGCCAATTCATCCATGGAACAGCCACACCAGCATCTGTTCAGACCTTGGGTCCCATATGTAGTAGTAGCTGGTTGGGACAATCATAGACTTCAAACTGAAGCTGAGATGAGTACCATAAAGCAGCTCATCATCACAGCTTTAAGTAACACAGCATCGGGAACTAACATTGCAAATGAAATTATTCACCTCATCAATGAAAAACACCTTCGCATTCAATTGTCTCTGAAGGTAAACTCAACAAAGTTTACATGATCAAGTATTAAATTTAACTTCCAAACCCTCGTAGCATTTGTTATTCCAGACTTCAAAAAACACATTTTCTATCTCTGCAACAGGCTACATCGCTCACTTAATGGACCACAATCAATAGCACTTTGTTATGTATATCAATCTACATTTATCTACATTAATCATTTTAAATACACTATCACTAAACCATAATTGAAAATGCGTGTCAACAAAGTCATAGGAGACCTTCACACTTTCTCCTAAATGTTATTGATCAACTCAAAATGTCAAAATGATCTAAAAACATATTGCAAATGTGTCAATCTACAAATTTCATTTCCAACAATCTGCGTCCGATGGAATGCTGCGTGCATGATTGTAGTTTCTCCGTTGCGAGTATTGCATAGATATTGCCATTAGCATTGCAAAGTCGTAAACGATTTACACTGACTTTTTATTTTCATCATTGTTTTGTGAATCAATAACGGTACTATCATTCTATTCTATTATACCATCTTACATCATCATAACAAAAAACATCATTCACATCAACTTAAATAAAGTCTAGGAGCATCCACTAAATTGGCTCATGTGCTCCTACAATCTTAAAATTGAGGTTAAGCAACTGAAAATAAACAACCACCTGCATCTCACCTATTCTTATGTTGCATTTCAGAACCTCATCAGATGATCTTGATGCATCTAACACAATACTGTAAATAAATGTAAATAAACTTCAACACTAAGAAGGCTTTCATTAAATTATGGAATGGAAATTGGGCAATTAAAGGTATGTGTATGCGTATCTGTGATTTTGTTTTACTTCATAGTTCACAACACATCAGCTATAAGGTCATTGAATTGAATGTCAACACAAGCAGTATTCTACAAAAGCTTTAGCCTTCTGTAAACTTAACACATTTCAACACTTTTTATAATTTTTTGTTGTTGATGTTTGGCTTACAAATCAGAAAATTATCAATTTTTTTCTGAATTTAGGCCTACTCTAGCCCTCCAGGATCTAGGATCTCAGGATTCCCACTTTTGTCGATTTATTTTCTTCATGAATTTCCAAATTACAATGACCTTCACACAATTATAAGTTCTGTACATAGCATGGAATTTTTAAATTGAGAATTTGGATATGTGTAACAATATCTCACATAACCACATTAAAATATAATTTAATTTCACATATATCCTCTCTGATGCGCTAGTAAATAGTTCAATGCATAAGGAATAATCAAATAAATTATCAAAATTCCAAACTAAAACCAACTCAACAAATCAAATTTAACTTAATTTAGCTTATACAAGTCATATTTGTAAAAGTCATATTCCATCTTTGTGATTTTAAAACCTTTTTCCGTTCTTACAATTTCATTGTCCTACTATCAAATCTATAAATCTACATTAAAACTTCTGTTAACATTTTCATTACACTGAATCGATGGACGCTGTACACTTATCCACGCTTATAGCATTTAAAAATGTAAATCATTCACACTATATGTTATTTATATGTTCAATGCATTATCTTCTTCATTAACACATTATTCATTTGTCTCCTTTCTATAAAGTCAGTCATAAAAGAAAAAAACATTACCTCAACAGGTAACATGTCCTTGCTTTTATTTCGTCAAAAACTTCTAAAGCATTTCAATCCAAACTAAAATTTATTTAAAACTTTCGCTTGCTGATTTATGTCATTTGATGCATTGAACATATAAACAAACCACATAATTTACTCATGATCTAGTTATCAGTGTTAATCACATAATCCATAACTAATCAAATACCACAGTAAATTTGAAAAATAGTCTACTATATTGAGTCTACATAATGCAGTTCATAAAACCCATTAAAATTTTAAAACATAATCAATTTCATTGCCTTCCTAAATCTGAAATCCTTTCTAACCTTTTCTTCTATCTTTTTAATCCTAATTAATTTTAATCAATCTTCTGTACCTAATAATCATTAATCAATGTAGCCACATTAATTTGTTAAGCCATTATCAACAAAGGTCTTTCATAACACTCGTATGCAAATCGAGATTTCATTAATTTACCGTTTCCAATTACTACGAAGCTAAAAAGCCACAATTCATTTCAAAGTTTCATATCAGTGCTATAGAAGTCTGCGTTTAAAATGTATACAATCAACAACAGCAAGTAAGAGCCTTGACAGTTAACATAAAACATTGATGGAAATTTTGGAAAGTATTGAACAATTCCCAATTCATCAGCGATCAATCACTTTACAAAAGAAAATTAAAATGAAGTGGTTAGAGGTCCGGTCGCCGGAAACTTTATTATTTTTGGTAAAGGTCCCGTTGTTCATATGCGCATGCGCTGGATATATTTCAATGCCAAAGTTTACTTCCCAAGATCTCACTTTTGCTGTAACACATTTTAAATCGAAAACACTGTATCCACAGACATCTAAAAACAGTGATCATGATATTCATGTCATGAATTTCATTCTATATATAACGTTATCAAATACATTAGCCTAATCGTCATTAAATTCACAAGTGCCGATCCAAAATGCCGCGGGTGTTGGTGTTTGCAATTTTCAGAAATCGCAACGACATAAGTGGGTAAAAACTAAAATTTACAAGATAACCACCTCCCATGGTGGAAACTCATCATTCATTATACTTGTTATAGGAGTTTAACATTATCTTTTGTTTATAATTCGAGTCCGAGTAACTTCGCAACTTTTGTATCTTGAGACGGATATTTTGAAATAAAAAGAATCATAATGCGATATAAGTGCGCATGCGTACATGAACGACCGGACCATTACTAAAAATTATAAGGTGTCCGGTGACCGGACCTCTAACAACAGCGTAATTTAAATTATTCGGTTTCATCGTTAATTCACTTTCAAACTTTATGCCCTCTATCAATGTTCACGTTAACGTTTGAGTCTCTTACTAATAATCATCATCATAAACAATTCCCAATAAAATTTCCTTTTCCTATAAACTGCATCACTGTCATTCAGGTGCCTTCCCATTCATGGGCGTACACGTACGATATAGTTGATTTCCAGACGTGTTGAGGAGGGTCCGCATCACAATCAACGCACATAGACAAACAAAAACGAACTTAGGCTTGACGAGACAAGAACGAACTTAGGCTCTCATAGTCGCAAATCATCGTCAAGTTTTTTAGTATTAAAAATCGGCCTTAAAACTTGGACGATATTACCACTTAAATTTGATAGTTTTTTTTATGACTTTGCCGAAATCTGGTCCTTAAACGGTAAAGTTAAATCAATTTCATTACTTTTATTCCTACTTGCGACTGACGAATCAGGCGTAGGCCTACCCTCAGCACTCTGCTTTTTAAATTTATTGATATGAAATTCAATTAATTGAGTAGGATATATCGAAGCTCAAAATCTACTACGTATTGCAATACACTCTTCATCTTCACTCTTCAAGTTTTGATCAGTTGATGAAAGCCGATTCGCAAGGTCAAGCATCGTAGTTAAAAATGCCTTTTTATAGTTACAATCTACATGACTCTGATAGTGTAGTAGCAGGCCATTATCAGTAGGTTTGCTATGATGAACACTTTGTTTTTAAGCACCATTTGTTAAAATCATTTTTACACCGTATTATTTGTATTATGCTAATTAGCTATTTTCTCATTGGTCTTTTTTCAATTATATTTTCACCAAGATTTTTTGATTTGATTTGATTTATTCGTCATATAAAATATAACAGGCAAATACAGGGCATTGAATTCACAAATAATTCCACTTACTTACAGCCTTACGCAATAACAACAGTAAGATTAAAATAAAAAAAATGATATTAAATCAAAGTTGATTTTGAAATTGTGTTTTCATGCTGGAGAGTTCAAAGTTTTACGCTGCTCTGTAGTTGATTAACTGACCGCTACTTGTTATAGACTCACTTGAAAGATTATCTGTCATTGCATAATTTACCTCCTTAATTGGCATGGCTTTATGGAATATGCAATTTAAACACAATAATGCAACAACTTTCAATACCAGCATTCGAAGAATGATTTACTGATACAGAAAAATGAAAATTCTATATATTTCCTACAATTATTGTACGCAATACACTGAATAAATGAAATATGTCTATTGCTTTATTTATCTTATAGTTTACACAACTTTCAACACCAGAATTCGAAGAATTAAAGAATGAGTTACTGATACATAAAAAATCAAAATCCGATATATTCCCTACGATTACTGTCTATGATACACCGACTAAATGAAGATATGTCTATCACTTTATTCATCTTATCGTTTACACATGGTTATTGTCGACAATTTATATGTATCATTAAATGTATTATGAATATAGACAATTTATGTATCTATCATTATTGATCTTACATATCCACCACCACTGTTGGGTAATCTCAACGTCAGTGACATCCAAATTAGTCACAACACCAATACTTGCAACATTAAACCGAATTGCCTCAGCCATTTCTCCTTCTTGCATTTCGTTTGGCTGGGTCTAACCAAGAACTTCAAATTGTTTTCCTGCCCTCCATTTTCGTGCGCGCGATTCATTCTATATTGAACTTTACCCCCTTCCATGTGAGATTGTGAGTGCAAAGTAAACAGCTGCTAATTGCGACTCTCTATGGTCCACTGTTTTTACTATTCTTTTCAATTCAAACGTAATCTGTGACTCTAATCATTATTTCTATTACCATACAACTTCAATATTTGCTACCATAATACGTGTTCACCGTAATACGAAACTACTTCCTCCTGCCATGCTTGCAATTCTCTAGCCCTGCTTTTCGTTGCTCCTACTTTTTTCCCAAATACAATTGAGGGTTGCACAATTCACATATCCACACATGACATTTTCTTCTTACAGCATTGCAATTGCGTTTTTTGTAAAGCACGTTTTATTGACTTTGCAGTTTTTATTTTGTATTTGAGATGTAGATGAGAGATTACCATGTCATAGTCTTTTGTCGCTACTCTTTCTGCTGCACCCGTCGACCCAACAACGATCTAAAAGACCCACGGAGCCAATCGTCCTTACCACGTGCTGCTGCTACCTGCCGGATATTTTTGTGTTTACCTCTTATGTACGCAATATAATAATGGGAATAGACGAATGAACTAACACATAGATAGACTGCGAGTAGATGAGCAATTACCGTTATCTCTGAGGGTATCTACATCTAGCAAGGTGTTTTCACAATTTTTCGCAAATGTTGGAAAACATTTAGGCAAGAGCCTCTATCCCGTGCTCTGCTCCATGATACTGAGATTCGCTCCACTCGAAATGGATGAAATGGAGTTCTGACGTAATGCACACAGGCTAATCACAGGCTAAAGGCGTTTGACTAGAAAGCATTGGAAGGGATGATCACTTCCATGAAGTCTCCTGGAAATGAGCACAATGCTTATGGGGTGGTGGGGCTGATAAGATTAGGGAACACTGACATCACCAACTAGCATTCCAGAAAGCATGAGCTCTGCATCAATAATTACATTGTGATCACTTCAATAATGGTATTAGGTTAACCCATTCTGAGAAAAATTATTTTACTAAATACCTCACATTTATTTTTAAACTCTTTCCCATCATGTCACGTCATAACTTTGTGTGCATATCTTGCATTGTGACATTCTTATAATGAAATAACTTATGTTATAATGTTACAATGAAGGTGCTTATACCGACTTTTTTGTACGCAAGCACAATCTTAATTGAAAAAATCGTATGCAAACGAAATTTTTCTTCAAATAATGTTTTTTAATCGTGTTGAATAGAGAGATATGCTTTGGAACTGGACTACTGATTACAAGAGTGACCTATGGAAGGACCCGAAAGGGTCCTTCCACACAATTATATTACTGCTTCTGGGTTAGTCGGCACCCATCGACACACCCTTTTCCTCCTATTTTCATGAAGGCTGTTCTCATCCTTGCACTAATTGATCAGTTTGTACAGTTAAAGATGGTTCGCCATGGATTTAAAATTATCCAGCATAGGCCTACATACAAAAGTTGTTACAAGGAAAGAAAATATTCTGGCGTTTACGAACTTCACCCAATGGCTACTGATAAGTATAAAAAATGTGCTAATGATTGTATGAAGGCATTGAAGCGTTATAGTCGCAACATTGAACTTAATATTGTTAAATGTAAAAACTCGCAAGCTTTTTACTTCTTCGTAAATACTTCACTGAAAAAGAAGACAGGAGTTGCGATATTGATCCGATTGAAACATTAGGAAGGTTTATCTGCAGTGAAATGTATGTTGATATGTTGTTAGATAAAGTTAGCTTAGTCAAAGTTTTGAAAGAATTGGAAGATAAATCCCAGCCAGTGTTTCCTTGTTCGTGTTTGAAATTAATGCAATGTCTTGAAATTTAGGTCTTTTTGCAAGTCATTTACAAGTTGAAAGACATTATTGAAAAGCCTCTTTTCAGACAGAAATTGCTATGGAAGCTGCCGAAATCAGGTTTATAAAGCGCTGGAAAATGAACTTTGTTTTTTCTAAGCAGTACGAAGATTTCGAAAAACTTCGTTGTGAACGAAGCTGTCAGTTCAAGTTTTTTAGGGTGATTCCCTAGAGATGCGCAGTGTGGATGCGCACAAGGACATTTTGACTTCGTCTTCGACTTCGTTCCGAATCTAAACCTCCCTATTGACAACTAGATCGGATTCCGCACCTAGCTTACCGTTACAACACGTTCTGGACGTTGTGTCACTTTTGCAAGTGATCCAAATTATGTTTATTTTTAACCATATCAACACTATAACAACAATATGAGTATCACCGTATTTCTTGGTCCTTGTCACATCAGTATATCCTTAATAAACAACATTTTATTTTCTTGTAAATATTATTTAAAAAATAAATAAATAAAAAAAAGATAAAAAAGTTATTTACTCTCCTTTAAAAAATTTATTACGACTCCGTCTTTGAAGGGAGGACTTCTGTACTGAATCAATAATATATAGTTTTAACCTCATTTATACTATAGCCTCGTGAAAGCTAAGTAAAAAATAGACTGACACAAAGGATTATTGACCTGTAGAGACTTACAGTTAATATTTATTATTAATATGTTATATATTATAAGTAAAGTGTTTATTAAGGAATACATTAAAGCTATCTTTGTCTTGATCAATGACTCTACTACATTAAACTTACATGCCTCAAACATTTTAAACATACCTTTTTGAACCAGTCTATTAAAGAGCATATCAATTCAATTTCAAAAAAATCCAATAGCCAACGTTGGATAACTAAGCACATTCACTATTCGACTTACCTTTTGATTATTTGCTCTCAGTTTAGCGACGGTGAAATCTATTTCTTTAATGACCTGTTCGCAAACATGACAAGAAATGTGTGGTATTTCTTCATTTACAGCTGGATAACGTTTCTTTTTTGGTGCCATTCCTTGTGAATCCCCAACACCAGCACATAGTGAAACAATGACTAATTGGATAACAATGTGAAAATATAAATCAGACATTGCAAAACTGTCACTAGATTATAATATCAGTAAAAGCAGCTTCGAAAGAAGGAGAGGCAGAAGCAGCTTTATAAGGCGAGATGTACTTGTATATTATATACGGTACCAGTCACCATCCATCAGCTCCTGGTCCTAAATAACAGACAGCACAGCAGAGCTACACAGCAACGGAACTCTGAATTCAGCAAAAAGAGGCTAGGGCTTCAATCTTGTAACGGCCTCGTCCTGATTCAAAGGCAAACGCAACAGGATAGAATTAATCGTCAAAAACTCAAAAGTTGCAGCAACCAAATCGCATTATTTTGTGTATTGTGTAAAATTGCTATCTGTCAACACTGCAACAAGTTACGCAGTATATATTTTAAATAATCTTGTATTGACTAGATTATTTCTTCCGGTCATTTTTTTGCTCTCACTTTGATGTTTTCGATTGAAAGTACGAAGCTTTTATGACTAATAATCAATCAAACTAAACTGCTCTGCTTGGAGCTTGGAAACGACAACGAAGTTAACTTACTACTTGTCCTTGAACGAAATCTAATGTGAATGTGAGTTGCCAATATTAAAGTGGTCAGATAGGATCTAGTAGTACATATAGATACGGATACAGTAATTTAATAACTTAGGTTAGAAGTTTTATACCATGACACTGAGTGAGTATGTAGTAGGTAGGCGGTAGGCCTATGAATTATTTGTTAGGGCTACAAATGCAATCTGTGACTGTACCTATAAATGTCAAAGCACTTGAAATATTGAAAAGTTTGACAGAATATTGCCAATTTGAATAAACCTCCACTTTTTGAAGAAAGGAACTATGTTGCTTGATCTTTAATCTGTTTTGTATACTCTATGGGCTATGTAAATTAGATTACTCCAAGTTATTATCATCTTCGTGATTGTTCGGTAATCATGGATATACAATATAAACACAATGAAATAAAAATCACAACCAAAAAGAGTTTATCAGCGGCAGAATGTTTCTTCGTATTGTTATCGTAAATACAATCATGAAGTTAATGTCAAGTTAATCTTCAGAAAGAAAGGTTAAATGTATTTTCAATTCTATTTTTAAGGTTGTCTTCTCGACATGCCACAGAAGAAAAGACAGCACCCTGGTGCTACTGAGCAAACAAACACTAAAACGAAAAACCTACCTAGCAACAAGGAAAGTGTTGCTAAGCAAAGACGGATTGATACAAACAACAGTCAGCATGGTTCAGAAGACATTAGAAGTCCTTTCCAAGTTCTGTCTAGTATGTTAGAACTAAAAAACTCTTTTGAAAATGCACACACTCATGCAAGTCGAGAAAGGAACTCATCATCTGCTAGTGATGGGAATTCAATTCAGGATGAGGATAGAGCTTCCTTATTAACAGATTTAAGTGATATATGCCCATTAATAAATTCAATAAATTCACCTTTATCAAAACTTATTGATTTGCCAAAAATACATACTACTTCAAATGATGAAAATAATTCAACAGATCAGGAGGGTTCTAATGACAATATAAATCATGAAAACTTAATTGTCTCAAGAATCTCCTTACAAGCTAAAAAGAAAATTCATCAACATAGAAACGGTTCATGCTGTGATGTATGTAAATATGACGAGGAATATATTGATAAAGTGAAATGTCTGTCAGATGTACCTATTGCAACAGAAAGAACGATTGACTCAATACGCCAACTTGGTAAGTAGGTCATTATTAGGTTTAGTTGTAAGCAGTTGACAAGTTCTTGTTTCTGGCCATTAGCTGTCTGTCATCAGTACTGCTCAGTGAACAAGTGACTGAATTCGCCTGTTATAGCTAGGCCAATGAGTTAGTGAATGTGGTGAAAATTCACCACATGTAAAAAGCAGCTGTGCCATACCAGAGTGCTCAAGAACCAAAATAGTGAGCAATGCATATCGAAAATTGTGTGGACACATCTTAAGTCAATAGTGCTCAACATTGCGCAAGTGCAATCCTCCAGACATACATAGCAGCAGACAGCACTTGATTCTGGCCAATAGCAGTCACTGGTAGCGTACTACTCAGTGAACAAGTGAACTTTTCAATTCAGTAAGACAATCACAAAATGATAGGCCTATATTTGCCCGCTACAACATACATACCGGTATCTAACATTTTGGTCATGTGATGTGCTATCATGACTGATTAGCAAATTGTAATTTTCAAATAACACTTTTCAAAGACAAAATAAACTGTTACCTAAGTGTAATCCATTAGCTGGTTTTTTAGTGGTTTGGTTCGCTTGTAGAGTGAAAAATTGCCTGGAACGTCTATTAGAAGCAAGATAAACGACCTGTTAGTTCCGTTAGCTCATATAATTCCTGGTAATACTATTATGAATATACAAGCTCAGACTGAGAATATGACCACTTTAACACTAACATATTAGGCATCTTTGAATTGAGGTGTTTAGTTTAGGAGATCCCATATATGTGATTGCGAAGGGTACACAAGACACCAAAGATGTTTCATTGAGTAGGCCTACCGGCTGCTTAGCTTCTAAGGTTGAATAACTTGATGAAGATGATTTTTTTTGTTTTGAATAATATAAGCTGAGATATAAATTTTTATTATATAACCATCAGTGTTTCATTGGTTTCCCCGCCACTCATAAAAGCCATATTCCATAAAGTTGATATTTCACACGTAAAAATAACACTTTTCAACCAATCACAGAGCGTCTTGCATTTGCATTACCAAGGAAACTCTAGCCTGCGTTACAGACCGCGATTCATTCACGAAAGCCTATTCTTTTGTGAATGAATCGCGGTCTGTAACGCAGACCAAGGAAACTCCTGCTTGAAACTTAAAGGAACATCATGTTTACAAGGTTTTGAATCAATTCGATACATACATCCGATTGAATACATTTGAAATATTCGATGAATAGAGAATCATAATAAAGTTGTTTTTCGGAGTTCTACATGCTCAGATGCTCTCAAGTAATTTTTTTATATAATGAAGAGAATAATTTACGGGCGCTTGGTGATATAAATTTATTTTTCAAGTGTTCAAATCTTTATCTCACGAGCGAGGCGATATTTCTCTCTATATATTTGAGGTATGATATTTCATGTTTTCGAAACTCTGCAAGAATAACTTACAGAATGATTATAGGATTAACCTACAATAGAAAACAGTCAAATCAAAATTATAAAAATTGTCATCCCTTTGGCCCTTTCACTCTTTTCATTCGACCAACAACTAACTCAGGTAAGCCCACATATTTTAAACAACTTTTTCTAGCTAAAATTATTATATTTTTTATTCTATTTAGCTCAAGGTAAAAAGAAACAACCACACCCAAGAATGAAAGTAAGAGGAGCACGGCGTGGAAGTAAAAAGAATACTTCAACAAGCACTTCATCAAAGGAAACCCCCACTAAAAGCAATGAAAGTAGCTCTAAAAAAGTGACACCCACGAAAAATATTATTGTGAATTGTGCAGATGTATTCCGTAGAATGATGTCATCTAGGTCAAGTGTTGGCAGTAAAGATATACAATCTGATAGTATTCAGGTCACATTGAGTAGCGAATCAGAAACAGAAGATGACACATGGTCAACGACAGGTCTTCCGGATGACACAATGTCTAATTTAGATGATTGTCTTTCACTTGAGCCAATAAATAACTCACTAACTATATCAACTTCTGACACAAATGAAACAATACCCACTAACCATACTAATGAAACAAACGATTACGATTCTGGTTTACCACAATCTACTGACGCAGATACAGACCATTTAGATAACGATATGTCTACTGCTTCAAACATTGAGATATGTTCTGCTTCCTCTACTACTGCAGCATCAAATACAGCTACTTCACAATCTGTTTTTGTACCATTAATTACACCAGTTCTTAAACCGGTGTGTGAAAGTGAATCTTTCCTTGGTTATGTGAGTGAATCAAGCCATCAAAGTAGTGATGAAGCATCTACACAGATAACTGACCCTGTTGCACGCTTAAAAACAATTTCATCTGTTTTAGAAGCTACTGAAAACGCACAACTTGGTATGATAAGAACTGTGGATAAGACTGTACAAACTGATAGTTTGGTTTCTTCACATGACTCAACTGAAAATGGAACTGACTTGAATCAGCAGAAAGTATTGGTAGCATATATTTCAACCCAAACAGATGATGTGAACATTCCTAAAATCTCTATTACAACACAAACAATACATTCTGCTAATTCCTATGAAGATAGATCATCACAAACAAGCTTGTCGTCATTACAAAATTCAACTAAAGCAATCCAAACGGTTGCTACTATGCCTCAAGTTAAATCTTCAAGTAGTCAAACTTTGTATGATAAACCAATGTGTGTAGATAATGTGTCACAAACACCCTTACCTCGTATCAAGAATTCTTCGTTTCAAACAGAAAAACAGTGTAACACACAGCGTACAAGTTCATGTCAGACAGAACATAGTAATATCAATTCAACATCAATTGCTACTCAAGTTGGAAATCCTGTGATAAATAATGTCACTAAATCAAATCAGACAGATGCGATAAATAATAATAATAACAATGCTTCATGTCAAACTGAATCAGTATATAATGAAACTGTAGATACACGTAGAAATTGTCATTGTGAAGGGTTGGCTACTAATGATAACTCAAATATCTTATCTCAAACATTATCATACAGAGACTATTGCAATGGTCAGTATATGAATCAATACGGTGGTAATACTTCATACCACAGTAACACATTGCCACAGTCATCAAATCAACACTATTTACATATGAATCATACAGATAATCTCACATCGACACCTTTTCATGATCATGAAAGACCTCAAAGATTAATTTCAAGTAGATTTAATAATGAAAATGATTTGATGTCATTTCAAAGAAAACTTTTAGATTTGGAAAAAGAAAATATGAAATTAAATGAAGAAAATAAAAAAGTAATAAAAGATAAAGAAATGTTAGATGAAAAATGTAAGTTGCTTGAAACAAAAGTTAAAAGTCTTGATAGTACAATAACATTACAACGAAATTTATCAATGATTATCAAATGTGCTTGTGATAACTTTTTGACGCTAGATAATAATTCAACCAAATAAAACTAACACAAATTAGCATTCATGACTATAATTAACAATTTTTATGATAATGTATTATATCGGATATATTTTATTAATGCATCCTCCCAAGTGATTTAAATTGTAGCTGAATATGCTTTAAATGAATAATACTTTTGTTCAGTCATGTCAGTTGTGTTCATTTGACATACTTTTGTTCAGTCATTTCAGTTGTATTCGAAAATCATCTGATCTGATCCAGGTTTTTCACCTACATCCGAAAAAATCTGAAATATTTTGTAGCCTTTTAAAAAAGATTTTTAATGTTGCAATATGACTGTTATCGGCAGTGACTATTACTAATATTGGCATCACAGTGTCTTGATCATCATGATTACCATGACATTGTTTGATAAAATCTATTATCAAAAATTTTTCAAACTGAAAAAAAAATGTAAAAGTATTTTCAAAATCATAAATAATCCGACAGAAGAATGTTGATCCGATCCGAAAGTCATTCCTAATCCGATTGGGTCAGATTTGCACTCCTTCACATTAGACGTACTGAGTTACTGACAGTCAACCTGCTCTAGTAATCATCATGTTTAATTGTTTATGTAGATAATCCATCGTTCAATAACGTTTCTCACTTATCATTCTATAGAAAGGTCACATGCTATTCCTACAGAATTTTAACAACCTCTAAAAAGAAAGCAATACAGTCAACAGTTAAACCTGTTATAGAAGTCACTACTGTGCAACAGCCACCTGTCTATAAAAGTCAAGTTCATATCTGAATGTGATATACACTTTACAGCTTTAACTTTATAGCGTTAAAAATACTATCAGCGCACAATCTGGAATTAAAATTACAAACTTTACCATTCAGCTTACCCTCCAGGATTTTGCATCCTACGTCGCGGAACTAACTAGTTCTTGAAAGAATAGTGTGTAGTATGCTCGGTTATTCTGTAAATCACATGTCTGAGTGGTAAACAATTTACCTGTACTGTAATCATGCAAGTTTTTTTCAAACTTCTGTGTAAAATCAGATGAAGGTGTGAATGAAATATTACACCACAGACTGTTCAAGGAGAGTACTAATGAAATCAAATTATTGAAGCCTTAGTATACAACCCATGAATGAATAATGCACTTCCTTCTAGAGATCACTACATATTACAACACATGCCTGATTCGGTCCGGTTCTATTGTAAATGAATTGCATCTGTGACGCAAGCTAGGGATCTTGAAGCCCAACTTTTCTCAAACCCTGAAACATGTCTTCTTCATAGAAAATAAACTCTTCAACTACAGGATTATCTAATTACTGTACATCATGGTAAACACAAGCAGTTCATTATTGCATTATTTTCCAATGTTCCTTTTCTTGACAATTTCATGGCAATTTATTAACCATTCACAATTATTTTATGGAAATTGAGCCTGTGGTGATTCATGAACTTAATGATTTAAAAAATGTAGAAACACTTTTCAATTCAGCAGCCTTGTTGATGTCAATTACAAACATTTTGAATTATCCTTCGCTGTGGATTCATTTGACTGACCTAGATAGATGAGTTTATTTGATGGAAGTGACATCATGCAAAATTCCAAAACAGAAGTTCATGATAATCTTGATTATTTCTTTCCTCGTTGTCCATCAGTTGTATTGTTCTTATGTTGCTCTGTGAAAAATCTTTTGGCCAAGTTATCACCGTCTGATCGGTATCAGTAGTCAACACTTTTGTAATGATAAAATATAATATAGCTACATTGACTTTTGTATATCTTTACCATGATCTCTACTACTGCAAACAAAAGTTTAGCAACGTTAACTTACTTACACAAACTGAATTTTAAGAGGAGATTCTAGGTCATTCACCCCTTGCATAACTTGATGTAAAGTTCATTGTAACCACTGTGAAAAAATAGTTCCCGGTAAGTTCATGAACTGCTGAACTAATTTGCAAACTCTATGAACGTTAACTAGCCCAGTTTCCATGAACGTTCTTCATGAACTGTTCATGAAAATTAGGCATTTAGCATTCATCAACTGTTTTCACAGGGGAGGTTTTGAGTCATTACAATCCCTGCAAAACTTAATGAAAAGTTAATCAGAGGTGTTAGGTTACTATACCCCCTGCGAAACTTGATGAAACGTTCATCAGCGGCAACCACAGAATGTCCATGAACAAGTAATAGAAAATTCATAAGCATTAGATGATGCTCCTTTTTATGAAGTTTTCACGAATAGTAACAGCATTCATGAAAAGCGTAGCTTTTTATGTTCATGGACTTATTTGCAGGGATCATCTACATGCAACCAACATGTTTCGCTCAATGTAAACAAAACATAGCATCAAATGTTTTAACACAGCATAGATCATTTAATCTGTCTGTTGATCCATGTGCATTATTTTCTAAAAGAAAATTTTAAAATGCATCTTAACAATGCACATACACATTAAACAATCACCTTAATTACGATTACTGCAATATGCGTTAAAAACAAAAATAAGTTTAACGACTTGATATGATTTTATAAAATATTTAAATACAGTGCAGTACTTCTTTTTCATATAAGCTACTTTCATATTACAAACGTATAAGAATAGATTTAAGATTGTATCATATGTACCAACTGTTTTTGAAATTCAATAGAAGATTCTTTGGTAAGAATATAGCGTTCACCAGTCTTGGGTATATTTAAATATAGAATTTCACAGGGCTCAATGCAGTCAATTAGAATAAACTCCATATTCTTTGAATCAAAGGATATGTTGATATTATTACCTAGATAGGTTATGCCTTTCATATTAACGTTAGTTGCTTTGGGTGGCAGAATTGGATTAACTTCCAGACGGTTATCTTTGATACGTATTCCACCATACCCAAATAAAATACTTTGTAAAAATCCACCTGCACCCGTAATAAAGTTAACAGCTCCACCTTCTGGTGTTTCAGTCCAAACTTGGAATGGTTGCCTAACATTTGCATAACCTTTTTTAAAACTCTCAGCTGCTTGTTTAATTTTATTACATTCTAACCAGCCAATAGCAAACATTGATTTTGTCATTGCTGGACCATCGGGGTCAGTTCTTTCCTCGTAGTATAATAAATCATTGTATCGCGTTGTGGTGTTCATATCAAGCATTAATGGGAAACCAAGTAGAATGACATCAGCTTGTTTGACTGTTACGTTTAAATTATAACCATCATATTCAGGGTGGTAATCTAGAACTGTGTCATAGGGGATATACATATGTTCTGCAACATGATCCCATTCTGGATTTATATTGCCTTGTAATACTTTGACAAGTTTTGTCGCAAATTTGAGATTTAATTTAGCAATATAATTTGTGTAAACAGAGTTATTGATATCATAATGGTATTCATCTGGACCTTGGACATGATTTATAACATATTGCAATTTTGTGCTGCTGTAAGTGACACGGCTTACCCAAAAGTCAGCAATTGCTGTGACCATTTCTAGTCCAATATATGTGAACCATTCAATATCATGCGAGGTCATCCATAGTTGTTCCAGCGCAAAGCCAATATCTCCAGTTATATGATGTTCATATTTTGAATATGGGTCGGGAGCAGGACAAACCTCAAAGCCTGAAAAAGAACTCTCCCATGGGAACATAGCACCTGTAAAGTAAAGCAAAATAAACATTAGATACAGATATGACAGAGAACAAAGCGAATGGAAATGTTATCTATGCTATGCAGGATATAGCCTGGCAGCCTGTGTAACAGACCCAATTTATTTACGAAAGAATAACGTAGACTCTTGGGTAGACTTGTGTAATACGCTACAGATTTTTGTTCATTCCATCCCGTAATTTAGTATCCAGGGATCTCCCAACAGGAAGTAGTGTTGTCTCACTTCATTGTTTCTTGTTTCAGTGTAGTCTTCATAGTATCAGGTATGAGATTCTACTCTCATTTTACACGGAAAGTGAGAAAGCCTATATTTACAACTCAAGCATGTGGCGGGACCAGTGTCTGATAAAAGCCATCCAGAATCTTACAACAATGTCTATGGGACAGATGCGGATGGGAAAAAACAACAAAAGAGTGTATCACACAGACCCTATTCAATTGCGACACAGGCTATGTATCTGCTGATCAGTTGCAGAATAAAATACAATAGAGCTGGATACACCTCGCATCATTGGAAGTTTAATTTTCTACTACCCGTTAGTCTAACAACAAAAGATTTTAATACCATCACGATGATGGGATACATGTGTAAGCATCCGAAAAACACAAGCCCACTCAAATATTGGGACGTGGGGCGAGTATTGTTTGGCTATCGAGAGTCAAGTCAAAGAGAAACATCTCAAGTGTTTGCATCATAGAACCCAAATACAAGGCTGACATGCAGTAACCCTTTTTTGAGACAAAAGATAATTTTTGTCGTTTTTGACTGAATGTGAATTCAAAATCTTCATTGATTCAAAATCCTAAATCTTTTTGATAATGCTATGAATTGTCTACCTTCATAACCTGGTTTGGTTGTTCCAAATTGTCAGTTAATAGGCTGATAGACCTAACAATGTTTTTGTTATTAAACATCATTACTAAGTTTTTTTGGCTTGTGTGATCAAAACACGAGAGTTAGCCAAACATGTCACTAGAACAGCCTTGGAAACTTTCTTGAGTTTTACCATAAGACTTTCACAACAAGAAAAAACAAGGACTAAGATTGAAGGTCATCAACCTCCTAATGGCCATATTTGCATGTTCAGTTCATGAACTGAGACCTTCTGGAAATGTTCTGAGTACTGTACTTTCATATGAAACTTTTTCATTCTGCCAATTCTATCAACCATGTCAAGTACAATGAAATAAATGCCTAAACCACGTCAAATTTGATAATGAGGCCAGGGCATTTTTAATTCGATGTATTTGTAGCGAACGAAGCAAATACTTGGAATTCCAAAAATATGCAACTGAAAACTCAAAAAATATATTCCGTCGAACCAGTGACCTAAGGATATCAGGACTAAAAACTGTTATGTAATAAATGCCATTACCACGTACTCCAAACAAACAAGCTCTCCTGCTTCAAGAGTTACGCCAAACATATTAAATTCATCATTGTAATTGGCTAGCCTAATATTATGTACAATAACTGTCATATTTGGCTCAATGCTATCTTTTGTAATTTTGTATCTTCCTATAATATGTATAATATATGATCTATCTATCTAAGTGTTTATGAACAACTGATCCCTGTTTCACATGGAGTTATCAATGGATGCAGTATCAATTAAGTTTCATTTGAAATTCGACAAACATTAAGCATCCTACACATTGCACCTTATTCCGAAATGCATTCAACCTCCCGATAAGCAGATGTGAACCAATACTAGTTTCAAGAAATTAATTACGACAAAATGTTGCTCAATTTCAAGTATTTTTCCAACATTTATGGAACATGTGGTCTAGTTATTTCTACTCAACTTTTGAATAACTTTAAATTGCATAATTAGCAGTTCAACGCATTGATTTGAACTATAAACACATTCATTTTAGGCTATCCTGATATTCTGTTAAGAAGATTCAAATCTATACATTTGGTAATAAAAGATATTAAGAAAATCATTACATGACCTATGCTATCTTTTAAACATCAATTATCTTGCTATTCACCACAAGACATGTAATATGGTTTACCTTTATAGCCATAAGCTTTGGCTCTTGATTTGGCAGATTCTAATCTGTTTCGACGATACACAAGTGCAGACTTTGCTAACTTAGGATGTAACAACAGCAAATTGGGATACATCCATGTCTCTTGGTCCCAGAAAGTGTGGCCAAGATAGGCATTACTGCTAAGCCCTCCTGGACTCAGACCATATGGCCAATCATCTCGAATTGAGCTACAAAATAAAATACACTATTACATAAACTGCTGATAGAATAGAATATAAATGGCTTAAATTACTCTTTTATCAGAGTCGCTTGGATTATTTAAACTTTTGCAATCCAGACGTTGATTTTAGTGGTAAATAGCTCTGCCATACCTGAAAGCAAATTTCAAATAGCTGTAAATATTTATTAAAACACATTTAATTGTTTCAGTATATTCACCTTGACTTTAACGTTACGCTAAATGGGGGTATTTTCATGGATTACCACTGTATGTAGGCATAGTTGTTTAATTTATTTTGATCGATATCTTAACATATAAAAGAGAGATGCTTCAAACACATGTTTGCTAATAGCTCTCCGCATTCTCAATAAAAAGTTTGAAAGTAGTATTGTTCTAATCATTGTGTTTTGAAGTATATCTTTATTTGGCTTGCTGTTTTATGTTTGTTTTGTAATCTTCGTATCAAAACAAAATGTATCTTTTCATTTAGCTTTAGTTTTTTCCGACTTCACGTCATAATTGCTTGGCTTGCGAGGGATCTCCCAATGGGTCTCCGCAATCCAACTCCACATTAAACTCAGCAACACTGGTAGCCTATTGCTAGTAAGCAATATATTACAAACCTTATGATATAATAATGACTGCCATAGATTGCTTTTGCAAGTGCATTGTCACCAAATACATCAATGCTACCACGATTCCAAATTTGTTGCCATGCAGCTGCATGCCTTTTCCACAATTCGCTTGGGTTCTTTTTATAAATATAAAGGGCATCAATCATATTGCTCCTAGCTTCTGCTTCTGGGTTGGCAGTTTCCAAGTCACAACTAATAGATGTTGCGAATATCTTCTGGATTTGTGAATTTTGAGCTACAGTCATCTTTGATGTGTTATGTTTAGAATTCCAAATCATAGCAATTTTGATATGTTTAACAGAAGGTCGTTCAGTAATCCTTGTTTTGCCAGACATTAACTGGAAGTCTAAGAAAAATAAGGAATATCATTATAGCCTACACTTCATAAAATACATCATTTTGGTGACTCGATTATATGGCCAAACAAATTCAGATGATGATAGGTTAACATCACATATTAGCCAGTCTAAAGCTTTCCTGATTATAATTCATCTTCATATAAACAATGTTAAGCCTATATGGTCAACTTTCACTTTTGATTGTACATCAAATGATCTATGCCATTGATTGTTATGATTGCCTTTATCTATATATTGTCCTTATGCTTTGTTCCTACGATGTTCTGTACATGTCACATTCTTCATCCTGCTGATAACGCCTTCAGATCAACTACACAAATAATTTGGTTTAAGACGCCGTTCTAGGCATTCCATGGATGAATTCACACCTAATGGAGTCATTCCAAATGGGTTAGAAGGTATTTGGAACGCCTTAACACTATCCAATCACTAAAGGCGCTCTCAATCTGTTCTGAAGTCGATCTTACATTTTTGATTAGAGCGTAATAGGATCGGCACATGCACCGAATGGCGTACGAACCAGACCATATCTAACAACATCCAGACAAAAAATCAAAACAAAAGATATTTCTAATTTTTATCCAAAACTGTGAAAATCGAAAACAAACAACATTTATAAGCGCATGAAGCATTCATAGTGTTGTATCCCATAAATTCAGGTCAGTTGCACTCTCTAGATAAAGAATAATCAACATTTACAAAATCAAGCTTAAATAAAGTAAGTTATTAAAATTGTATGAATAGCTAATGAGGTTCATGAAAATCTTGTGGGGTTTGTGGACTTCCTCCTGTTAAATAGTTCTTCACCCTACGTAAATGGCTCACTTTGAATAAAACACTTCATGAACTGTTCAAAAAACGTGAGATGGAAATTTTAAAATGATCAATAGGACCAGTCTTCTTGCGAATTTTTCATGGATTTTAACTTCTTCAAAAACATTGTCAAACTGTACATTCCAAATAGCACACATGAACAGTTCATCAAAATTCAACAGTTCCTCAAAATTTAACTGGCTGCCTGTTTCCGTAAGCCCTTCCATAAAACGTTATGAAAAACATCCCAAAAACATCTTTTCAACTCAGTTAAACTTTTAGCTTTGACAGAAACTCACACACTTGTATAAGTGACATTTTGAAAAATAGATTTAAAGCAATTTTGTTTTGAATAATCTTTCAAGATTCAAGTTACATACATGATTAAATACATACATTTCTAATTGGGGATAGTTATACCAAAGACGATAGATTCAATAACACATTTGTGCTTGAGAAAACAACTAATGAAAAGTTGATAAGGTCCGTCAACATTTTATGAAGTTTATAAAAATCCAACAGTTCTTTTTGCAGGGGTATACTACCACAAAGTAACTTATTGAACAATTGCTTCTACTAAAGTCTCACATTTAACTGCTTTGTATTTTTCATTACGCCACACAGATTCAACATGGCATTCATTAGATAAAACACCTACTCACCACCTTCAGTCTTTTTCATTTGAAAATTAACATCTTCGCTTTCATCACCAAGAAAATTTCCAACCGTAAAAACCAAATCTGTTATATTTCCATTCTCTATATCCAGTTCAGATATCAATAGATTTTCATATGTTTGATGAGCATAAACCTTCTGTACTATACTCCAATCTTTACTTTTATCGTTAATATAATGATAAAATGTCCCTGTTTCTGTATCAAGTGAATATGAATGATTCAAGTCATTATTTTCTAATACATCAATGTTCGTTATTAAAGATGAAGGAATCCTTGCTCTATGACTATTTAAATTGTTACCATTAAATACACCAGATAAATATATTGTATCACTGTATATCCTAGTGCCAATGAAGCCGTTAGCAACTGATGGGTATAGCTCTTGATTTTCTGGAAGTTTATTACTGGTAAAAACCCTATTACTATTTTGTCCATCCAGCGGTGCTATTGGAGGTGATACGTGTTTGAATGATGAATGATCTCTATTCCATAAAACGTTTACAAGCTGCACATTGAACAACATCTTATGAAATTGGACAGATCTCTTGCTTGTCAGCAGAGTAATAAAGCCGAGAACAATTATAACACCAACCCAGATGTATAGATGTTTCGAAACTGTATTGATCATTTTTGCCATGTCTTTATTATGAAATGAGATTTTCAATGTATTTTATCTTGATAATAGGAAGATATGCCAACATTGATAAAAATTAAAATTTAAATAATTTTATCGGCACGTCTGCACTAAATTTACAGTGTTACAAAAGTAGCGTGATGAATTGGTAAAATGTTACATTTGAAGTAATTTTAGGGGTAATTACTTACTTTGTCAAGCAACGAGAATTTTCTGCGATAAAGTAATTAAAGTTACTTTACAATTTATTCACAAAAGATTTATTGTTTTGTTACTATCAGCTTGGTAAAAAAAATATTCAGAGCAATAATAAATTAGGACTGTCATTGTAAAGTCACAAATGATTTGAAATACCTGTTGTTTGTGTGAGTTGGTTATTGTTATTGGAAATGTTTTGATTATGAAAATATATTATGAACAGAAAGATTTTTGATCTAAAAGATTCCATTGTTTACATAGAATTTGTTTGTCCACCCCTGTCAAGCTGGCCCCCACCTTTGAAATTTCGTATTTTTTGGCATCAAAGGTTAGCTCACAATTAGTTCACAGTTACTCAGGGGTAACAAAAATGCTCACACAAAACTAGCGCTGTAATTAGCAATACCAAGTAGGGGGAGCTTGACGCCAACCCTCTTCCCCACCCTCGAAGTTTGAAATTTTTGGTATCAAAAATTTAGTTAACAATTGCTCAGAGGCCAAAAAATTTGCTGAAATAGTAGTTCTTTCTTGAATCGCTATTTAATCTTTTCTAAAACCGTCAAGCTGCCCCCACTTTTGAAATATGCCATTTTTAATATCGAAATTTGGATCACAATTAATCAGCTACTTTGAAATTTGCTCACGCATTAATTTCTGTATTACTGGATTTCCAGTTTCAACAAATGCTGCCACTGTTTAGAATCTCAGTTTCATGTCAAACAATAACTGCGGTAGACAAAAGATATACTACACTATTTATAATGATTTTGCATGTGCAAAGGACGGACGGAACATTAACTTTTTAGAAGAGCTTTCCAGAAGTATTGTTCCAATACCCATCGCATAAAATTAATGTTTTAGAGAGAGTGTCGAGTTGGCTGCTTGTGAATTTATGAAAACAATAACGATTCAAAACTCGAAATTTGAGTTCTTCTTTTCATGATTTTCTAACAAAATTTACATCAATTCATATCATATTCACTTGTTTTATTATTATTAAGTAGTAAAAATCAAGAAATATGAGTATCGAAAAAGTCACAAATTTTTTGTTTACTCCACAGTGTGACACTTGATTGCAAAATTCTTTCACATGCAAAACATAAAATAGCTACTTTGCATATTCGGCGGAAATATTGCTCTTTCTCAACGTCATACTTTAAATCTGCGTGTCTGACAGACTAAAAATATTCATACGGACGAACAGTTAAGATCTAATGTAGGAGTCGGCATTTCAAAGCTTATGATCATATAAGCAAAGAAGCAGTGTGACCGCCTGCCCGTTGCTTTGGACACTTCACACCAGGTGGTAATTTGAGGTTCACTGTTGTCAATATTTAGTTATGCGTGTTGACTGTTTTGTTGCATATGAAATGGAAATGGCAGTTCACTTGGTCTTATTGTTTAGAATATTATCTGTATGTGTGCTACATTTTGAACAGAAAGAACAAACAATTTACATCACAGAATGATTAAAGATTTGGAATGAATATATAAAAGTTTGATAAAAGTATATTAGCCTACTTGTAGCCTATTCTATGTTAAATTATGTCAGCCAGACACAAACTGCTTCGGAGAGGTCAGTCAGACACGAAAAACATGTCAGTCAGGTCTGAGAAACATTTATTCATTGCCTTGTATATTTTGAAAGTATTTGGTGGGTCAGGACCGCGGAACATGGAATACGGAATCGTTGGCCGTTTGCAGTAGAAAGCTCTGGCTCATCTAAATGGGTTAGTTAGTCTTTCTTTAGAAGGCTTGAAGTTGTTTAGCTCTAATTGCTACATTGCGCTGATTGAATATATTTACAAAATTCAAGTATATACCTTTGTGCTGACTATTCAAAGCTGACCATTGAATTTCAAGAATGAAAGGCAAAAAAGCCACATTTCAAGTCTGCTGAGCCCGTTTTTTTAATCTGTAAAGCCGTTTTCTGGGTTTTTATTTTCAACTTCCTTCTCAATGCATAAACAACCGATAGAAGTCAAATGTTAGGCCTACTCTTTTCCTAATCAGCGCAATCACCATGACGACAGAAAACAAATTTAGGGTTTATTTGGTCCGATAGCTTGCTCATAGTGATTATAGTAAATTCCCTATCATCAGTAGAAGCAAAGTTATTCGAAATTGAAATCATGTCTTTAAATTTAACAAAAATTTATGATTCTTCTCTTCAAATTAAAATTAGAAAAAGCAATATATAAATAAAATTATTATTATTATTGGTAGGCCTACACATATCAAAGGAAAAAACTAAATACAAAAATCGTTCTTCCAAATGATATAGGCCTACAGTGTACTTCTAAATTGTTTCTTGAAAATCTATTTGAAAGTTTTAAGTTTCTAACCAAGGCCCATCTAGATGAGCCACATCTTTCTATACTACTGCAAACGGCCAATAGCTTAATCGCTGGGAACAGCGGCAAACAATAAAGAAATTTGACACTTTTATTCCGTATTCGTGTTCCGCGGACCTGACCCATTACAATTTATTTAATAAAACAAATAATATTTGTGAAGTATAATATCTTTACAACAGGATGGCCAGTGATGCTTGGAAGGGGAACGCGGGGGACACTGTCCCCCCACTACTTTCTTTGGGGGAGCGACATCCCCTCACTTTTTCATTTGAAGTGAAGTTTTATATGTTCTTATTCCGAATAATATTATCATCAATATTATCAGAATAGAAGTATTAGTTTCAGTCAGTGGCAACAGTTTCTCGAATTTATTATTTATCTGAACTGTGTTTCGGCTATTAAATATCTCTAGCCATTTGGCCCATTTTCAAGATAATAACTTCATATTTTAACACTAGGAAGTAATTAAATAACTCAATAGATTATACTGAATTGGTCTCTTGAAATGCACTACAGAGCTCTTGAAAGATTATAATTTTGAAAAACTTTCTGGGGCGAATGCCCCTGGACCCCTACAAGAAGGGGCTTTCGGCCCCTATGAAAATTGTGAGCCGTTTCCCCACTAATTTTTTTCAAAAACATCACTGAGGATGGTAGTGATTTTATTCTTCTTTATGCTAACAGTTTCAGATATTTACAAACATTTACGTCTAATCAACAGAATGGTGAGCGTCCATGTCAGTCAAACACTGACTTTAAAATCGCTGTTATTTATTTATATTTGGAGTTATTGTGAATATTTTTACTTTGTGGGATTTTTTGTGCCACTCTTTATTTGTGAGAAATAATAACTGATTAATCTTTGCGTCGATGCCCAATTCGAAAATATCTTCTGATGTATCAGTCAGACATGATAGAATTGCATGTCTGATCGATTATATGATTCAAATTCCCAAAAAAGGTCAACCCAGTCTTGCTTTTATCTAAAAAAAAACATCAAATGAGTACTATCTATATGTAAGGACTGGAGGATGGAATGGTCAAGAGGGAATTGCATTTTGAGTAGCTGCGGCGCATCGTTTGACAGCATTGTGTTTAACAAGTGTTTAATAATTTAACATTTGTATATTGTGATGCAGTTTAGCATTCATTTGCATTTCTACCATTTGAATTTTGATAGTCTGCATTATTTTATTTAAATGTGTAGCTCCATTAATTAATAGGCCTGACCACATAATCTATTCAGAATAACCAATCAGATATTTTCAAGTCACACGGATTGCGAAGCAATCCTTTTGCAGCGAAGCAAAACAGCCCCGGACGCAAGCTACAGTCTCGACACTTGTGGACTACATCACCAAGATAACCAAATTCAAAATATTAAAGACATAAATTTGACTGGCAGCTTTTTGCACTCGGCATTGGAATATGGTGCGTGATGCACTCTACGGTCTACTTGTGGCTTGAGGAATCACATGGCATTCATGTTTCAGCTTTTAGTCCGCAAAGCGTGAAATATGTCTTATGCCATTCAGTAAAGACAGTAGACTAGCCCAGAGCCATCTAGACTAGCCTACTCAACAAGATTTGGTACTCATTCGTACGATTTCAGTTCCAAAACAAGAACATTCAATCAAGATTTAGTAATTCACATTCCTATGGTCATTCTTATGGGCAATATATATTTCTCTTAAGAGTTTGTTCAATAGTTTAAACTCAAGGAGCAAGAACAAGACAATGCAATCTATTGAGGTTTTGATGTTAATTCAATTGAATAATTAATTGTGAATTAAGTGAACACTGAATTGACTATCTTACCTTGGACTTATTTTGCACGAAGGACTTCAGAATATCAGTAGTAAGGAGTATCAATGTAATTGACTTCCATCCTTTATCGTGCCATCATGATTCCATGCCACATGTTTATTGCTGAATGAAAATTGGGACAAAGGATGAAGCATGGCCATAAATGCTGGAGTGATAGCCTGCATTATATTATACACTTTCCTTGAGAAACGTTGCTGTCTGTACCATGGTCTGTACGCATGCATGTTGGCATCGGCCTCGATTTCAGCCACTGTTTTGTTATTGTTTTATGATTTATTACTAATTAATATTACTAATTATTACAATTAATAATCACTTGAAAAAATTCGAGTCACGATTGGTGGATTTATATCACGTGTTTAGCAGTTATGTCAAGACATGGTCAAGCCAACGCACGAGATGGCGACTTGCTGCGACAGATTGAACATTTTCATAAAATCAAATTGAATGTATACTCTGTAATTAAAAATTCAACTTGAGAAATTCAAAAAAGTAACAACTTGGGACTTTCTATATTCAGATGTAACTTTAGATATATTTTCAATATTGCAAGCATGTTTGCCGTAGTGAAATTGATGAGAGATAATTGATGTTACAGACAAAGGCTATGCTACATGATTATTAAAATGATTAAGTGATCTAATCCCTCAATATATCATAAGCTAAATTTAAATACAACTAGAATTCGAGTTGCATGCAAATGCATGCTTATATTGAGTTGTGAATCATCTGGTTTAACTGGTTCAAAATAAATGCATGAACAAATTTATGTAGAAAAGCCGATCAAAGCCACAATTTAATTGAGAAAATAAAATTTAAATATAAAACACCCTGTTACAGAACTACAGAACATGTAAGCAGTATATGTTTTGAACTGTTTAATCTGATCATGATCTGATGGACCGAACTGGTCATAGAAAGCTGGCGTATAATATGGCCACGTGGGGAATCAGCTGACGAAAACTCAGTGGTGATTTTATTTGCAAATATGGCAGTTATCATTTAAATTTTTGGACGTGAAACAAATATTTGTCGAATATGATACATCGGTACTGTCGATACTGTATGGATATCTAAAGAAAGAAAATTGATCTTAGGTAGTTCACGTACGTACGTATTAAATTCTAGGTGTTTCTCTGAAAAGATTTCTGGAGTATTTAATTATTGTCATACACAACAACAAAAAATTGATAGCCGATCATAAATGAATGTGTTTTTCCAGTGATAAATTTTAATTCCTTAATAGCTTAGCAATGATATAGATATAAGATAAAGATTATAATACATGATTGTTTTTACAATTCGAAAGTTTACAAGAAAAGTCTTGAAAAAAGGTATTAATTGATAATTAAGTTGCTTGGCAACTATGACATTATTCGCTTTAGAATAATATGACTTAATCGTGCAAGTAGGCGGCAGATGGCCATCAGCATAGCGTAGTGTCTTTTATAACTAGAAACAATCTATCTAGGTATCAATAAAGTTAAGTTAGTAAACTTCTTAAATTGTAAGTAAAATTAGTTTAATAGTATTCATTGAACTCTGCAAAAATGGAGAGTTCGGTTCAATTAATGACGGTTAAAAAGTTTATAAGAAAACGTACATACATAAAATATTAATTGCCACTGAACATTAATTTACAAAACACAATCAAACCACATTTACATAAATGTTTTCAAAACCGTCAAATTCAACAGGTGCATTGAACAGTTACCATGGTGACAGAGAATTGAGAATTGTTGTGATCTGTAGCACACACAAAAATACAATTACAAATGACTGAAATATCTCTTCAGTGAATCCAGAATGCAGCAAATAGGGCGATAAATGAAGTAAGACCAGCTGCCAGAGTCGCAGCACCGCTAGTGGGTCCGGTTTCCATAAGATTAACACAGACTTGACCATACTTTGCCATTATACTAAACTTTGGAATGCGAATAGTCACGTGGAGTTTACCGTTGACGACTTCAAATTTGGGGTAGCCGGTAGCCATATCGGCGGCAGCACTGGTGTCAATTTTTACCTATAACAGAATCAAATAAAAGTTAAAGTCGATAGTATACGAGAACATTCTTCCTTGGCCTGCTCGCAGACTCACTGTAAATCGGGAACTTTGCAGAACAGTAGATATCATCTCCACTGTTCTACTAAGTTCACTAAGTTTCCGATTAACAGAGAGTCTGCGAGCAGGCTATAGCCTTTCCTCAGAATGGGCGTTTTCTTCTATTGCAGTGATTAATTATTCATAACAAAAAAATAACCTATTTGAAGAGAATTGGCAAAGTTATTATAACTACAATTTCAAATCCTATTTTTTAATCGCGAAAAATAAGGGTTTTCAATCAAAAGAAATAATTGTCGAGATGATATCTATAAATGATATAGATGTAGAATGACATGCAAGAATAATAAAACAATTTAAAACACAAATAATTTTAACAATTTTGAAAATCTTGAACAACAATTAGTAAAATTCACCTGTTTAGGTAACATGATCGATGCTTTTCCGAAAGTTATCTTTGATGCAGTTGTGTTGGGAGTTCCAGAAACACCGTTAGCCGAAATTTCAAACTTTGCATCGAGTAGATCGCCAGTCTCCATAGTACCACTGTTGTTACAAGGGATTGCACTTCCATCGCAGAACTCCCAGCCGGAAATTTCGACACGAGTGCATACCATACCAGTTACAACATCGTCAATAGCTGGTTCACCATCTGGAGTGATAGTTCCATTACCTTCAGATATCAAGCTGAAAAACTTGACAGTGATGTTTGCGCTGCCACCAAGGGGAACCATTGTGTTCATCTCTTTCATGTGGTAAGCTGGAAGGGTTGCGTTCTTGTAAGTGGGTGCCTCCAGGGTAAAGTCTTTCTCTTTAAACATATCGTAGGCATGTTTTTGAGTGTTTGGGTTCTGAACGACAGGATCGCCATTCGTTTTCAGTTCTGTCAGCGCATGAAGACGAACTGTGAACATACTCATACCCATCTTAGCCTCTACAATTCCTCCTTTAGCATGCAACTTCAGACTTGTCTTTCCTCCATTCATCACCATTGCAGATGCCATGCAACTGTATACAAGATACATTGCTAAGAATTGTAAAATTTGATTGATGTGAAAAGCCATGATGAAAAATTATCTTATCCTAATTAAAACAAAGATAATCCAGAAACTGCAAATAAATATTGCGACCGTTCTTCAGTGCTGACTGATAAGGAGTGTCTCGCTTCCTCTTTTCACTGCTGAATTTTTAAGCGTGAAATCATCTATTATGGATGATTTTGCATAATTTAGTGGGAATTCAACCACAGAGCGCTTGCTTCGGCTTTATTCAAAATTATTTGTAATCAATATTATAGACAATCCGCGATGTCTTTGCGAAAAACCGAAACTAACGAATCATTTAACATAGATATCTCTAAGATATCCCTTGACGCTGCAATCTCAGAAATTTCAACATTAAGTAGATGAAACATCAAATTTAATCATCTTTGAAAATAGAAAATAGTTACAAAAAACGGAGTATATTTTTAGTCTCAATTGACAATGTTTACAAAACAGTCATTCAGAAAAGAATTTTTGGCTTTAATATTTTGTGTACACTTTCAAAGATGTCGGGCATAATTTTTATTGAAAATGGAAGCTTGCATTCATGGTGGCTAACAACTATTTCAACCAGCTGCCCTCATGACTGACTAGTCATTATCAAACCCAACAATCAAACACGCATGCGTAGTATGAATAATCTACTAAAATATTGAAATTGGTAATAAGAAACTATTCTGTCACAGTTTCAACCTGTTGCTGTCAGTGTGATTCTACCAGACGGGATATATATATATATATATACAAAAGATCTCTACACATGATAATTAAAAAAAAACCTACATCTGATATGTATACGAGCGGCAACTAACTTGCCTAACATAACCACTGATATGTAGAGTATTTCAAGTTTATGATCCGGATTGTAATCAGACCGGGATTAAAGTTTTGACTTGAACAGCAAGAAAACATGCATGCAAATGAGGTTACAACAGTATAGACTCGAGTCTATATTTAGTTTTGTTTGAAGTTACGTCTAAATTGAAAAATTGCTGAAAATTTGATGACAAATTACAAACTATTATAATTATTAATACGAATGACCAGAGAAGGCCAGAGAGAGAAAATCTAAATGATATTCGACTTACGTATGTAGTACATTAATTACTTAGGACAGTTATAACTCTTTCAAAGTAATTGAAATCTATCTAACGCGCAGTTACTCAGTAGCATTACTAAATTCGTCATCACCTCATAATTTGTTCAGAGTACCTGCCTGTCTGTCACAGTTACGACAAAAACATATTGACATACCTGTTGGTATTTTTGTAGTCGTTTGCGTTTTGTTTGTCATTTGGTTGCAAATAGAACCATTTATATATATATATATATATATAACCAAGATCTCATATAAACAATATTGAATGTATATTCCATACAGTAGAACTAGATTAAAACAATGATTGAGTCGTTACTAATTTAAATTTCAACCGAAATATTAATTATCAATTTTCAACGATATTTTTCAGACTGATAAAGAATTTTAAATCAACGACGACAAAAATTAATATTGTTATGTGTCGTTTTTATAGGTCAGGGCAATGTAGGTAACAAAATTTCAGTTTTTTTCCCCACAAGGCTTGTGAGCCTCAATTTGAGTGCAGGCATCGGAAAAATGTTGGTATTGTAGGCCTATACTGTTGCGCTTGCGCAATCGTTATGTTCAAATTTTCATAGAATTCTTCAATTTTTCAAAATGATTCCAAGCATAGAAGTGTTAACGCCCTGTTTTACTTCATTTTTAAAAGGTCTAAAATTGAAATCTTATTAATCATATATGCAGTTTCGGATTAAAATTGTAAACAGGATTAGTATTTAGGTAAGAAAAATCAACAAAATTTGAATGTGTAATTATAGACAAGCTGGGGCTGCATGAAAAAAAGCGTGTAACCTCGAGGGGAGGGGGGTGTAAATACGTATTAAAATTTACATATTTTCCGCTACTTTTCTGAAAAATAGAAGATCTATCACGAGTAGTAACATAAAACAAAAATATTTATAACATCTTTATAGTAGTAGTTATTTTAATTTGCATTTTTGAAGAAGTTTGATGCCTAAATCAGGTTAAAAATCTCGAAGAAATATATATGTGACGAACAATAATTTTTAGCTTTATTTCTAGACAATTCGTTTATATTCATACGTTATTATATAAAATAGTAAAATTGATAATAACGAATAATGGGGGCTTATCATAAAGCGTATATGACATTGCAGCTGTGCATATAGTAAGAGGAAGATGGTTTAGATGTTAGAATATTTATTAAATATACTTTAAGGATGATCTACTATATGAGATAATGCAAACAAATATTTCTTCCTTATATCAGTAATCACAGTAGCCTGAATTTAGCTTGAAATGCTTCCAAGAGAACTGTTTTGAGTAAAAACCTTTTTAAGATGTATTAGACCGAAGAAACTCTGGAATATTGGATTACTTTGATTACTATGACTAAACGGCGTATTTAACCGGTATAAGAATCACTACGCTCGGATGGCTATATCCGGTGTAGTGAAATCCCAACTTAAAACTCCATATATTGCATTATTGACCGCAAAATTCCGCTTTTCTAAATGGAGAATACGAAATTTTAGTACCAGTTGGTAATCTTTACGAATTGATTGTTATTCATTCGAATGGAAAAACACCTGCAAATCGTAGCGTCACATTTTGGCACCACTGCTTGCGTACTAACTATATTATACTCTATCATCTATTAAAGTCTCAGCGTTGACCAAGATATCATTTTATATCCGACGAAAATGTATGTCGTCTGTTGATGTTGAAGTTGTAAAAATCGGCTGTAAAATAAATATTCGATAGAATTTGGCTAGAATATTCGATGTCAATAAGTCATTATTCAAAACATTTTGAATGTAGAAATTAGTCCTTTTCTTTAGATGATTAATTAATCTATCTGATATCTGCATTGTTTTCATTTTCAACTTGATTAACGTTACAAATGGTTCAATAAAATCGTGTTAACAAACTAAAATCCGGACTCTGGGACTCGACAATCATATGCCTACAGAATTAGTTTTAATTTTTCGGAGTCCGAAGATATAGCGTGTCAATTGATACCTGAATTCGGTCCATAGTCCAAAACCGGGAGTCCGAATAAAAAGAATGATGATTACAAATAATCCAATTCCAAAACACTGCGTGTATGACTCAAAATTTTAGTGATGAATAATATATATTTCAAAGCCATAATATATATAGGCTAACATTATTAAAAAATCTGCTTCCAAAAATGACGCACAATGAATTGAAACTAAATGATCGAATATTATAGATGATTACTACAATTTATTTAAAAGCATGCCGAATGCTATAGTATGCTTGTATCAAGACGTAAAATCCATACACAGAATAGGACAGTTTCAAGTATATGAAACGTTTTGCCGGGTTAGATGAGCTATGCAGATAATTAGACTCCTATGGGTAATGAAGTTTAGATATACGTCCAGGTATACGCATTGATTGTTCCGATACAAATAAGATCTGAACGTATATGCCCTGTGACTGATAAAGTTACCCGAATGTTTGTTATCTGGAAGTCCAGAAAATGATCAATAGAATAGAATAAACCTGTCTGTCCATTATTTCTTTGCTAGAGCAGATCGTACTTGCCAGCGTAACGCAAGACGTTTTTTTTCGGTTGGCACGATGTAATTATTTGGTGCCAAATTATGACGACGTGGCTGAAATAAAAAAATGTAGACATTTAGGACCATCCTGCATTCAGACTAACGAAGAATCATACAATGAAATTAAAGACACGCTTTTCATTATTTAATAAAATGTGTGTGTGCCCATGGCAACGAGTATGAAATAAAGCCCAGAAAATTAAACCTTTTCAACATGTATTGGTAAGCAATCTCAAATTCTGGATTGTCTGGAATCTAGGGAAAATTATTCGCTAGTCCCTTTCTTGGCAGCCCTTTGCATCTAATGCATAGAAAATGCAAATCTTATTTCGTTGGAACTGATGAGAACAATGATCATACTATTAGCCCTATGTATATCCCTGTGCCTTGACAATAAGGGCTACAATATAAAGGCTACTACGAAATAATAATAATAAAACGTGGGTCTACCATGTAAACCCTGGAATCTCCGAATCAGTATTGAGAATATATCTTCATTGCACATTAAAGACCAATGAATGATGTTCTTGTATAAGCATAATAAATACCATATAAGGCTGTTCGCGCATATCTTCTAGTCAACAAATATAAATATTCATTATTACTGTAAGAAAAATAAATGACTTTGTAAAGGCTTACTTGACATAAATTTCATGATGGTATAATATGTGATAAATGTGATAAACATAATAAATGTATATGGACTGTGTGTTTTCATCGCATATACCATCATAAAAAAGAAAAAGAAAACCCAAAGAATCTCTATTAGAGCTCTTTCACATCAGCCATGTTGATGTGGTGTAACAATACATCCCGGGGTTATTATCTTTTTTTCAAAATACACCATCAGGGGTATCAATATTTTCTTTATATCACTCTCAGGGGACTCATTGGGAACCGGTGAATAAGCTCTATACAAAACATTTATCAGAGATTTAAATAACAATACAATACATTACCTGGATGTCATCAGCATACATCATGTGTTCCTGAAATTGGAAAAGATTTTAAAAAATTGTAAATTCAAAGGAAAACAAATCAGTACAAATATACTTTGAAGAATGTGTGAATTATAACTCGAAAATCAGACTCAATTAATCAGTAATTGTGGCATCATGACCGTAGATTATAGCTATTCAGATGAATGATTGATTTAAAATTATAATTCATGAACATTATCAGTCTAACTAGAGAATGTATATAATTTGCTTATGATCTACCATCCATACCAGACTCAACAATCATTTGTTTGTGTCCAAGGGTGTACTGACTGGTATACAGCATTGATCCATTCTCTCGTTTTTGTATTTTCCATTCTCAGACGAAGCATATAAAAATACTAGCGGATATCAGTATCAATACATTAATACTCTATAGCTTACATTCAAAGGCAAACAATCATCATCATCATTAATTGAGTTACCTATTAAGCCACTACCTTGATGATGGCTTTTTTCAAAGGGCTCATACATAGTTATATACAAATAATTAATAATAAAATAATTGGTCATACATACTATAATTTCAAATAAAGTTTACCAGATATTTTAAAAGCCGCACTGTCAGAGGTCTACAGTGAAGTGATAAGGTAACTTATAAATACTATTTACTGACAGATCAGGTTAATAATACACGTTATATGTCAAATTGATATCAGACAGGGTGGTCTAAGTTGCATATAAAGTGCAATTCAGATAAATGGAAATTCCCAATCATCTGAAACCCTGTAAACTATTTTGTGATCAAGGTCTTACAGGGCTGAATACTTTCTAATCTGATTACTAAAGTGTCACACCTTAGAGAAGCATCACACATGCCATGCATGAGAGAAGGGTTCAGTCAAAAGGGAGGAAAACTTTAAAAACATCCTTAAATCCTTAAATATAGCTATTTTAGTGATTTCTTTGAAACCTACTCTAACATTCCATCTTAAGCGATTTCGGTTGTCTTCACCAGGGACTTTGTACATTTGCCATTCTTCTTTAAACTGATGGTAGCTGAATCAATAATAACAATAAAATGCAATCAATCAATCTTAACGAGAATACTTTATCAATTTAGAAAACCAGAATACGAATGTCAAATAAAATCTACAATTATCTATCCTGAGTTGCAGTAGAATGCTTTAAATGATGTGAAATATTATATTATATTTATATCAGTGATATGATGTAAGCATGTTGATACAGTATTACTGTGTCTACCAGTTTAATATTACGTACTTTTCAAAATCAATTTTTAATAATTCAATATTATCTTCAATTAATATATCACCCCCAGTACTATCATCGTCTTTGGCAGTAGTAAGACAGCTAGTGATCATTATTTAAACTCGAAAACATCAAAAGGAATAAACATGTTGAGTAGGAACATGCTATAGCGTTGTATTCGATACCATAAACCCACATGGTGTAACTCAAAATGACAGCCGTCTATACAGAAGTGCATGAATCCTTTTCGAACTGCATATAATATACGAAATTGTTTTCAATTTAGGAGATTTATGAGTAAATTATTTTAAGAAATTGGCGCAGGTTGGGTTTCGGAAAAGCTCTTCAAAGTAAAATTGAAGCTGATGGATCAAAAATATTGACGATCTGGAATATAAAGATGTATATCTGAGAGTTTTCTTGGTGATTCATTTAATTTTTAGGTACTACTGCATGATCTATATTAGGTCGAGACTTTCCTGTCAAGTGATCCAACCCTGTTCATCTAGTCTAGGATTTTCACCCCCTCCTCTTACCTACAAGACCCTGTAAACAGTTGTTAGAAAATCAGAGAAATGATTGTTGAATCTGATATGGTAGACCATAAGCAAATTACATACATTATCTAGTTAGGCGTAATGTCCATGAATTATAATTTCAAATGCAGCCATTCATCTGAATAGCTACATAGGAAATATCTAACTGTTGCAAGCCAAAAAATTCTTGTTTTGAGGAAATATATTACACATGTCCAACATTTAAACGAGTTTGGCTTGCAGGAATTTTACTTCAAGTCAAGCTGATTTGAAGAAAGCAAACTATTCTTGCCTTGACATATATAGAAGAAATAAAAGTTTTCCTGTGTATAAGGTACAGTCAAAATGTCACAATTACCGATTAACTGGGTCTGATTTTCTTCCTATGTTTGATCCACTTGTTGATGGCCGAATAACTATAAACGTAAATGTACATGGTACTTAAAATAGCTGCTGTGACCTACAAATAGTAGCCTACTAACAATGACACAAAGTTAGTTATCCCATATCGGTGAGTTAGATCCTCCCTGTGGCATTAGACTTCACATAGAAAAATCAGTTTGAATAAGGTGAACTCCAATTGGGACTTGTCTCAGGGTAAATCATGTTGATAATTCAGATTTCTAACATCTGCTTAACTCATTTGAAATGTCAAAGAGTATCCCTACCACACATATCAGAATTGCAGTGTACAAGGTCTGCATAAGTCCACTTCAGATAAATGGCATTCCTACTAATTTGTAGCCTAGCTTTGGGACCCTATAAACTATGTTGTGGTCAAGTCCTTGTTAATCAATTCCAGATAAGTGCGAATTCAGTTGAATCATAATAATAATTTACAATGAAAACAGCCTTTTGAAAACCCTAAGTAAAAATTATCCATTTCCTCAGTTATAACAAATTCTAATGAAATCTATCCAAAGTGTGTAAAATCCACGCAGAATATACATTAATACAAAGTATACTAGACCTACTTGGAAAAAAAACTTATTGGAACCTGCCTCCGCATATAGTATGTGGTAAAGCAGCATATAGTATATGTAATAAAGCAGCATATAGTATGTGGTAAATCAGCATATAGTAAGTAGATCCCCAACAGTAATACAGCTAGCACGGAAGGTAGGATAAACCACATCCATATAAACCTTGATTCTATTTCAAAGTTAATTAATAGGATACAGCCACTGTAAGATACATACCGTAAATAGAATTGCAATAATGCAGAAATAATGCAAAGCTGGCAAAAAGTTTGATTGCAACTCCTTTATTATGAAGCATGCAATAAGTGTTTGTAGCTCGCAGACATGAGAATTCAAATTTGAAAAATAGTCTGAAATCTAGAATATCTAGATCATTTGTAATGGATTTCGATAGGAAAAATGCAATAACAAGAGTTCAAAACGGTGAAATAGTCTGAAATCTGCTAAAAATCTAAAAATTCTCATGTCTGAACTCGAGGGTACCTTACCAAATTATGTAGGCTAGGCCTAAATGAAATTAAACTCACATGCAGGTAATTGATCGCAACTTTGATATGAGTATCCAGAAACAGTGGATAAAGAGTGTGAACGTCTGTAAGGTGGACATCTGCTACTAGACACTGATATTTGTTCTGCATCTTTGATAGGTAAATCTTGTAGACGTCTTTCAAGAACAGTAATATCGGCTGATGACTCAGTTTCTGTTAAGGATTCGTCAAAAATACGTGACCCTCCATCATACTTCCTGAAAAATACCCAGAATAAATGACTGTCATTATTGATTGAGACTTATGTGCATTGTATAGTAACATATGGTAGGCCTACTGTACTTAGAAAATTATTCAACTTATTACAACCTACTCTTATTTTAATTACTCTGCCGTTGTAGCATTCAGCTTCTTGAGATAGACATGTAAATTCCAAACATAAACATAATTTGGCCTATTAGGAGTCATTATTGACCTACAAAGTGGTAATATAATAAAGAAAACTATTTCAGGGGTAAAAATGTTGTGACCACTTGGACTGGGGTCGCAGGCACAATTATTGAACAATAGAAGTCCTGCATGCACATTTTTCTCAAATTTAAAAGTATTCTTAATCTATAATAATGCATACACTTTATTGATGAAATCGAATAAAAATGTGCAAAATGGATGAAAATAATTACCCTATATATAAATAAGGTTCCAGTTTAAATTGATCGACAAGGGAAATTTTTGGCACAGCATGTAAGCAGGCACTTTGAAGACAAAAGTGTGAGGTCGCAGGCACTGAAAAATGTTTTGACCCCTCGCTATTCTTGCCCATGAATAAACAAAATCATGGGTTAGTGAAAATGCCTCCAACTTTTTTCTTCTGAATTTTTAGTTGAGTTCAAGTCTAAAATAAAAAAAAACATCAATTCTCCTCTCAAGATTCTCTAGCCTCCTACCATATAGGATCCAAAGATCAATCTAGGGTTCAATAAAATGGGGAATCTGGAACTGAGAGTCCCGAAAGGCTAGCATAAATTCAGAAGGAAGAGGAAGAAATAGGTGTATTCAACATTTTAAAACCAGAAGAAGAATTTCCTTTCCTATCCGTGGAAGATCTAACTGATTAGGTGCAGTTTTGATCATATTTTATGACAATAAATGGACAATAGCCTCTAAATAAAAGCTGTGAAACTGCTTGCATTATGTAATCAAGCCGAAAAAACAGTCCATGTATGCAGGGGCCGACAAAAGTGGGAATCCTGGAATCCTAGATTCCGGAAGGTTAGAGAAAATTCAGAAGAAAATTGATATTTTAATGATTTACTAATCAACCTTCTTTATAATATTTTCATGACTGTTTTTCACAGGGATGTCAGACAATATGTAATATGATTACCTAATAACTTTACGTCGCACGCCATGTGGTTTATATGTGGCTCCTTCTTGAGATTGCATTTCATTAAAATTTATTTTGTTACCAAGGTGCGGATTATTTTCATCATCTTCGTAACGATATTTGCTAGCAGACCTGCACCTAGCTGTCTACATGAGAATAAATAAAATGTCTAGATGATAAAATGCTTTGGAAGTAGAAAGCAACTGTTACTCTCAGCCTAGCCCATTACTAGCCCCAAAGTTTTTTCTGAAACCATAGGGTCTGTGAACTGATGTGTGATTTTCAGCTGAACAAGTTCCCATGATATGTATTGCGCTGTATTATCATTAACATCATTGTCGTGACTTATTACAATGACATGTTTGACGAAGAGTTGTGATTTGATGAAAATTGATGAATTGTGACAGTGGGTGAATTGGAGTGTGAATAATTCACCAAATTCATATAGGTGTTATTTTCGATGGGCTGAAAATCACTCATTAGCTCACAGACCCTATGGTTTTAGAAACAAACCTCAGGGCTGGTACGAAGGCTACTCTCAGCAATGCATACACAATAATTCAAGAGATTGTTAGCCCTTGTCACAATGTCATATACCAAATACAAATGGAAGAATAGGGTCTCAGCTACATTCTCTGCAGTTGTTCTGTGGAACCATCAAATAATGAGAAATAATTCATTGCAACAGTGCACAACTTTCTCATCTTCCAAGTGAAATGAGAAGGAATAGGAAGGAAATCTCACGCCTCTGATCATTACATTGATATACAAAAATGAAGCGAAACAATGTTACTTGTTCTGTGGAACCTTTTTTTGTGAAACCGTCAAATAATGACAATTAATTCATTGTAACCGTGCACAACTTTCTCGTCTTCCAAGTGAAATGAGAAGGAATAGAAGGGAAATCTCACACCTCTGATCATTACATTGATATACAAAATGAAGCGAAACAATGTTACTTGCAGTCGAGAGATCTCTGAATCTAAGTAATCACACAAAGGGATACTGAACAACATTGTAGAGCGCATTACACAGACAATATTCTTTTGTAAATGAATTGGGTCTGTGATGCATGCTAATAAAATCTACCCCCTACTCAACTCAAGGCTCACAGTGAAATTAATTATGCTTCATATCCAATTCGTAGGTAACATTTCTATATTTGATTTCAAATTATGAATCAGATAATAGGAAAATCCGAGGGAAATTGACAGTTGTTGTCCGTATATGTGTGTTTTAACTGTCATTGAATCTGCAACGCCTAGCCTCAACATTCAATGGAAAATTCAATTGCTAGGTCTACAACTTCTGATTACAGAATACAGATGGGATTGTCCTGAAAGAACTGCATTATTCAGAAGCATGATGAATCCCTGCACTCTGGAAATCAAATCTTATCTGCCAAAAAATTTGCAGGGTACATTGTCATCATAGCTCCTAAGCACATTGGTCTAGGAATGACAAAATGGTATGCATGGACACCTTGGATAGAACAATATAATCCACATTACCTATGGTCTACTACTTGAGATTAAATTCCACATCTCACCTTTCGCTTCATGAAAGAACTGGATGACGAATCATTTCTTTCTGATAAAATGGACACATCACTACCTTCAATTCAGAATTGATAAAAAAGAGGTCACACACTTTTAGCAACATAGGCCAGGACATGTTCAAAGACTGAATTTATAGTGTCTTAAATATAGTGTTATATTATAAGTGTGCAAATATAGGGTTGTTTTGACTAGGCCTACTGATTTGAGCTTCAAAATCAAACTGAGAATGAAGCTACATAAAGTACACATTCATCACAATTATCAATACACCAGTTAAGATACCTAATGATTGTAGAAATGTTTCAGTTAGTTCTCTAGATCAATACATTTTACAAGTGCATATATTTTACAGGTTCTTAGATAGATGCACAAATCACAACAGCTATCAACACATCGGAACATCTCAATTAACGAGAACCTTTACTCAGCGTTAGCAATTTGATTTTTAGATCATGTAAATATCTCTTGGTTGATCATGAATATTGACTAATAATGTATAAATATATAGCCTACAATATCGTCAATTAGTATAGAGCCCAATGCCTGCTTAGTAGGCCCTACTTACCATCTAGAGACTCGTTCTGTGTGTTATCTACATTGCTTTCAGACACAATTGAAGTTAAAGAGGAATCAATGTTGTCACTGTCTTCTTCGTCTGAGTCACTCAGCTCATTCAATTCTAAAGAATCACATAACATCCATATAGTTCTCAAAAATAAGAGAAAAACCAATTTAACAGTGGAAGCTCATTGCAGTAATAAACTATCAGATCTATGGTAGGTCTAGAAACATAACTTTCTACATATAAGGCTCTGGGTAAGTAGGCATATCTAGACATGGCTTACGCAAATATAAACATATACTTATAGGTGTATGTAAAAACATGAACTTATGAATGCACAAATACCTTTTACTGTACATGACTGTAACTGTACAGACTTGTACATAAAATTGTTTGATTTCTTTGAATTTTCAAATGGAGATCTGATTTACAATCAATCCTTTGAAAATTTACTACTGAATGCCAGAAAGCCTGTAAGGATGAGATGAGCTATATGTAGTTGCAGCTTATTGTTTTGCAACTCAATTTTACAAGTCACATTAGATGGGCATTGGGCATGATAGCTTTTACAGGTTAGAATGTTGGATCGATTGATAAACCAAATCAAGATTCTTTGCAAAAAGGAAATTCAATAATCTCAAATTGAATTATATAGCAGTTATATAGCAATAAATATCGCCTCCGGACGATGGATTGTAACAAAATTTAAGCTATACTTGAGTACCAATTTTCCTCAAACCAAGTAATAGGCCTAAATCAATTTTCTTTACATCTTGAAGAAACTATCAAAATACTCTACATGGATTTCAACCATGAAACAATTGTGCCACAGAATGATTGCCACATCACAGTCAGTTTTATTTCTAATTGAATTGTAGAAGATTAGCCTACATCTATAATGTAAGAGTTTGTTAGGCTATGCGTAGCTGCAGGACAAGGTCAAGGATTATTATCTTTCTGGACGCACATAACGCAGATTGGAAAGAATGCATTGTGCACAAATGTATTTTTTCTCTCAAAACGTGCAGCTCAAAGCCAAATTCTGGCAGTGTTGTAAATACTCGTTACTAAAGTAACAGGTTACTCGTTACTTGTCACTATTAGAGTAATTTTAGGAGTAGCCTGATTAGTTACTTTTTTGAGAAAAGCAATAAGTAATCTAATTGATTACTTTTTGAAGTAGGTCCTAACGAGTATTATTTGAGAGAAAGTCACTGACGTTACACTCCAAATTACTTTTCCCATTACAAAATATATGCTTTATTGTCTTGTGATAAATTTCAAAGGTGTTGCTGTCACTAAGTTCCGATTTTATTGTTTTGTCTGTGATGCAATCTCACATTATTTTTAGCATTGATGAGAGCTATTAGCCAGGTAAATTGTGTGATAGCCTACATGACCAATAAACCCTATCCATAATCCCCTATCCTATTCTTCTCTGTTCTGACATTGTTCTGTTGATCAATAGTTTGTCACTTATTATTTGAATGAGTTGGGAATATTGAAAGGATGTAAAATTTATGGCTATTATGATTAGATTGATCGGACAAAAATTAACCATTTTGATAAATCAAATGTAACCTTTTTCTTTGGCAACTTTATTAAAAACTTTACGACGTCAATTATCTGCTGCTGTAGTTGCCAGTATTAAATCAATATTATTAAATCGATCGTTCTCCTTCGTGAGACCGCCATCAATTCGCCGAAAAAACAAGATAACCGCCATCAATTGTCAAAACGAGACATGTCATTATCGAAAGGGAGGCAATATCTTTTGTTTGCACAAGTTAAAGTAATCATGAAGTATTTAGTAATTAACTTTTATTTTAGGAAAGTGAATAGTAATTGTAATTATCAATAACTTTTTCAGCTGAAGTAATTAGTAACGTAATTAGTTGACTTGCTCAAGTCTCACTTCTGTGTTATGCCCATATTGATGGATTGGGAAGTGAGACTTGTGTCCTTTGAGAAATCTATTGTCTTTAAACACAGAGAAACCGCTTCAGTTTTCAGGAAGTGACGCACATAGTCTGTTAGTGTTCCAGGGAGTCAATGTGCAACTTGAAATCCTCCTCTCGTCATTCACAATTATGGAGCCTGAAATTTGCGAAGCTATTGAGTTTGTGTAGAGTTCTGAAAGATGACATTTATTACATGTTGATTCTTCAATGGTTTACTTATAAAGAGAGTGACTATAAATTATAGTGATAACTTACATGTAGAGCAAGACGAAATACAAACAGGATTAATGTAAGCACAACAAACAAACCACAAGATTGCACGGAAAAATGTTGGTTGAAGCATTTCCTTATCATCAAGTTGACGCTGTCGAAGCTGTTTGTTTTCAATGGCAGAGATATTTCGTAGTCAAGTTGCTCTGACATTTCTTTGATTGATATCAAATATTGATCAAATTTCCGTTCCTGAAAAACCTTGCGAAGTCGTGATTTCTTGAATATCGTAAATATTTTGTTCTAATCAATTGTCATGTGCTACGTCTAACGAAATTACGAAAGACCAAACTACTATTTTAAAAAACAATTACTTGTCTTACTTTGTAAGATGTGAATGAACATTGAATATTCTAAACGTTATGTAAACATTTCTAATTCCAGGAGCCTAAAATTCTTTAAAACGTTATCAGTATTAGAGAACTTACTTGTGTTGGGTGCCCCGTCTTTTTCCGCCTTATGAGGGTGAACATTTATGAAACAATAGGATCAAACAAAATACCGTTGTGAAGGATTCTGCACAACGGCTCTCAAAGGACACAAGTCCCGCTTTCCAGTCATGAAAATGAGGCAGCAAAAAGAAAGCGGGGCTTGAGCCAGTCAACGTACTTAGTTACTTTTGAGGAGAAGTAATTTGTAATGTAGTTTATTACTCTGTAAAGTAGTAGCCTATATTAACTCTCACATCACTGAATTTTGGTGTAGCTTTTCACCAGTCTGTAAATAATGGCAATCTTGACAAGATCTTAGGGGCGGCAGCGCCGAAAAAAGTTAGGGGTGGGGGCGGTAACTGATCAAATTTGACTTCAGGGGCGGTAAAATCCATCATTTCAGCAAAAAAATACAAGGGAAATGACAAAACAAACATTTTTAACTGTCGATTTCTGATGAAAATTGCAGCTCCAGGGAGGCAATCATGAGAAAAATTTTCATCTCGGGGGCGCACCTGCCATGCTTTGCAGACCAGGTTTTTCGCAGGTAGATTGTAGGCAAATTTTAGATATAGCCTAACATCTAAATAATCATGGAAATTATATCATTTTCTTATAAAATAGGGATAAAATTATGAAATGTGCGGCTGGAGCAGTTCAACAGTAAGTGTCTTGGTGATTTACTGATGATGCTAGACACAGCTAGAGAGAGCAGCTAGAGTGACTAGAAAAGTATGTCTGAACTTTCATGCTACTGAATTTCAAATTTACCTACCTTGCCAAAACTTTGTTAGGTAAATGTCCGGGATTTGTTTGTAGCCAAGTTCGGCGAGTTTTGTCTTGATCTCATCTTTGCTAAAGCGATATTGAGACATGGTAGGCTAATAATTTTACTGATATTGTTACAGTTGCTACTTTGCAGTAAAATAGGGTTTTATTAATCAGTAAATAATGCAAATAGCTAATCATGAACACTAATCCATAATGAAACATGGACTGAACAACAACCATTAGTTAACTCAAAAATGAAAACTGTAAACAGTAAACACTGACATTTAAAACGATGGGAAATTTGAAAATCCTGACTTTTGAATTTGCCTCTTTTTAGTAAAATTCAAAGACGAGGCTGTATTTTAATATTCATTCATTTCGGTTCACTAGATTCACTATCTGGATTATCGAAATCAGTTTTATTTCCATAAATCCTAATAATTATTTAATCAATGAACTAAACTAAATATAGTGGTTTTGGTCGAATTGAATGAATGTGATAAATGTCTGTTTGGGGATATTAAAGAAAATCGCAGATTGTGTGCATGAGTCAAAAATATAAAAGATCATAGTATCATATTCATAGTTTATATAGTGTCACTACATATATAAATTATGGTCAGATAGAAAGTAGATTGCCTACATCATATAAACATAAGTTACATTATGACTACAATTGGAATTTTTCATGCAACATTGAAGATACGGATATCAATTGCGCTGATATGCATATAATGTATTATATGATACAAGAGAAATAAAAAGAAGTAACCCTTTTTAATATTACTTTCTGTAAGTATTTTAAAATTATAAGTTTTCTATCTACATTATTTATTTACTGGAACTTTAGCAATAGCTTTAGCTATATATAGAAGTGAGAAAAAGTTATTTTTTACATAAAGCAAATGGTTTACAATTAGCAAAATAGTTACACATAATTTTCTTACAGATATTCATCATAATCTTGCAGTTCTCTATATAATAATGAAATATGTATTTAATCTGCTAACTTCCCAACTACATAATTTCAAGTATTAAAACATCAAGTATTTCTCACATACAGTCATAGAATTCTGTCATTCAAGACAACACATTTAAGAAATGCAGTATCAATCTCTGTTATACCTTTGGACGATGTGTCATCTGTAATATATAGTTGTGTAGCAAGAATTCTGATACCACATAATTGATGTGAGTATTGAGTCACATGTATTAAATTTTCAGGAATTAAATTTAAATTCTTTTTAAGTTTCTGTCACTCGAGAAAATGTATTATACAGTAGGAAGGAGTGTAATGTTAAATTATTGGTCATCCGTATACCATATAATTTATTTGTGTTTGTGTTGCTTTTCAAATTCTTTACTGTAAAGTCTTTTGTTGAGCTATAACCAACATTTCTGCTTGTAAATAAACAATAACTAGCCATCATATGTACATTGGTCTCCCACACTATACAGACAGTGTCTTTAATGGAGAAATAGTCTGTCTTTATACCATTCCAGATTTATAATCTTCTTCGTGGTGTAATTATATAAGATTAAAAAGTTGAACAATACATTATTCTAGGGAGAATCTTCGCTGTTTTGTAGATGATGTTGCTGATGTTTGGCATTTGATTTTGCGTGTGTCAAAATATGAGATTTTAAGTTTGTTGATTGTGCAAATTTCTTATTGCAAGAGTCAAACGGACAAACATAGGGTCGATCACCAGTATGTATTCTCACGTGTGTACGTAGATTAAAGTCTAGTGAGAATCGTTTTCCACATCCCTCAAATGTACACTATGAAAAAACCAAAGAACATAATCAATTGTAAGCAAGTAACCATCTTGAAAAATAGTGAATCATTCGCATCATTGTCATCACCAGGGTGCAAAAACTGTGAGTCTTGCAATCCTTGTCCTAGATTCCGGAAGGTTAGAGCAAATTCAGAAGAAATTGATATTTTTATCATTTATATGTCAATAACTTCAACAACAGAAAATTTAGAAGAAAATGTTGAGATTTTCTAGGATTAATCCATAAGGCTCGATCCTTTGTCGGAGACTGGTCATCACCATCGCACAGTGCACATTGTAAATAGCCTGCATACAGATCATCAGCTCACAAGCTCAGCAAAATGGTCAAAACTAAAAAAGGACTTTTGATTTATGTTTTTAGGGTCCAGAAATCAAATGTAGATCAAAAACACATTACATATCAATTTATAGATTTGCAACTACACCAACTTCTTAATTTAAGGTTTACTATTTTGATACACTGTTTGGTTGCTTAAAAGGGGTCCAATCTAGGAGAGTGAACGAAGCATTATTGAAAAGAAACGGAATTGATTGGCTATTTATGATGAATAGAATTGGTTGGATGATCTTCGTGAGTAAGAACAAATATGTTCAAAAAATATATGATATGTTACTTTTTGTTGCACCAAAATTTTCTATGAATATATTAGAATTTTCAGATACGGAAATAATGTTTGGTTGAACCATGGTTGAACACTGATTGTTTATGAGCACCCCAACATAAATAGTTGCATTTCATTTCTAGCGTAGCATGGTCACATAGAAAACAGAGCACTGATTTGAATATTTTTAATCTAATCTTTTCAGAATATCATAGAAAATAATTGTATGTAGATTATTTCAAATAACAATTTGATTGCCAAACTGATCCTGTGATTGGTTGTTTTTTCCAGAAGAACAATGTATTACACAGATTGTAGATAAAACTGTAAACAAGACCGATCTATGGTGGACAACCACAACTACTGGCAATGATCAGGGTACGACAAAATCCGGGCACCTGGGCAGGCGGTGCCCCGAAGCTAAAGCAAAACTTTGGCAAATTCCTAAGAATTTCGTTTTCTGAAGGCATAGAAAAAAATTTTCAAATTAATTAAGAGCAACATGAAAATGATGAGAGAAAATTCATTCTCTTTTTTAAAAATATCATTGCCTAATTTTGCTACTATAGCTTGTTAAACATTTTGTGTTTACAGTTTGCAGGCGAAGAAATCAAATAAAACTTGAAGAGCAATTTTTATTCTCGCAACCTTTGGCCCTAAATTTAGAAACAACAATAGAACTTTGATTGGCATGAACTAGTGAATCAGCAGCGGTTTCTTCGAAATTGAAAACGCCATACCAGTATATAATGCTTGAATGAACTTGTCGGAAACACACATTCTGTTCAATTTTGGTTTCTTGGCTTTCAAATGGTGAAAGAGTCATTGGTCAAGTAAAGTTAAAATACTATTGAATAAACCCTGACGTCTCTGTCAAGTGACCACATGACATAATTGCTTGGAGCCTGGGCATGCCTAGTGGGTAGTGGCTTGTGTTTTGCCTCCATCGTCTACTTACTCAAAGTTATTTCACATATCAGTAATCCAAAATAAAAATTCAGTGCACTGCTAATAATAATATCAAATAATGTGAGTTAGTCATCTTGCACCAGTAGTTCCTATATACATCTATAGAATTCAAATATATTGGTAGGATAAAAAGCAGGAAAATAATTTTCTGGTTGAAGCATACCTGGAATGGCTTTTCTCCTGTATGAACAAGCTGATGCCTTTTTAATTTGGAGCTTTCAACAAAAGCCTATAACAAAGCAGTGGGTAAAGTTTGAAAAAACAAGTACAACTCATATGGATAGTATAGTAGTCGGTAATCACCTTATCTGGCAAAGTGGTCCATTAATGTTTTTCCTACCCCTTTCCATGAACATTTTAGGATTGCAATATGGGAAGCACTTATTACAATACCAGTTTGTAATCTATCAATCTATTCAATAACAAGAAGGCACCTGTTTGGCATTTGTTCCATAAATTTACTTGAAAAGAACTTAATGAAGAACTTGGTGCGGATGGGATATTTAAGCTATTATATCAATATTCGGTACTATTAATTGGCAATGAAAAGATGCTGAAATTAAGGATTTTGATTGAAATTAGACTGAAAAAGATAAATTTTTTAGAGTTTATAAAGGCAGAAAAACTGAAATCCACCAAAAGACTGTCATGTCTGCCGAATTAAAGAGGATGGCTATGTCTAACGATTGTAAGATATTAATTCCTTAAATTACATGATGGACATATTTTTGATAAATAATTGCAAAAAATCTGATAAAATCAATCATCATCATCAATTACAATTTGAAAACACAACGACTTTTCGCTTTGGAAAAATCATTTGGCTCTTCTGAGGTGGTGCACAAATTGGATTTCTGTATGAGAGCCCATTCATTGATTGATTTAACAAAAAGCCAAATCTAAAATTTATAGCCAGCATACCAGCATTTTATCCTCGGGAAACATGAGTTTTCACAAAATACGATTAAAATAGATTTAAAGTATCAATTTTCAGCACGAAAAACTAAGATTCGACTTCTACCTGAGAAATTTCCGAGAATTAAAAAACAGAATACAACTAACATTCAATATTTACGCAAATTGTTATTACAGGTAAACGCCCGAAACCGTTGTACACCTCAAAAAGTAACATACTGAATTACTGAACTGATGATTAAAAGTAAACAAACACGTTGATTACATTATAGATATGCATAATGAATCAGAATTCACATGGCAGAGAAACATCCACTGATGAGATACAATACAAAGGTTGTGTATCTATTTAGTACTTTCCCTATTTCAAATTATAAGACTTTGTTGTGTTGAATTATGGATATTTATTTTAAACAAACTTAGTAGAAGCATCAAAGCAATAACATTTATAATGAACACTAAATCATGATTGCCAAAAAACATAACTATACACATTTTTATGATTTTGTGGAAAAGTAATAACTGGCAAATAATAAATATGGTCAGTTGGTATCAATAATTTCCGATTGTCAAGAAACATGAGATATATTTGGAAAATGCTTCTATTATCCCTATTAGAGTTACCTTCCCACATTCTGCACAAACGTGAACTCTGGGACCATGTGTATGGAGATGTTTTCTCATTGCAGAATTATCTTTAAACATCTTTGTACATCCCTGGATAGATACAAACAATTTAAAAGTCATGCATGACAGCGTGAGTGTGTTGAAAATGATGATCTTGAATGTTATGGATAATCTAGATACAAGAGGTTACTAAAGGGTTGCATGCATCCTAGGCAAGAGCCTCTATCCCTTGTTTCGCTCCATGAGACTGAGTGTCGCTGCACTGTATGACATGGAGTTCTAACGTAATGCACACCTGATAACGGCGTTTGACTACAGTAGTTAAATCCAACCAGAAAAATGGAAAGGGCTCTATATATAAAGTCACTATGTACAAAAGATGTATAATGAGTAATGAGACATAAGAAGGTCATTCGAAATTACAACTTACAATACAAGCTGCTGCAGCTAGTGATTCCAGTTTTTAGTGTATCATTGCATAAATAGTAGTTTATAAATTAACTAGCACATTTTCCTCTCTATTAACATATTGAATTTGAAAGATTTGGATTAGTATCAAAACATATTCTCTTACATTCAATGATGTAATTTCAGGATTTATGAAATTTTTGACATCAAAAATATTTCAAAGGAATTCTATTGTCAATTTGAACTCTCAGAATTGGAAAGGAATAAAAATGTTTTTGTGTATTTTGTTATTGACCAATAAACATGGAAAATAGCATTTGAAAATCCAATAACTATATTTTAAATATAGATTCACAGCAGAAAATACTGTCAACAAAACTTTACCTTGTGAGGGCAAGCGATTGTCTTAATTCCATCTTCATCTCTTGTTTTCTTAGGTCGCATTCTACAAAATGAAATTTAATGATAAATATAAACCTATTATGTTAAAACTTCAATATCAATTAGCAACTATAAAATGATGCAAATTACTTTTTGGATCTGATTGATCAGATTAAGTGTGCAAAACGTTTTGATGAAAACAAGCCAATGATCGGTATTACAGTCGAACTCAGTTATTATCCCATCTTGATTTATATCCCCATTAGTTGAAAACCACTTACCATTTTCTTACAAACTCAACTAATTTAACTTTCTTTCATATCCCCTAGGAGAATATCCCATCTTGTTTAATATACTGCTCCCACGGCCCTACTTTGTCATGAAACTTGTTGAATGTCCCATTTTTGAATTTGTAAACAAATGATACACATTTCAATGTTAGCGTTTACAGTTGTTGTGAAAATTATCATCAATTCAAACTTGATGTTTGACATGACATTGACAACATTAATTGTTTTGAATAAGAATAAACATTTTAATATTACTGTAATCTACTATCCTTACTTCAACAACGACTCTGTCAATGAAAATTTTTTTAAATGTCTCCTCATAAACAAAACCGAACTGAGTTCATGTGGTTGTGACGTAGGTCACGTGTAGAATTGTTTTTAACGCATGCGTACTGGAGGTGGCAACCGCGGAAAAGCAATTTGTGACTTGATTACGGTACATGCTGGATTATGGGAACATTCGTTTTTCTTATGAGATATAAAGTAATTGTATCGGCAAAACATCAATTTGAGTGCTCAATGCTGACAGCAGAGCAATATATATAGTAGGCCTAGATCAAAGATCACGAGTTTACTCCGTTACTCTGAGTTTCGCGAAAATACGCTCTTCAGACGATTTATTACGATCTATTTATTGATTCAATAAATTGTATGAAGAGCATATTTACACAAACTCAGAGTAACGGAGTAAACTTGTGATCTTTGATCTACTATGCATGAGATATATGTTTACCTGGCAAATTCAGATAGTTGTTTAGGGTCACTTAAATCAATTCCAGGTAATCCGCCAGGCGGTATCTTCTTTCCTGTCATATACTCCTTGAAATCTGGTGCGTCTGATTGTTCATCACTTGGGTTGTTCTTATCTTCTGTCGAAAGAAGCATTTAACAATGTCTAAACAATTCATGTACAACTGCCATTGTTAAAAAAATCTCAATTACAGAAATCTAGCAGACAAAATATTTTCAATGTGCCAATGGTCTAGTACCCCTGTGATTGCTTAAGATCAGGCCAAATAAATTCCATCGGTTGGCCAACACACAGCAATCTATTGTTTTTAACTTTTTTCAAAGCTGTTCGTGAACTGAAAAAGTGATTGAGCACTTCGCCAACCCTTCATCAACAACTTTGATCAGAAAAGTACAACTGGCATGTATGATTGGTTTGAAAATTATGAATTCAACTCAGGTCACCAAAATTTGATTTTGGAGCAGAAAAGTTATTATTAAGTATAGATTTTGCTTTGATTTATTTGGGATTGTGTAATATCTTGTAATGTTTATCTCAATATTTAACAATTATTTATATTTTGCTCTGGTTCATCATGATTCTATATATCCTTGAATCAATTTACTCCATACATGGCCTACACGATATAAATACAATAATCAAAGACAACAGGCATGTATGACAATTCTGCCAATTCCCATTCCTATCATTTTCTCTGCTCTTTTGTGAAAGAAAATTTTGGATTGATATGTTGATATTGATGAAAATGTGAATTCATTCGATCACCCCTCGTTTTTTGTTACCAAACACAGAATAGTTAATACCAACCAGACGGCGTGTTGGCCAACGAAAAAAATGATTTGGCCGGTGCTTCACTTAGTAGAGTCTCCAACTGATGGCACATGTCAGTATGCAGCGAGATAATCTACTAAGCTAGGACTTGCAGTGTAATATGAAGAAAATATTTAAGAAATATAGAAAAAGAAACTTGACTGAGAAGTTTGTAGGGCATTGCAATGAGTCCCGAGAAACCGAGACTCGGACCAAAAGTAGAGTCCCAGGAAAGCATTTCGGGAAATTTATCCGAAAATTTACATAAAACATTCCAACTTTCTATGTTCATGAAATCCTTATTTTGGATTTTGATTTATATTTCTGCTTTGGATTGCTGCTTTAAATAATAATATTTCTCCAATGAGTTGGTATAGAATTGAAAATCTAAATCTGACAGACAAACTCCGCGGTTTATAAAGACCATGATTATCACTATTGGGTTGAATTTAGAAATAACATATTCGCAAAAAATATTTTCAGAAATAAAGATGTGCGAATCCGAGTACGAACCGATCCGATCGGATTCGGGTTGATATTTTAGGTCTTCGGATCAGATCAAATTGGATTTGTAGTGCTATTTATGGTTCAGATTACTTCGGATTTCGAAATTTGATTGAGCATTTGTATTTCGTAATAATTAATGTGTTCTAGCTTCCTTTCAACACATGAAATAAATATTCAATGTAAATATAACTACGTTTAAATATGCCAGGTTCAATTGACTCAAGTGATGTGACATAAATTAACAATTTTATGAAGGAAGTGATCAATTAATATGTCTTGATTATTTGTACATCATTTCAATGTTTATTGTATCTCATGTTCTCCTCGACAGTTAATTCTCCGTATATACAGTGACTTAATCAGTACTTAGTGACAGTGATAGAGTTGATACGTCAAACATCATGCATATATTCACGTCAAGGAATTTACTTTTAGAGTGTGATAGTTTTGTATTTCATCGCAGTAGCAGTGACTTAAAGCTTCTAGCCTGACGTAGAATGTCCATAAGCAAAACTTGATAGGCAAGAGTATGGTATACCATCATAGATTTCAAATTAAAGAAATATCTGGCCGTGTGTCTGAGATTGTATCAATCAAAAGTTGATAGATTTATAAGGGCCAGTGTTTTAAATTATGTTGGCAAAATGTACGTCTCTTAGATGTTTACATGTTTCGCATCTCTTTGATGCCCTGTGGAACTCAGATTTTTTCGGATTTCATGCAAAACATTTAGGATTAGTTCACATTTAAGTTAATTTGTAAATTTTAATTTCGGGTAGGATCGGATTATATTCATGATTATTGCTTCGGATCGGATCGGATTCCGATCACTATCGCATCCGTACGCGTAATCAATTTTCTGTAAATCTGATCCGACGCTAGCCTGCGTGCAGACAGACTTTTTCTTTGTATAGTCCGTCTGCGCATTAGCGCCAAATTTAGCGTACTGATTGTTCTTTCCAATGCCAATTTTTGGCAGTAACTTGTGATTGGCTAATAAAATATATGAACAATTGGCCAGTATTTTTAAAGTAAAGGAAATTGAGTAATAACATGAAACCACATTGGGTAAATATCTGACTTGATATGAATGCAGTACAAACACTTAGTGCGCGGTACTCGGCGCCAATACGCAGACAGACTATACAAAGGAAAAGTCTGTCTGCACGCAGGCTAATCTGACGCACACCTTTATTCAGAAACAACTTTTTAACGAAGTATAATGTGTTCAGAAATAAAAAATTTGGGATATAATTTTTTTTCCGGAAAATTCCGGGACCCAAACGGGTCCTGAGTATCTAGTCCGGGAACTCGGTTAGTCATTTCCCGCCATTGCGATGCCCTAGAAGTTTGTTGTGCACGCCTGAGATCTCAGGTGTGCAGCAGACATTTTTAAGTAGGATTTCAAATAAATTTAATTGAATCTAAAACGCGCAAATTGTAATATTTTAAATCTGGCCTCCAGAGATAGAGTCTGATTTAATTGAGAAATTCATTGGACTAGACCTGTTACATTGGTTCCTGGATATTTTTATTATATATATCTTTATATTAATGTAGCTAGGTAAGTAAATTAGGTCAAGTATTAGCAAGTGACAAACTGTTTGCATATCGTTTGTAATTGTGGCCTATACTACTTGATGAATATCATGTGCATGTGGATATAGGACTGGCTGAAGCTGGAAGACATTATAGTTACCCTAAATAATCAATGGAAATTCATTAGTGATCTGGTGATTCTGTCATAAACTTAAATGCATGTTACAAACAAATGGCAGACCTAGCAATATTTAATCATTTAATTTAGCAAATCACCTGATGCCCACATCGTCACTGAGAATTCTCCTTCCAATGTTTTGATTGATACTTTCTTCTGTTCCCATTTCCGCGGCCTGTCAAGTTCTCCAGCACTTAGATCATCGTCAGTGTTTTGAGAGTTTTGCTGTGAATGCTTAGACCTTTTTGATAATGATCCGCTTCCTTTTTTACTAGATTTTACTCGTTTCTTCTTTGGTTTAGGCGACGTAGGCATCGAACAAATTTCATGTTCTTCGCCAATAGCAGGGATTTCTTGTGATCCATCAATGATTTCTTCAGCGGCTTCAAGTATTATTTCATGTTCATCTTGGTCACTCAATGGTTGAAGAGCAATCATAGGCTCTGATTCGATTTCTATCTCAGAAGGAGCATCAATACTCTCTTCTAAAAAGACTTCTACTTCATTCGCAACTACAGGCGTCTCTTCGGCCATCTTGGCGCGATGATAGAACGATGCTGGGGGGAACTGGTCACGTGACGTTATGGGCGCCATGTCACAAGGCAAGATGGTTCCAATCTATCTGCTCAGTTCAACCACTCTTCACCTGCCAGAAAAATGGAACTAATGCATATCTCGCTTCTGAAAATTTATTTTGGTGATTTATTTCGTCGATTTACCACATCCAAAATAAATTGGTAAATTTTTGACAAGGAAACAATTATTGGCATTTTGCTGCCTCTACTTATGGGTGCTGCTTGTAACAGCTGCCCAATAAAACAATCTTATCGGTCCAGTATAATTTCATGGGCGTTGGTCGACCGTCTAAGTACAGGGAGTATATGCTGTTTCAAAATTGGCATCGGTAAACTAAGGCAGCTTTCGACGGGGCTTTCGAAGATGAAAATATATATACTTATGATTGGGAAATAATCATTTGCATGTAATACTAATACTAGCTGTACTCGGCACGTTACCCCAGCAGGTTTTTGAAATGTCGCCTGAATAAAATAGAGATCGGGATAGATATAGAGTGGGTCACAATAGGAGACTTAATCAATATTGAAAAACTATGAGGAATTGCTGCATAATTCTCCTGGTACACATCATCTCCAATACATGATAGTCGACATAGTATATATAGATCATGTTTTTATCTTCTAAAGATCGCAAACAAGCACCTAAACTCAAATTAAAAATACAATCAAAAATCTCAGGTGAGTCCCAACAAACCCATACTTTCGTGCACGTTTGATAACATTAAAGAAAACAGCAATAAGATACGCAAAGGCAGGTACATAATATTTCATTTTCATAGAACTGATGGACACATGTACAAGGACAAATCTAAATGTTGGCAAAAACTTAAATCTCTAAACAAGGCAGAGAATAACTTCAACTCTTCCAAATCCCGAAATTCTTTTTCGCCATTTCAAAAATTTACATGAACATGATGTTATCCTAACTAAAACCTTAAGTGAGGAACAGGTACAACATTTTGATAAATTCCTTGACACTCCCATGATTTTGGATGAAATAGAGAGTGCAATTCAAAATTTGAAAGTTAAGAAGTCCCCTGGAAATGACGGATTATTGCCCGAAATGGTTAAATCAACTAGCAAAAACTTAAATTTCCTAAAGTAAACTCTTTAATAAAATATTAGAGCAAGGCAATTTTCCTCAGACATCTATAATTAATTCTACCATTATAAAAATCGGGAAATCCTTTGGATCCAAGTAACTATCGAGGAATAAGTATGGTAAATATTCTAGGCAAATTATTCTGCATAATTCTCAATCGACGACTGAGCTTTTTTCTTTTTAGGCATAAAATTTACACAAATGTCAAGGCTTTAAGTTCTTTGGGTTCTAAGTGTCCTAATTTAACCGCCGAACCACTGACCATTTGTTCTGCTTGAAACCATAATTTCAAAATACACTCGCAATGGAGGTCAACTTTTCACTTGTTTTATCGACTTGCGAAAAGCTTTCGACACTATCAGTCATTCAGAATTGTTTATCAAATTACGCGATTTAAACATAAATGGTCGATTTTACAGCAGTTTGCAAAGTCTATAGATCGGCTAACAATACTGGACAAATGTTATACAATAACTCAATTACACCTTCTGTCGCCTCAAATATATAGGTGTTCAACAAGGATGTGTGTTAAGTCCGTCACTTTTTAATATTTTTATTTATGATCTACCTAAAAAAATATAGTCAATTCTTCTAGCGACCCAATCACCCTTTTAGATGAAATATTAAATTGTCTGACGTTTGCAGACGACATCGTTTTGTTTTCTACTAGTAAACAAGGGCTACAGTAATGTCTTCTAAAAACAAAATTAGTATTTTTGAAGCGTTTGTGGATTTTATTGCTGGATGTCCTTCCTGGCATAAACCAATTGTGCTTCTGCCAGGGATTGAACCCCAAACCCTGCAGGGTGAGGAGGTGTCTTGACCACTACACCAAGGGTCGCTAATGAATTTTAGTACTGTACATCCAATCAATCCTCTATTTATTTTCTTTTTTGTTGTAATAATATGATATCAAATGAAATGTTCTATGTTCCACACACATAAGAGACTCTTTGAAAGTCTAACTTCCGCGTTTCTTGACTTTCTTCTAAATGCTGAGATAAGCGATCGGATCGAAGATCTGCAACCAGTGATCCGTGTCCTAAGAGACAATTGATTATATAGTCCTGTTCGTGGCCCATATCGGAGTAAATACTGCGAATTACGGAAAATTCAAAACAATATTTGGCTAAAAAGAAGTAAAAGTATATTCTATATAGTTTATTATCGGTATATCATCTCAAATTTATTCGCATGGTTTGTTTATGTAACTGCATGGAACTATTGTCGATACGAATGCAATGCGCAAGAAGAAACTTAGCCAAGTAGTCGCATGAACTCCAATCAAAAATTAATGGCATTTTTTGTAATATATTTATCATTCTTATTAACTGTCGCATTATTATTTCATGTAGTTGAATCTGATGTGGAATTTGAAAATAAGAACGATTTCTTAAAAGCAAGAAAGACATTTTTAGCCGAACATGATTGTTTATCACCAAAAGATATGGATGAACTTATCAGATTTGTAAATGATGCGGTATTATATCATGGGGTCTCAGTCAGAGCTAATAAAACATCTGTACCCAATTGGTCATTTGGAGGATCTCTCTTGTTCACAGTATCATTGGTCACAACAATAGGTATGCTCTACACGCCCGGGGGCTACTTCGATATTTTTTAGACAGGGGTGTGCCATTATCAAAAATTGAGGAAACCCCTAAAATTTCACAGCAAAAGAGGATGGACACCCCCAAAAGTTCATGTTTTAATGAGTAGAGCAAAGGAAAGTTCTAACAATTTAAAAAATCTCCAAATTGACACCATAGAATTTCACAAAAATTTGGAGAAAGGCACCCCTTAAAATGGCACGTCCCCGTATTTCCAATGTCCCCCGGGTCTACACGAGTATATATTACTCCAGGGTATACTGTACGGCACTTGTTTAGAAGAATCAGATATCTCAGTTCGTAAAATAATGTTGACACTAATTCTTCCCTACCAGCGCCTGCGCATGAACTAACAGTTGAATAAAACAATCGACGGAAACATAGTGATGGAAAGCAGATTTCGATGCGCAATAAAATACATTAAACCATTCGTAGAGGTAGAATTATCAAAATGTTGACTTTTCTTAATTTGTAATGTAAAACTCAAAATAAATAACTCTCGAACTTTGAATTAATCCTTTTTAAATGCGAGGCATTACTAAAACGAGGATATGTTGTTCTTCAGTATGCTACAATATAGGTCAAAACAAAGCCATCAGCCAGCGGTTAGTTTCTAACCACCAAAATATCTGTATGTCATCATAATTATGTTGTCTTTCTCTCATAGGATTTGGTGATGTTTATCCATCATCGAAAGAATCTCAATTATTTGCAATGTTCATAGTTATTGTTGGAATTCCAATGACTGCAGTACTGTTATCGGCAATATCAGAACGTTGGCTTAATTTAATAGACAAAACTGGTTTACTGCAAATGCCTATAGCAGGAGAAACATGGGATTTCCTTGACGTCATCTCTCGTCTTTGGCAAATTATGATAATTGTATCCATGGTGGCACTTTTAGTTATTTGTGGACCGGCAGTATTATTTTGCTACACTGAACAATGGACATTGTTTGAGGGTATGTATTTTTCATTAATGACTTTAACAACTGTTGGATTGGGTGACATCTCAATTGGAGACAGCGTTGATTGGTTAAATAATCCAAACAGAAGCTTGTATAAAGTGTTTGGAGCAATTTATTGCATCGTGGGGTTAACTTTTATTGCGCTTGTATTGGAGTTGACAAGTCGTTTACCAAACGCAACCCTTGGTATTTTATTCAGATCACGAAGACGAAGGATAATAGAACGAACAGTTAGATCTCCACCATCAGATTCTACTAATGTGGAACGTCTCAGTAAATCTCGGTTATGTCCATGCTGCCAAGAACAGCTACTTTCAAATGTTGAAGACATTCTTAATAATAGGAAAGAGGACACGGCAGAGATTAATGAAGAAAAGAAAGATAATAGAAGAAGCAATCACTAAATCCAGAGACTTTTAATCAACGCAAATATTTGACGCTTCTTCGTGGCATTGTATTATATTGATGGCGTTCGCTGGGCACTTTCAATCAACGTCAGTCTTTCCGACCCATTTCTCAACCAATGAGTGCTTGGCAATCAATTGAACAATTTCAAACATCTTTCAAAAAACTTTCAAAAAGGGTTTCAAAATAACAATCTCATAAACTAAAGACCAAAACTCCTTAGAAATCATGTATTAATGATTTAACTAGGAATATGTTCAATTCATTTTACGGAAATAAATACGATCAATATAATATAAACGTATATTTTTTACCAAAGATTTTCACAAGAAAATCAATATGAATACAGAATTAAGCACAAGGAATTGAAACGATTTATCTCCCTTCCAATTTATATTACATCTTTAAAGTCATGTAGTGAATGAAGATCATTTTGCGTAAAAATTCTGCAACGAACACTGAGTCTACAACGGACAACACAACACTCGACAAGCTGTCTGTTACGCAGCCATATATTACATTAGAAATATATCGTATTATTCAATTACAAAAATCGGAATACGCCTTACGATTATACATTAAAACAGGAATTCCAAAATGCAGATAAATGTATCGTATCGCTGAATGTATTTCATGTATCACGGTGAATCACTTGGGGTTCATATTTTCTTTTTGTAACTTCAGACTGTATAGTACAAATATATAACATAATTATTTTCCTTTTCCATCTGTGATAATATGAATTTGAGTAGTTCTAAAACACAAGATACCATGAAATCATCCAACAAACTTTGTTTCATCTTCTGGTAAAACGACCAGGCATAACCTTTGACACAAGAAAGTGAATGAATCTAAAATAATTGAAAGAAGAATAAATGACTATCGGTAAAATAGAACTAGTGTAATCTAGCCATGAAATAGCTAATGTTAAAATAGACTTGTAATCTAACCATGAAGCAGCTAATGCTTTTTAAAGAAGTTAGAAGTCCGCCAGAGTCAAAAAGAACATATCTCCAGGGTTTGATAAAATGGGGGTATTATGTCTTATACAGTAGAACGTGATTACAAATCTCATTCTTAATTAATCCATTCCCAAATTATTAATTAGTGATCAGAGTAGTGGTCATCATTTTTGTGGTTCATGTCCCTTCATAAAAACAACTCACCAACTAATCGATAGAAGGCATCAGGAATAATCTTGCTGACGACAAATAGATAGTAGAAAGGTAATCCAGCCAAGATGATTACCAAAGCAATAACAGAACCAACGGGTTGTTCCAAGATAGGTGTGACAATCAAAAAGATCGACACCAATAACATGAAGATTGGAATCACAATGAAAACCTATAGGGATAACGTTGAAGAATATTATCCAACTATGAAGGGGATACACGAAAAAAAACAAAAATAAAATACTAATCGCAACCACTGCACCATTTTAAGAATCTAATTGGTTGAAAAGAATCTCGAAACAGGACCAAATATATGACCTAATTTTAGAAATTGAGTGTAACCAAAAATAAAGCTAGTCTTACATAATTGGTCTGATCGAGACAGTTCTATAAGGAATAAAACAGATTTTGGAAAGTAATCTATAAAATAGTTTGAAATATGAATTTTAATATATTTTGAAAAGGTCTCCGATGAAGAGCGTTAATGAGATTTCGGCTAATTGACTTTCACATATTGACTTTCATGACTTATATTATGATCTATAAAAATAGCAATGCCATTTTCTTCAAAATATTGGAAAAACCTACTTTCAATGCAAGGCTATGGGTAAAAACGTCCATGATCGAGATGAACTTAGTGTTTAATTTATGAGTTGAAAAACATTCTTCCCAATCTCGCATATTAACCTCAGCTATGATTTCCGTACTACTATGAAATATTCGAATGGCGAACAACAAAAACTTCAAAGTAGCTGTTTTTTATATCCACGACAGTCATGCTAATGCTGCTTAAAGGCATCTCATAGCAGTAATGTTTCAATATAAGACTTGCCTTATAAGGACGTTCCAAATTTGGTTGACTGAATCTTAGATACAATAAAACAGCAAAACATGCCCCATAGAACAGCCAAGATGCAAAACTAAAGAAATCCACCAGTGTTGAGAATTCACTTGCATCAGGAATTAACATAATGCATGAAATAAAAGACTAAAATGAAACAAAATAACTGTTTTCAATATATCATATTGGATGAAAATCATCCCTGCGCGGCTAATATTAATATAACTGAAAGATAAAAACAATCATATTCGAATAGATAAATCAAGAAGTACATAGAGCGTTAGCGGTCACCTGTATTTAATGGTAACTATTGTGTTGGTTTTTAATGATAATCTAAAGGAAAATTATCCATAAACTTACGGTGAAAACCAGAGAGGGCAATGGCGTGAATTTAGTTGAATGGATCATAGCCAACAGCGAAGGCATGTGACCTTCACGAGCAGCCGCATATACAAGTCTGAAATAGAACAAAATAAAAAGACAAATAAATAACAAGTAATAATATTTAAAATTATGTAGAAACTTGTGAAATGATGTCTGTAGTATTACCTTCCGTTACTGAATGCTAAACCATTGACTGCACCAAATGTTGATGCAGCAACTAGAATAGGAATAATCCAGTTCACAGGCCCAAGATAAGCATCGCCGACACTCTGCAATACGATAAAACATTGTATACCATTAGAAATATGCAGTACATATGATTGAAAGCTAGAGGGTTATATCCGCGTTATAGAGAGCGGGCACAATTGACTTGTTTATTTCTCAATTCTCACTTCTGTGTTATTCCAATCTTGATGGAAATGCTGCTTTTCGATCATGAAAATGAGGCAGTAAAAAGAAAGTCAACGGGCACAAGCGAAATCTCACAACATAATCGTTCAATTTCATATTAGATGAGGTATAAACCATGAAGAAAATTTCGAGTAAAAGGTCTTTGAAAAATCAGGACACTTGAATTACATAAAGGCGCTTAAAGTCTTCATTGATTGCATGCAGCTGGAAGTTCTGGAACATCCCGATTCTCAAGCATTTAGTATGTAGGCCTACCGTATAGGCTACTGTGCTGTGTGTTGTGTGACTGTATGTATACCGTATACGGCGATAAACATAGGATTTCGAATCGTACGGCAATAAACATTACGTCGTGTGAGGATGAGGATAACGTATGTTCAATCGAAGAGCACAATTTCATTCAAAAGAGCAATCGAAAAGAATCGCTCGATAAATGTTTGTACATGAAATAGGTGATAACGGAATGATATGTTTTGATGGGAAATATGGTGCTAATTGAAAATATTTCAAGACTCTAATAAAGCCTTATAGTTATAGGGTTTCTCATACTCTAATAGTAACTAATACAGTAGTATGTCATGCATATAATCTATCTAGCTTATTTACCATTCCTTTGTAACTTGCAATACGATGATGAATGATGATGATAACTTACTAACCAAAGCAACAGCAGACGATGAGAGAATTCCATCTTTGCCAAGAACAGCAATATATGCAACGTTTACAAGTATATAACACACAGTGACTAAGATCATTGATATTGTGATTGACAATGGTAGATCCCTGCAATAAATATACAAATATTAAGCCTAGTTCCACTAGATAAAACTGGCAACGGGAATTTGTTTATTTCATTTATATAGCCTATACCTTGATGGATTTCTCATTTCTTCAGTTACATAATTCAAAGTATTCCTGATAAAATGATAAAACAAAATGATTTGATGACAAATATACAATTAACGGGAAAATAATAGTAGAGGGAAATCATAAATACAGTTCCAGTTTCATTTTCACGATTTAATGCATAATAATTCACGGCAATTTATTGAAGTATAATACACAATTACACATAACAGTAGTAACAGAGTTATAGAATCTTGGACCTATTGAAGGACAAGGTAGGCTAGGGCTTTTGGGTAAGGCCCGTGTTTGATGATTCCAAAGGCGGGTTGAAGGGCAAAGGCATATAGCCTACACAATCTTTAAATACCAAGCTAAAACACTTTGCTCGGGAAAATTGCGGGACAACAGTTTTAAGTATGAGTACATTTTGAATAGCCAATTTCTATACTCACCAGCCATCATATGCCCATAACCCGACATAAAAAGCCAGACCAATTTTACCAACATCTAAGGTACTGCCTTCAAATGAGTTATCAAAGTATTGAGTGTTGCCTAAGGAGCAAACAAAGATGACATCAGTGCAGTTCTGACAGGGTCCTCCAAATCTGGAAATCTGGTTTGTAGCCAAACTCACAGACGCTCTGTCAAAATGTAAACTTGGTAAAACAGGACTACTGTTTGACCAAGTTTTCATTTTGACAGTGAGTCTGCAAGCAGGCTGCCTGGTTTGCGGTAGGCTAGGAAAATTCAAAAGGAAATGGGGAAATTCTGGATGTCAAGTTACAATCATTAAATTGCATATAAAAATAGATTTTCAAAGTCAACCTTTGAAAAAGGCAAATTTTACTTTTTATGTAATTAAAACATCCCAAACACTTGTCAATATTAATCAAAATATTGTGTCATCTCTAAAATTAAGGAGTTAAGGAGCAAACAAAGATGACATCAATGTAGTTATAGCCATGCAGTAGGACCAATAAAATTGCTTTTATAAAAACCCTTTTACCTTTGCAAAGCTCAATGAGTCCAATCACAACTAATATTGCAACACAAACCAATTTGGCATAAGTGAAAATATCTTGAACGCGAACTGCCAACTTGACACTGATACAGTTGATGAGGGTGATAACAGCTATATGTATAAAGAAAGAATATAAAATAATTTATAAGCAGAATGCATATCAAAACATCATTCATAGGCATTTATATAACAAAACTTTTAAATTTAATTTAAGAAGCAAATATGAGCTACATGACAGTATAGAACATCAGTCTAAATCATCACGCCCTATGGGCTCAAATTATGATAGGCAACTTTATATGTTTGTTATTGGATCAATGAATGCCTTTGTTATGTCTCAGTATCAGGGTCCAACAAAAGTGGGCATCCGGGGATCCTAGATTCTTGAAGGCTAGAGAAAATTCAGAAGAAATTGATAATTTTTTAATTATAGCACAAACCTAAACAAAAAATTCAGAAGATAATGTTGAAAATGTTCCCAAAATTCCAGAAGGAATTATTTTTGTCGGACACTGCACAGCGTTACGCCTATCAATCTAGACATGTGCCACATTCCCTTGTACTTTACTTAACATAGTTGCCGCTTCGTATAGGCATGAGTGCAGTGAAATAGTGGGCCTTGTGGAGCTAGGCTACTATCAATCAGTAAGACATTATGCGACAAGCAATATTACAGCACATTACAAATTACAGAAACTATTCAGGGTAGATTTTATTAATGAAATAGGAACAATGATATCTGTCAACACATCAGGATAAAAAGTCCTTGTCCTTTTGATCTATTTAAGGTCGAAAGTAGCATTGCCATACAAATTAGGGGCAATGCATCAAGCATAATGCGGGCGCTGGGGCACAGGATAATGGCCATGCACTATATGAAAATTTAATTTTAATCAAAATACCATAAATATGGATAGATTCTATTAAAACTTGAATATAGATTACAGGTATATAAAAATAAAGTATTCATGTAGGCCTAGCTAATTCGATTGTTACACTTTGAGCTGTCCTTCTAAAGTAGTCACTACAGTATTAGCTCATATCCAATTCAGCTGTTATACTACTAATCCTATTTGCCAAATAATGTTAAATCCGATTTGAGAATTAGTGAGAATTGATTGTGTTTAGTTTGCATATAGATAGCAATCATGACACCGCATACAACACTGATACATCGTATCAAACTACTCAATGAGGAAGCAATAATAATAGCCTACAGATTCAAAATCAAATAACCAGTCTATAGATTTCAGTGTTACATTTGATCTGCTTACTACAATATGCAATTACTAATATATGCCTATAAACTGCATCTGTAGCAAAATTGTGAGTTTTGTAAAGTGTAGGCAAGCAAAGAAGTTGTTTTATCTGAGAACGTTTATAATATAGCAAGTTGTTTGACATAATGATTTATTGAATTATCGCACACATTTCGAAAGAATATCATTTCACGTGGAAGTAGGTCTCTAGAAGAAACAATACTTTGTTTGTAAATATATATATATATATATATATATATATATATATATATATATATATATATATATATATATATAAAGTAATTGTGTGGGCAAAACATCAATTTGAGTGCTCAATGCTAAAAGCAGAGCAATATAAATAGTAGATCAAAGATCACGAGTTTATTCCGTTACTCTGAGTTTCCCGTAAAGACGCTCTTCAGACGGTTTTATTAAATTAATAAAACATTTCCAAATGGCATGGCACGGTATACTACTATACGTTGAACAGGTTGACCTCCCCAGAGCTATCGATATACATTTTATATCGATGGCTCTGGACCTCCCAGCCCAACACGGCATATGATGACTACGATGGTCAAAATCAAATGGTCAAATCTCTTTATTAAACTATACTGTAAATACTAACCGATGCATAGAAAAGCCAAAAGTTTAACAAGGGCAACGGGTGGCTGACAATCGACATAGAAAGGTTTGCAAACATATTCAGCAAATATCAACGCAATGATAGCCCCAGCAGAAGGACGAGTAACAAGAGCTGATGTCCATGAAAATAAAAAGGCGACCAATGGACCAAATGCTTCATATAAATACGAATATTCAGCACCCGATTTCTGTATAGTTGTTCCAAGTTCTCCGTAGCAGAGTGCCCCACATAGACCAAATAATCCACAACAAAGCCATATCACTAAAGATAAACCAATTGACTGAGTATATCCTAAAATGCCAGTCGGCGAAACAAATATTCCAGACCCGATAATACTGCCCACAATTAAACCAATGCCGTTTATCAAAGTGACATTCTTCTTCAAAACAACAGCAGATGGGTTTGATTCTGTTTGGTTCAACTCATCACTATTTCCATCTTTTAGCGCAACGTTTTCACCATCCATCGTATTTAATAGGTGTGAAAGCTGCTATATTTCTACGAAACACGTGTTCTATAGACCAGAGTGTTTAATGATTCGGTCTGGAAGGTTTTTAACAAAATAATATTGCATCAGAAAAATGGAGGTTCTACTACGATGAAGGCGGGAAAAATCCCAATGAAAACATGGGATCTCTTTTCATTGGCTGAAAATTTTGTAATTGTTATTCATTGGTTTAGAAAACAATAAAAATGAACATGTGCGTTGTCAAACCAATGCCAACCATAATCTACTTGCACGTGTTCTTTGAAAAGGGAAACCAGATGTCACTACATTGTAACAACAGCATAAAAAGATGATTTTTCACAAGGCACAACAACTACTATTGCTTTCACTATACTGAGTTACTGTCAGTGTCTATACTATATAGGATCGTGTATAAAAGAATGAAAGGCGATACATCGTATTACTATCGTTTTGCTAGTAAATCTTTTAAGTAAAAGAAATAATTCTTCATTATGAAAATAAAAACGTTTGTTTTTCAACAAGAACAAGTGGAGATTAGTTGATGATCTTAATTTTTTTAATTTGAGGCTGCAATGATCCTTATGACATTATACAATCTAATCTGAGAGAAAACCTTATGAGATAGAAGCAGCTTCCTAATAACTTCCATATGATCCGGTATCCGTGTCCATATTAAACCTCGTAACCAGATTATTCCGATTACTCAATCGGCTAATGCTGTGTAGGCCTACTCATGGCCTACTGTATAAGAGTGTCGTTTGAGTTCATATAGTACATGACGGAGTTCTTTGATCTTGTCATGTTATTTAAATAACGCATAACCTTGTAGGTTTATCAATAGATGACTTGAGTTTTAAATATGACATTAATGAGTATACGATTGCGAGTACGGTGGTCATACAAAATATCGTGCTTAGGCCTACAATCCGTCAAGCATCAATTTTGCCACCGCATTATGCCCTCATGGACAATCTTACGCGTAATGTTCCGGGTCATATTGTACATCATAAACACATTTTCAATCAGAAGAGATACGACCGATCGGTAATTGAGTTTGAGAACAATTTTGTTATTTGTAAAGGAATCAGTCGTAGTAGTCTACCGTGTAGCACGTTTTAATTGGCTAGGTCTGTATTCGATCATGGATTAAATATTATATTAGAACTATGATTAGATACATGATGTCGTTAATGTTTAATATACAGCGTACTGTACAGTATATATAAATGTTACAAAACGCCTGTAGTTGTTGAAACCTGATTTCGCTAAGATAGAGTATAAAATCTATCAAAACAATCTAAATAAATATAGGCTAATCGTGGCATCTTGAAAAGCTAGAAATAATTATAGAGATAAACGTTTGCGGACATCGTAATAAATTTCGAACAAAGTCAAAGTGAATATTTGTATCAAGCATTCGAAGTTTTAAACAATGACACAGACGTAGCGCGTATTGATAAGGCGTAAATAGTGTTAATCCTATGTACGGGTAACTAATACGGGTATTGTCATCGAGAATAATAAGTTCTGTTCACGTTATGGTACATTGCTTAAATCTTCACAAATCATTTAGAGTTTTGTTGAAAATTTATTACCCTAATACAATACTTTCATACGATCTGTTCAGCAGCACTGGAATGGAAAGCACATAAAAGCATTATGATTATTAGCATGATATTCTACTTCTTAGATATTTACATTTTACATGAGCTACAGCATTAGTTGAGTTTTTTTGATATGATGCAATAATCAGGCAAATTTTATATCATTTCAGGCAATTTGTACTATTTAATTTTCATTTCGAAATGCTGTAACCGGTAGAAACTTACCAATGCATAACACAGCCATTAATTTCAACGCATAAACAGGCGGTTCGCAATTCTGATAAAATGGTTTCAAAGCATATTCACCAAATATTAAACTAATGATAGCAATAGCAGATGGTTTGATTACTAAAGTGGATGTCCATGAAAATAAAAAGGCGGGAACATCACCGGCTCCAAATTTCAAATAAGCATATTCGCCACCTGACTTCTTTACCATCGTACCAAGTTCAGCATAACATAATGATCCGCCATATGCAAACATACCACATGCTACCCATATGAGCATTGATAAACCAACGGAATTTACTCCTTTAAGTATTCCTACTGGTGATACAAATATACCCGAACCAATGATGCTACCTACTATTAAACCAATCCCATTGATGACACTAATACTCTTTTTTAACTTGACGCCATCGTCTTCTTCTAAACTTTCTGGTTTGTATTGAAAATCATCCTTTTCTTGAGAAACCATTTTCGTTGTTGCTCCTTCATCCGCCATTCGAATAAATGTATTATCGCGCTTCTTGCAGTTTATCGATTTTACACATTTGCTCAGGTAACACCCCTCCACTAGCCGCCTTTTTGACACATCAAATCATAGATCAAATAATTGAGGCGACATAGACTTTTTATCCTTTGTTATTTCCGTTCAGAAATTCAGTGGTGCTCATCAGAGGTTTACAGAGACAAATAAAATACAAAAGGAAAGTTAGCATATCTTCCCATGCATCGAAACATTGTCTTCTACATAGTCCGCTAATCAAGGAACTGTTATGGCCTTTTACTTTGACATAGTTAATGGTGCAAAGTTATTTTTATGCACAGCGTGCTTCTATATTAACGATTTCGATCCCCCTTGATCTTATCATGATCTTATTTAAACCTTTAATGAATGATTTACACTCAGACTGAATGTAAATCATATAGTCGAGGACATTATATATAATACTCAGATTGAAGCATTTGGCTCCAAGCACGTATCCGAAAATGTAAGAAGAAATAGATTTCAACTCCGACTCCGGCTCCAACATTATTCCAGACAAACTCCTGTAAAAAGAGTAGAAAGTCCAAAAACGGATAAATTCATAAACCTAAAATACATATAAATTAACATCATGTAATCTGAAATACATATGCAATCCTACCTCTATGTTGAAATATTTAGACAATTCCCAACTTTTCAATGCTTATTAAGATTATGTTAAGAAATGATCAAGCCTGCACTCTAGACTCCAACTCCAATTTGTGCTCCTGGATTGGCAAATATTCACTCAGTCTGGCTCCTACACCTCTGACGCTTTCATATACAAGTCATGTGCAGTGTGTCTTTAATTAGCGTCAAAAAGGAGTTGCGGAGATGTAGCCGAAGGAGGTTTTTAAGGTTGAATTAAATAGAGCATAATTTGTGGGGCTGTATGCTGCTGGCAGTGCTGGGTAAAGAAATGTTGTTGACATAATTGTCATACAGTATTTCTTTTTGATTTTAAATATTTATTATTATCTTGCTGTTCAATGTTTTCAAATTATTCTCATTTCTTTTGATATATATAATAAGCTTTAAAAGCCTTGTCGGAAAATTTATTCACGTGAAGATTGCGTTCACAGAGGATTTCATAATGATTTAAGGCCCTTTGATAACTGATTAATTTCTAGCTTTCTATCAAAGCTTTTTTCGGATTTTTAACGTAGTTCTCTGAAACTATAAATCAACCATAAATCCACCGTGTGTCATCGGAGCTATTTTTCTTACTGTAATGTATACTTTCTTAATGCCATATATACTTTTCTCCCATTTTCTAATCCGTTCAGATATCTTTTGTAACTAGCAAGTCTAGTAAATGATTAAATCTATGTTCAACGTAGCTTTATTGGTACAATCCATGAATTGTGAATTTCCAGTTTCCTGAATGTCGTGAAACGTGAGTTTCCAAAATATAATATAGGAAGTTCTACATGTAGGCTATAGCCTTCTTCGTGTGATACATCATTGATCATGAATTGTAGAAACTGCGGTGTATGGAGTCAGAATTTTGAGATTCCGAATCCGAAAAAAGTCTTATGGAAGCATTTGACTCCGAGTCCGGCTCCGAAAATCTAAGAAATATAGACTCCAACCCTGACTCCGGCTCCAAAATATTTCAGACAAACTCCTGTAAATTCTGTTAAAGTCCGAAAATGGATAAATATCTCAACCCAAAATTAAGCAAACATAGGGAGGTACAACTAATAGTTCATAGTCCTTCATCCGGGTAAATAAAAATATCAAACATTTGACCTTATTACCTACCTAACTACTTCTTGTTTGAAGTGATTCTTTGGAATTATGGCGAATCAAAAGCAACCTAATTCTACAATATTTATTTAATGAAAATTATATTTATTTAATAATCGAAGATTTACAATAAGAAGAATTTGGTAAGTTCAATAAAAATATATATTCGATGTGGGGTAACTCCTTAAAGTTACAACCATGGTTACAACTGACAAATGTATCTAAATATCAGCAAATACCAATTTATCAATCGACTAATTCCATGGTGGAACAGCTTACCAGAAAGTGTTGTTACCTCAAAAACATTATTTTCTAGTCAAATCAAAATTGAACACTGTTGATTTAAATGCCTTATGCAAAGTTAACTAACAATCTATATGGTCTACATTCACATGTTTGTTATGCTTTCTTTGTGTATTTAAAGGATACATGAAAGTGGAAATTTTACTTTCCTATATAATCCCGTCAGTATTTTTGACAAATAAACAACAAAGTACGACAACATTCGAGAAGTGTCAGAGGTATCGATTCTAATAAAATAATATATATTATGTTGATACTTCTCTGAATATGCATCTTGTATATAACAAAATACATAGAATAACTAGTCAGTACTATGTTCATGCACTCTCTACACCGCCTACATAAGGTATTAAATTAAACATCTCTAACAAACATTAAATTTATAATCTCATCATCTCTGTAATAGCCAGGTAATAGCTGATGACAGACAATCGGATATGAAAATGATGATGATCGGTTGACAGTACGTACCTCTAATTAAATAACAAAACTTACCTATACATAAAAATGCCAATAGCTTCACAACATGGGCTGGTGGTTCACAATCGCTATAAAATGGTTTGCAAACATATTCGGCAAATATCAAGCTAATAATAGCGGCAGCAGAAGGCTTAATGACAAGTGTTGATGTCCACGAGTATAAGAATGCTGCAACAGGGCCACAAGCAAAATACAAATAATTGTACTCTCCTCCAGATTTCTTTATACTTGTCCCTAATTCTGCATAACATATTGCTCCACCTAATGCCAAAAGGCCACAACCAAGCCATACAACAAGACTTAAGCCAATTGAATCCACTTTTGATAGAATACCCGTTGGCGAAACGAATATTCCAGAACCGATAATTGAGCCAACAATAAAACCAATCCCGTTTATGACACTTATATTTTGCTTCAACTCAATTTGTTCTGGTTTGTTCGATGGTGAAGTATCATCGTTATTTGTATTTAACTTTACTTCTTCAAAATCATCTTTTAACTTATCTTTAAATTTCCGTTCGTTGAGCGAAATTGAAGCTTGTGCCATTTCTAATTTGCTGTTTCTTCACAAATCCTTCTCCTTCAAGGAAATTATGAATTTGTAAATGACATGATTGAGATAAATGTTTCACTAAATGCTACAAAAGTACGTGTTTGAAATCCAACTACATTTTCACAGTAGGTGTTACTTGACCCTTTACAAATCGAAACAAAATAAACATAACAATGTATCCGTGATGAATGTACATATTAAAATATGTTAATTATATTTTTCGTTTTTGCCTGCATCACTATGCAACATGCATAATATTCACTGATATTATATATTCTGTGCTCAAACAATGTCCTCGAATTGATACATTTTATATTTTTATGATAACAGATAACAAATAATGTATAGACACTACGGTCACAGAGTCATTTTGTGTTTCCGGAAGAAACTCTCACATGTCGATTTTCAGTATTCATGCAATCAAACAAATACTTTGCCAGCTATGTACTTTCTCATTGTTTGATCACAAGATATCATTCAGTCGGAAAACCCGTCGATCTTTATGGTTTACGTGGTCGGGTTATATGGTAAGTGGTAACAGTGTCATGGAATGCCGTATACACGGGGCCTGTTACGCCTGTTACTCTTCATCATCAAATTAATTATATTCAATATGATCAGTTGAAATCCGTGAATGCCTTTTAACGAATACTCTTACTCAGGAAAGTCTTTCAGAGTATTGAATATGTCTAAGTAATTAATTCAATTTTAACAATAATTAATTTGTATATCCGTAAAATCGTAAACTTATGATCTGCCGTTCTACTAAGTTTCCGATTTACAAATACTGTAGTCTGCGAGCAGGCAAGCTATATGTAGTACCGAATTACTATTTAAAAAGAGCTATGCGTGCCGGTGCTATCGCCTATACCGAATGTGCAGCTACTACTCCTCGGTTTCTAGACGGGTATCCTTTCGCGCAGAGGAGAGGAATATGGATACCTTAGCAATATATAAATACTGTATTCAGATATATCAGCTCAGGTGCGGCGTACTGGATCAATGTGACCATAATTTACTAGCCATCTCACACCGCAATATCAATCTACGTCTATGATTATAGACATTTCAAGTTAGTTATTATGTGAGTAATAGTAATGTGTGTATATTTATTTGTTGCCCTGTAGGCTGTATATACAATTCATATAACGAAGATGATGATCCTGGGACGCTTACAAATCAAGCCAACGACAGAAAAAGCTTATTATAGGATAATTTGATTGAAGATTGAATGTTTGATGTAGTGATGTAATTGGCCTAATTGGGGAAAGTCATCATCATCATCATCATTTATTCAGAAACCTTTTAAGTTATACATAACTTTTTTTCAAAGTACTGATTTAGTTAGTCAATAAAGGGCAGCAGAATATCTATCTAAATATAACATTCCTTATAAATCATATAATATTATTTGATTAGTTGCATAACATATGTGCATACTTCTGCCCCTACACAAAATCTTAGATATCTATAATCATAATGCAAGATTACGTCATATTAGCTCAAAATAATATTCACTTTACGCATTCAAACAAAACTGATTTCACCAAAGTTATAAGTAATTACAGAACTAAATATATCTAACTTATATCATAGTCAGTAGAATATCTAGTGACTATGCTTATATCTAATATGGCGTGTAATTATATTAAGTATTAATCCCTTCAAATTTAGTTGTTCTTAAATTGTAATTCGGACATATCCCGTTTTTAGAACTCATTTATTTGCTTGCAGACATAAATATCTAAATCAGCGATACTTGAGTTGAAAAATCAATTTCTCGATAGGAAAGTCAAAACCTTTTTACAGCGGCATATTATAGTCCCTTGGGGATCATTTAAACGATAAGAAATAATGCGTTCCCATGCTAGGCTGTGATTTGCATAGAAATTCCTTATTAAACAATAGATAATTTCTCCTCACGTAAAGGCTTCGGCATAAGCGGTAAATAGTAGAGCCAATCAAGCGACACTTCCCGTTCTATACAAATTTCACAAACGGTACAGAATGCCATTGTTATCTCCTAATTTGCAATGAACTTTCGAAAAAGATGCTATCACAAAACCAGTAAGGTACATTATATACTTGTGCGAGCTACGGAATTTTATCGCTCGCATATGTCAGAATTCTGTTAAATATTTTAAATAAATTTATTGGAATAATAATTTGGAAACGTCTTTATGTTTGGCAGACATTTATTGATGACTTTATAAATTGAGGTAAGCCAGTGCCTTATTTTAATCTTAAACTCCACAGGGGTGTTATTTAATCTGATTTGTTCATAATTGTATGATATCTTACGGGTAATCAGCATAGGCTCCAAAATTAATTAACGCCGGGAGCGAAGAGAAAGCCACTGAAATATTTATGATTATATACAATTCATTTTCTAATTATTTTTCAAATTACCAACAGGTTATACTTTTCTATTCTAGAATAAGCTAGGTTTTCAGATTGCCGTTTTCAGAATTGGGTGTTTCATATTAATTCGGTTTCAAATTAAGTAGCTATTTCAAATAACATGCACATTCTCAATTATTGTACTATTTATCTCATAACTACTATATTTCCGAAGTATCCATTTCATTTCTATGATAATTTTATGATTGTTATCAAATCAGCACTGTAATAGAATGCCATTAATCGATACAGCTTAGCAATTGCATATACCTTTTACAGGGTTTTGCGAACGTGCTCGAAATTAGTACTGTCTTGCATGATTATTTTTAAAATCTGGAGGAATTTAATTCTTTTATATAACCTTTGCTTTAATGTTTAATTTCGATTCATGACACATGCTTTTGACCGACGCGTATATTCTAATTAATCAATACTGTAAATCTTTTAATCAAAACTAAACAATAACTGAACAAACTCTTCTCCTCATAAACAATAGAAGACGGACAGAACGTGAATATTCAGATGACGATAGCTGTCACGCTTTTAACATTGCTAACGAAAGTATGCCTATATATTTATACAAAACAGACTGAGTAATTCCCCTTTATAGTGCTATTTATAACATTTATTATCATATGATGTAGTGGAGATATATATGTTCCAGAAAAAATATAAGTGATGGAATTTGAACAAATATTAGTCTGCTCATCCCAAGCTTAGGAAAGAAAACAGGGAATATGGGATATACAGTAGTTGCATGTACATAAAACATTGTATATTGCACAGTACAGTGTGCAGATGTAAAAGTCGACTCTGTTCGATCTTGTGTGATGTAATTTAAACACCCAAGCTTCAAACATATCTCCGATTCAAAGTCTTGCTTAGCTGAGAAATGGATAAACGGTTCTCCCAATTTATGAGCCGTGTGTTTCATATTGCGTTGTAATTGTGGCCAAACTTACATTACTGTGGCCTACTGTTCTATAGTTTCTACAGAGTATAAATCAGAAGCATACACCTTTATCAATCGGAATGTCATAGATTAACAATGACGTATTATACTCAGGCCATTCACAAAAGCATCGAATAATCGGAAACATCAATTTGCACATCAATCGGTCATGGTATTCCTACGCTAATCCCTCAATGATGCCTTCAGAACGCATTAGCTCGTTTGTCGATTTAATTAATACTTTTATATAGCATTTTCTACCTGTTGCTGTGGATTTCCTAAATTCTCCCTGCGATGGTTCACGAGTCTTATAATGAATATTTTACAAAATTCCTTACTGCGAAAGTTCTTGCAACGCCTACCAATACATACTCTATTCTATTTGGAATAGTGAAAAGCGCACTTCCTGTGTTCATTTCTCTTAAAATAATTGCGTCGGCTCCAGCTCTTTGTAAGGCTTTTAGTACCTTTATTCTTTACTCAATTTATAACTTGGACTGTCACTTAAAACTGTTATATTTCTTATGAAACTTACCAATGAAAGACTTCGCGACATTTTCTTAACGGCTCAAACATTGTTTATGATATTCATCAGATTTAATATAACATTTTTATTGATATTTTTCTAGGGTATGGATTGGTTATTAGTGGCTGTTTGCTTGTCAATGGCATGTAAGTCATTCTAAAATACAGTCACATACAAAATAAGTATATTTATATATGCTTTCCGATATGCCTACACATCAAACAAGTACTTATCTTATACCTCTATGGCCCTACATGTTTTAATCCTATTAGAAAATAGAAGACTCATTCGGATGATAGCAAAAATACAATACATATGATTAAATGAGTTAAGGGGATAATTTTTAAAACAGTAAAGACTATAGCATTTGATAATCTTTAATCCTCAATTGTATGCATATCAGATCAGATCAGATGATTGGGTAGAGGTTGTAGCCTTCACAACGGCACCTCCAATTTTCTCAATCAAAGTAGGTTCTTCCTAGTTCAGTGTCTTCATCAAAGACGTTCTTCTTTTCCACATGAGGTATAGTATTTCTTTCTTCTTTTCAATTCAATGTTTGCATACTCGTCAGCTGTATTTTAACGAGTGTTGATTCTAGGTTGATAGCCTCTCTTGTGAACTTTTAAATGGGAGGCATGGCGGGCAATACAAACTTCTGTATTTGTAGTTTTGTACACTTCAATCACTCACATACTTTGACTTGGCATACTTCCTTCTTTGAAATAGCTAATTCTCTCTAAATATATGCAAAAGTGTTTAATCAAATTGTGATTATCATTGTCTTTCAGGCATAGTCTCAGCCCAAGACTTATTATCACGTAAGTAAACTATTCTTCATCATTTGCAAATATAAAAATAAACTTATGAAATCTTCAAGTTCTGATTCTGAAAAGCTAGTGATATAATTACAACATCTTTCTGTTTGTTTAATATGATTATATGAACTATAAGCCTATATCTTAGCCTACTCAAGACAAAATGTTGCTAATGAAGCTAAAACTTAAAAAACAATTTAGAAATATAATATAGTCTAGCCTATAAAAAACTCTTAGATAACTGGCATAATATGCAGAACTTGTCAATGATACCGAAAATGGAGAACGCTTAAAACTGCATTTATGTTAAACATGACCCAGTCTGCAGAGTACGACAAAGTACCTGAGATAATATTTTCAGCATATCCAGCCGCCCGCAAAAGTTTTCTGGGAACCCTATTAATCAAGTCTATATTTATCCATACAATATTGTTTTTACACCTGCGGAGAAGGCACAGATCTATTGAAGTGCCCCCGGGCAAATATTTTGTGGCCACCCGCAATATCTCGTCAAAAAGTGCCCTTCTGTGCAAACTGGCACATCACATCTCATTATCTGTGTCCTGACTGGAATTTGTTTAGGCATTCTTTGTCAGATTATCCCTCTGTGGAAGTATCCTTAAAATTTGAAACAGCCTGCTATAACTAATTTTTTCATTCCCTTATACAGTTAATGCACTATATCCTTACACTCATGGAACACCGCAAACCGGTGTTGATGACGGATACATTCCTATTCAAATCCCAAATGGACTTCCGTATGGAACAAATTCAACTACAAACTTTGTTTACGTAAGTTAACATTAAATTACACCAACAGATGATCTAGTTTGCTAATCTATCTTATTGTTAACAATAAGCTCAATTTTAAGTAAAATGATCTAATGAAAAATAAAAATACCTCATTGGGTTCACATATCCCAAATGCGTTACTGCACTACTCAATGCACTACACTAGTTATAAATCGCTACATCATGGTAGGCCTACCATTTTGATGATTTATGTAATTAGTAATAATTAATTGACTCTGACCATAATTGGTTAAACGGGAACAAAAGTTTTTACCTACTGAGATATGTTGCTGTACATGTAGAATATACCAGGCATATTATGAGATATTTCTGATTGGTTTAGAGTTTTGACACCAAATGGCCATAGCAAAACTAGGTTCGAAACCACAATCTATCTTACAATGTGAGCTTGATATCACAAATGTGAATTTTCAATTTGATCAGGAATTTTCAAAAACATTTTATCGGCAAAAAGGTCATGTAAATGTTTGTAAAAGTTGAGTAAGTTATATATATAATACAAAGCAATTGGCGCACAGTTTCCTATGAGCTATTGATATTTGGCTCACAGAGGATACATAAGGAGAAAACAAGAAAGCAACATTAAATCATTCACTGTGGCAGCTTATAATTTTCTGATGCTTTCTCGTTTTCTCCTTACTCATCCTCTCGTGCGTCAAATATCAATAGCTCATAGGAAATTGTGCATCAATTACTCTGTATATATAGATAACCTATCATCATCATCATTCACTCAGAACATAATAAAGTTGGATCTTTTTTTATTGGATGGGACATAATTATAGGCTACTCTCTAGTGTGCGCTTGAGGAATACTTCTATATAAATACTAAAATGTGAAAATTGTTAGGCCTGACTCGCTTTATGTGTAATGAATAGTTTTTACAACTTATGCTCAACTAAGTATATTTTGAACTGTTTTGATTTGCAACACCAAAATGAGATCTGAAAAGGAAGGATTATAGAAACAAATTAAATAATAGGGCCTACAAGATAAAAGTGGAATTAAGATTGGTCCAATTTCAGTACAGAACATTAGGCCTAATTCAAACTTAACCACAGGTGACATTCACTTTATCTATTAGTAAAGTTTCATCAAAATCTAAGATGATGATAGGTATTTGGTTTGTGAGTTGACATGGAGTGACCCATACATTGCGTCATAGTTAATTATACAAATATCTCCTTTTGATCATTCTAACTTATCCTAGAAGTGATAATAGTTATTAAATATTGTGCTATGATAGGTCTGCACTAATGGTTATATTGCACTTGATGAAGTTCATTGCCTTTATGAAGCGCCTGGTATGGGGAAACCATTACCTCAAGGTAAACTTATGGTTGCACCTTATTGGGCTGATATTGATTTAAGAAGTCAACCAGACAATACCTCAAATGTCATGTACAGTGGATTTTATTTGAGATCATGCGAAGATGCTACTGCAAAGAATATACTTGATAGGGCTCAAAATGAAGTCAGACGTCACTACGGAGATTCAAACTTTGCTGCTGCTTATGCTGTTGTTGCAACATGGCACAAGGTTCTACAATTTCCTTCCAATGATGCTCAATTGTTGGAACAGGTTAGTTGAGCAGTAGCCTATAGAAAGTTATTCTTTTCCAAGTACAGCCTATAGGCTAGGCCATATATTTTGTGTTTTGTAGGCCTATAGTTTTGTGTTGGATGCTAGTCAAATTCAAACAGATGATGCCGGTGCAAATTTCCTCTTCAAATTCTATTCATGATTTTAGCAACTCAATGTATATCCTATTGCTTTGCGTAAACTTTTACCATTATTATCCGCCTAAGTTAATACGCCTATATATAGACATGTGACCTTTTAAACAGGGTTGATTCAGTAGAAAATAGTGAATACTCTCTTTGATATTGCTGGAGTGACCACTATAAACAGGTGGTTTTGGCATAGAAGTGGCCATTATAGCTGGTTTATCTCTATTTCACCTACTTGGACCTACTTATAAATAAGAAAATCTGTTACAACTATGTGTAGATCTACACTATGCCTACATGTAGGCCTATATAGATGAGTTCTTCTCATTCAGACTGTTCTGTCACAGATGTTTTCTCTAAATTATAATATAACATTTTAATACTGATAATTTATTTTCACCAGATTGCAACATTTCAATGTATCTTGATTAGCGATGGTCATATAACATATACTATTTTTATATATAAACAAGATGAAATGCGTTGGACAACTGCTGATTTAAATATAACAGTTGGGTTTGCACTTGATGCTAAATACAATCAATCCATTACTATATCGAACGGGAAATCAGTTTATCTGCATGGTTTTGATGGTGAATCGGGTAACTTTGCTATTAAAGGATACTACATGTTCCAGATCTCTGATCAAATGGAGAACACTGATGCTAACAAGTGTCTTTCAGACTGCTGTGTCGTACCATCAAGTTCTAGCCCTATTCTGCCAACATCAACATGTATGTATTTTAATTTGACTATAACAATCATCTTCTTAGTCAAATAATCATTTGAATTTTATAGTAGCAAACGTAACACCCACGGTCTGACAGCGTCAATATTTGCCTGTTGAATTTTTTATTTTTTTTCCTTGTTTACTTTCCTTAACAACTGGATAGTAGGCCTATGATTAGAAATCAGGTATGAAAGAACTAATTGTTTTCATTCCCCTAGAACTCTATATGTTGACTAATTTGGCTAAATATGTGCCAGTCTGGAATATCTCAGGCATGAGAATTTTCAGACTTTTGGCGGATTTCAAACTATTTTGGGCTTTGTAAAATTCTAGTTGTTGCTTTTCGCCATTGAAATCGATTAAAATTTATCAATTTATCCTGGATTTCAGACTATTTTTGAAATTTGAATTCTCATGTCTGATATCTGGTTGTTAGTTTAAAAACAACATGTGATTTACGGCATCAATTAGGAAATAGTATCTTAGTATCCTTTCTTCAATTCATCTACATTTGTTTTATTTAATGCTCTCTATTTTTATCTATTCACAGTAGCTTCTACTTTCAACTTCATAACACCAATTATATCATCAAGTCGCATGTCGATCTCTAATACAGCTACAATGGCTACAACTGCCTCAAAGATGCCTCAAGCTAGCTCCTCCATGCATTCAATGGAATCATCTATGAATGAAATGACTTCAAAGATGCCTCAAGCTAGCTCCTCCATGCATCCAATGGAATCATCTATGAATCAAATGACTTCAAAGATGCCTCAAGCTAGCTCCTCCATGCATTCAATGGAATCATCTATGAATGAAATGACTTCAAAGATGCCTCAAGCTAGCTCCTCCATGCATTCAATGGAATCGTCTATGAAACAAATGACCTCAAAGATGCCTCAAGCTAGCTCCTCCATGCATCCAATGGAATCATCTATGAATCAAATGACTTCAAAGATGCCTCAAGCTAGCTCCTCCATGCGTTCAATGGAATCATCTATGAATGAAATGACTTCAAAGATGCCTCAAGCTAGCTCCTCCATGCATTCAATGGAATCGTCTATGAAACAAATGACCTCAAAGATGCCTCAAGCTAGCTCCTCCATGCATTCAATGGAATCATCTAGGAATCAAATGACTTCAAAGATGCCTCAAGCTAGCTCCTCCATGCATCCAATGGGATCATCTATGAATCAAATGACTTCAAAGATGCCTCAAGCTAGCTCCTCCATGCATTCAATGGAATCATCTATGAATCAAATGACTTCAAAGATGCCTCAACCTGGTTCCTCCATGCATCCAATGGGATCATCTATGAAAGAAATGACTTCAAAGATGCCTCAAGCTAGCTCCTCCATGCATCCAATGGGATCATCTATAAAACAAATGACCTCAAAGATGCCTCAAGCTAGCTCCTCCATGCATCCAATTGGATCATCTATGAAAGAAATGACTTCAAAGATGCCTCAAGCTAGCTCCTCCATGCATCCAATGGGATCATCTATAAAACAAATGACCTCAAAGATGCCTCAAGCTAGCTCCTCCATGCATCCAATTGGATCATCTATGAAACATTTGACTTCAAAGATGCCTCAAGCTAGCTCCTCCATGCATCCAATGGGATCATCTATGAAACAGATGACGTCAAAGATGCCTCAAGCTAGCTCCTCCATGCATCCAATGGGATCATCTATGAAACATTTGACTTCAAAGATGCCTCAAGCTAGCTCCTCCATGCATCCAATGGGATCATCTATAAAACAAATGACCTCAAAGATGCCTCAAGCTAGCTCCTCCATGCATCCAATGGGATCATCTATGAAACAGATGACGTCAAAGATGCCTCAAGCTAGCTCCTCCATGCATCCAATGGGATCATCTATGAAACAAATGACCTCAAAGATGCCTCAAGCTAGCTCCTCCATGCATCCAATGGGATCATCTATGAAACATTTGACTTCAAAGATGCCTCAAGCTAGCTCCTCCATGCATCCAATGGGATCATCTATGAAACATTTGACTTCAAAGATGCCTCAAGCTAGCTCCTCCATGCATCCAATGGGATCATCTATGAAACATTTGACTTCAAAGATGCCTCAAGCTAGCTCCTCCATGCATCCAATGGGATCATCTATGAAACAGATGACGTCCAAGATGCCTCAAGCTAGCTCCTCCATGCATCCAATGGGATCATCTATGAAACAAATGACTTCAAAGATGCCTCAAGTTAGCTCCTCCATGCATCCAATGGGATCATCTATAAAACAAATGACCTCAAAGATGCCTCAAGCTAGCTCCTCCATGCATCCAATGGGATCATCTATGAAACATATGACTTCAAAGATGCCTCAAGCTAGCTCCTCCATGCATCCAATGGGATCATCTATGAAACAAATGACTTCAAAGATGCCTCAAGTTAGCTCCTCCATGCATCCAATGGGATCATCTATGAAACATATGACTTCAAAGATGCCTCAAGCTAGCTCCTCCATGCATCCAATGGGATCATCTATGAAACAGATGACGTCCAAGATGCCTCAAGCTAGCTCCTCCATGCATCCAATGGGATCATCTATGAAACAAATGACTTCAAAGATGCCTCAAGTTAGCTCCTCCATGCATCCAATGGGATCATCTATGAAACATATGACTTCAAAGATGCCTCAAGCTAGCTCCTCCATGCATCCAATGGGATCATCTATGAAACAGATGACGTCCAAGATGCCTCAAGCTAGCTCCTCCATGCATCCAATGGGATCATCTATGAAACATATGACTTCAAAGATGCCTCAAGCTAGCTCCTCCATGCATCCAATGGGATCATCTATGAAACATATGACTTCAAAGATGCCTCAAGCTAGCTCCTCCATGCATCCAATGGAATCATCTATGAAACATTTGACTTCAAAGATGCCTCAAGCTAGCTCCTCCATGCATCCAATGGGATCATCTATGAAACATTTGACTTCAAAGATGCCTCAAGCTAGCTCTTCCATGCATCCAATTGGAAAATCTATTATGCTGTCTGCTTCTCCCACTATGCATTTAAGTTCAATGGATTTCATGCAGTCCTCGCTTGGTCAAAGCATGTCAACAAAAATTCCTTTCAGTCAAAAGCCTGTGCCATCTTCATCTTATCAGCTGCCGATTTCATCAATGTCATCAACAATGCCTTCTATTCCAGGTAATGAACAAATTTCCACATAAAATATATTAACCTAACCTCTATCATCTGTGTAGATTTCAAGTTTGTATCTATATATCTAGAAGACTAATAACGTCTTTGTATGTTTAATTATATTTGTTATGGTTGTATACTGAATATCTTCTCTGTATTATTTTTCAGAGCCATTCCTTGTTCCTCATGGATATGGGGACATGCTAACAAATACAGATGATGGCTATCTGACAGTCCACATTGAAAAAGGCATACCAATCAATGATGAATATCAACATCACTTTCTTGTGAGTAACTATGTGCCTAATCTTTAGTAGTTTCCTTGTATGATTTAACATGTGTTTTAATATCATATTATCTTGATATATCCTATTTCAGTAGTTTAATATGTTATATACAGTATACATTACCACAATCATAAAACAAGACTGAGTTGGCTAAAATTAAATAGTCAATGGGATAGGCCTACACAGAGTGTACTAACCCCTTCCAAAAATAAAGGTCCATACAATTGTTCTCATAGGGTACACTTACTGACAACAGTAGACAATTGTAACTTAAGGTGTTCAATCTCTTACTAAAAATGTACAAGTTCTTATATAATATTTGATTGTGAAATGTCTATTTGTGTATGTACCTAGGTGTGTGCCAATGGTAAAATATCCATCGGTTCATCTGCTAAATGTGATCCTGGTCGTTATGCCATGGGTGAATCATTTCAGGAATCAAATGAATCATTCCTTGCAGTTGCATGGACAGATATTGACTTATCTACTCAACCAACTAATAATACAAATATACTTTATGCTGATGTTTATACTAAAGATTGTGGTGGTAATCAAGTGTTGGAATGGTTCTCAAATACAATACAATCAGCTACGTCTGATAACGATTTCAATGCAACACTTGCGTTTGTTGCTACTTGGCATCGGACTTTACTTTTCCCATCATATCTACAGGAACGACACAACCAGGTACGATAATTAGTATGAAGACTATATGAAAGAAATTTAATTGTGAATCTAGGCTACAGTGTATCAATTTCAAAGTTTCTCTATAAAGCCCGTGGAACGATTCAGCACAACCCCTGTGTAAAACAGTTCAGGAGTTCATGGATAGTTCATTGACGTTAAATGGTCCCCGCCCCGATTTTCATGAACTGTTTATGAACTGTTCATGATAAGTTTATGAACCTCCATCATAAAAGGTTGTGGCCATTTAACGTTCATGAACGGCATTGTTGATTTGCCAATAATTGCTTGGCTCTAACAACATGAAGTTCAACTGGATGTCTATTTAAATTTTGTTTCTTCCCATACTGTTATCAAGTCTTCCGAAAGAGTATTCCATGCTTAATATTACCCCCATTCAAGAGTTTGATTCTTTTTGGGCTACTTGAGCTCACAACTTTTGGTATTGTACATTAGCCTACATATATGTATTTCTTGATCTATTCAGAGAACGGATAATTGTATTATTTTACTATCAACCACATTGAGTGACTACTTACTATATTTGTTTAATTTCCAGACTGCAACATTTCAATCTATTATTGTGACCAACGGTAACAAAACATTTGTCATGTATCTTTATGAAAAAGATCAAATGCTATGGAATTCAACTCGTTTATCAATATCAGCTGGGTATTCACTTGGTGGTAAATACAATGCGTCATTTAATATAACAAGGGATTCACAGCAGTATCCATATGCCTTTGATAAGGTATTGGGTAATACAAATGCTTATGGAGTTTGGTTCTTTCCAATATCTGATAACTTGAAACATGACACCCATAAGGGCTGTATCGGTTACTGTTGCAAGAAACCTTCAAGTTTATACTCAGGTAAATTGAATTGTTCATGTTTCTGTTTACTGTTAGATGCAAAGTAGGTTTACTTGCATGAAATAATTCCAATTCAGCTTCCAACTCATGATCTATATTGTCTACAATTAATTTTCTTTTTCTTTGAGATAATGATTAATGAGCAGCCTAGATAATCTAATTTTGTCTTTCCTTTATGATCAACTTTTCTTTATCACATACCAAAATATTGAAAATATTGAGGTCTGTTTGATAGTCTATCACGTAATGTTTGTGAATTGTTTTTAAAATAATCTCATCAGTGACATTATTCTACTAAAGACAATGCAATATATTTAATATATTTGCATACTTTAGGCTCGTGCATCACAGACCAAATTCATTCTCAAAATAATAGGATCTCTGTAATATATTATTTTGTTCTGTCTTATCACATGCTAGGGTAGTAAATAATTCACCGTTCTCATGCAAGGTTTTCTCAGCTTCCGTATGAAATGAGATACTGTAGATGTCTGGATGTGTGAGTAAAATGTCAGACTACCGTTCAAGGAGAGTAGCCCTACCACTGAAACACAAAGTAACACAGCGAGACAACAGTACTGTCTATTTGGATGTCTCTGGATAGGAAATCATGTGACGGGAAAGAACATGAGAGCATATTACATAGACTATAAGTGTATTATATTGTAAATGGATAGGGTCTTTGACGCAAGCTAGAAACTTACAAATGTAGGGCCTATCATATATCAAGCGACTATTTAACTTGTAAAATCTTGTAACATTGTGTGTAACATCTCCCTTTTTTAAAATATAAAAATTATTGATTATTGTTTTCCACAGAGACACCAATGTTATCCACAATGCATGCTCTTAATTCAAACATCATGTCAACATCAGGTAAAATGTCTTTATTTAATTAGCCTACTATATCAATTTTAAATGCCTGACATATTCTCCAAAATCTGAAGTCTCCATAAATTGCATTCACAAACTCATCATGAACAAAATTACGAAGTCACGAAGTTTCAAGACTGAAACCAGCCAATTGTCAGCAACACCTGAATCCTAATCTACATTAACAGTCACTAAATGCAAACTTCAATTTGAATATAAAATCCATAAAAGTCACAACCAACATGTGGGAAACCCATCAGTTCACAGCATATTTCCGCAATTTCCGTACTTAATAACATAACACTTTCTTTCAGCACGACAAACATCAAAGTCATAAAACATAGATAATAGTGTTCATAATCTTTCTGTGTCAAAATCACACATTGCATTAGACACGCATGCAAAATACACATGTAACAGTTACTAATCACATGAGTAGATATTACAATTTGATGTCTCTTTGGGCAAGGAACACACACATTAAACCGGTCATGTATAAAGGTTCTTGCTCTTGTTACTGTTATAATTAAGGTTAATATAATTTCCATCTGATTTTATTTAGCATTGCAACCAACGCCAACATCCACCAGAATGTATTCATCATCAGTTTCTGTGCCAATAGAACAACAATTCATTTATGGTAAGTAAGTACATTTTAGAAAATTTATATGAATGATGGATCTAGCAACACAAGCTGATTTCATGACTAGTTTTACAAAATGCTGAATGTTGCTCGGACAAGATCCTTTTCCTTGAATTCAGCAAAACAAGAAACATTAAAAAAGGTTCACATTGAAACTCAAATTATTTTGTTCTTGAAAGGCAAAATTTCACTGAAACAAAAAGACTGAAAATTGCATCATGCAAATAGGAGAATATGACTAAAATCTAAATCTTAATATTTGAATTTAAGTCCTCTAGACAGAAGAAAAATATTTTAGTTTTTTTATAAACCAATTATGAAATGTTTGCCTCTATTTGTTGGAATTTACACTTTTTATCCGTATTTTATTTGTAACATAAATTTATTTGATAAGAGAAAGTTGATATTAGGTGAATCAGCAACATTTATAGATTATTTGTTTTTTTCTCATATTCAAATTGATTTCTCTTTCTTTTAGGTGATCGTCTTTATCCTTATAACCCTAAAGATGGATTAACCAATGTTGATGATGAGGTCAAACTCGTTCATTTCAAAGATGGCATCCCATTTGGTGATTCTTTAATTCATGAAGCATTTGTAAGTTGGTATAATCCTTACAGAAAATCAACAGCAGAAAAATGAAGAATTAATTATTTAATTAACCCTGACCTCAGAGATCTCATTGTTGGTTTTAATAGGATTCAACTCTAATTTCAAACAATTATGTTCAGTTTTATTCTTCAGGCTGTGAACTCCTTAATGACCCATTTCATTATCTGCTATTATCTTTCTATATCCATGTGAGGTAGATAAATTGACCACTACACACAGGTGTCCTTTATATACAGGGTTGGTCCAATAAAAAAAATACTATTTTAGACATACCAAGAGTGCCCACTTGCTCACTATAGACAGGTGACCACTGTATAGAGGTGACCACTATAATAAGTTGGCTGTATATACTTTGGTTATATTTTTATGTAACTGTCTTAATAGTATTGTGATGTTGTTACTCATTGGTAGGTCTGTGTTAATGGTTATATTGCTATGGGAAAAGCCCATTGTTTAAATCACGAAAAAGACATGGGTTCAAATTTCACACAAGATCAAAAATTCATTGCCCCATTTTGGACTGATATTGATTTGCGTAACAACTCAAAGCCATCAACTAATGTTGTCTATGCCAATTTATACAATGGCAAAAGCTGTGAAAAACCAATGACTAATGAGATACTAAAACGTACAACAGATGAAGTACGAAAACATCATGGTGATCATAGTTTCACAGCATCTACTGTTTTAGTGGTTACATGGCATGAAGTGATTCAGTTTTCAGCGTTTGATTCATCTAATATTAACCAGGTCAGTTATTATGTTGTTGTTTTTATTAGTGTTCTACACCTTTAAGCTGTAGCACTGTATAAATATTTAAAGCTCACTATCATGGTCTGACAAAAGCAGAAATCCTTAGATTCCTGAAGGCTAGAGAAAATTCAGAAGAATATTGATCAAACTTCAACCAAAAAATTCAGCTCAATTATTATCTGGTGATTTTGTTATTTTATTACATCATTGAAGTTATAATTTGTAGGCTTGGCATATATTTAGTATAAATAATTTGAATAAGTTATTTAAAGCTTGCAATGTATGAATTTCAAATCAATTTTCTGAACATATGATATTTTACAAATAATTGTACGCAGTACCATATAGCACCAATGCAAACAGTTAATTGACTGTTCCTAAAAATTGCATGACCTAGATTTCTTGAACGTTTTTCACAGAGGCATTAATCAAGTAATACAATGATGTGAAATGAAATTTATTAGTAATTTTGACGTCCACTCTACACTGTATACCAAATATATCTACTCATATACATTTTTATTTTGACAGCCTGCAACATTTCAATGTGTGATATCAAGTGATGGACATGATACATATGCAATGTTTTTATATAAAAAAGATGAAATGAAATGGACACGCCCTGGCAGAAAAATACTTATCGGATATTCAGATGGTAGTTTTGATAGCAAATTCCATAAGTCATTGATGATACAATCACCTGATCCAGTATACATGTATGCTTATGATAAAGTAAAAGGTAATACAGGAGAAAATGGTACATGGTCGTTCAATGTATCGAATACTTTAAAGAACTCTGAATCTCTTACTTGTGATGGGTATTGCTGTCAGCAGTATGTAAACGGAACAATAACACCAGGTAAGAATATAGTCTACTATCTTAGTATCGCCTTTATTCGTAATGCAGTATATAGTCCTACTATATTAAACCTGTAACATATTCAAATTGAAAACATCTTAAATGTCTGTCAAACATAATTTATAAAGTTCCCCAGAAAACAGAACTCTCTGTGTTCTATTGGCTCAAGAGCGAATAAGATCCAGCCATAGCCCACTCTTTGTTGTTATATTTCCAGTCTGTCTGAAATCTGCCTTTGATTTTGACTGAACTGATCTCTCTTGCATGTAATTGTACAATGCACATATTGAACAAATTAGAGCAACTAACACAACACTCTATAAACAAATTGCAACTCATGGTGTGCTCTTGATATACGTAGCACATTCTTTCATTAACAAACACTGTTGTTTTGTATTGTAATTTTTTCAAGCTATTAGATGGATGTAAGTTCATTGATCACACATTATGAAATTGTATAATTACACAAGAAAACTGTAGGCCTATAATTACACATACATATAGTAAATTTATTAACAGCTTAAGAACATCTGTCAAAATGATAAAAATGTGAAATAATCTGTTGAATTGAATGTCAGCCATGTACATTTTGTGTTAAAATTATTTCCAGGAGTCATTACACCTACTGCTAGCATCGGAATGCCAATTACATCCACAATAACACCACCTGGACCTGCACCAGGTAGGCCTAATACAAAAGCATTTAACATTGATGATTATAAGAAGCACAATAATTCATAAATTGATAACTCACCAATTTGCTAATTGGCATGCATCCGGAATAATATTTACAATTGTGAGATTCATGTCTCAAACATAAGAATCACAGACAGATTGACTGACTAACAGATAGAAGGGAAGAAAATAATTTACTATCATCATCATCAGCAGCAAAAGTTATTTCATTAAATTGGCCCTGAAGAGTTACCTCACTCAAGCGAAGAGCTATTGGAGGAAGAATGTTATCTTTAATCACTTTGTTTTTTCAGTTGCCGCACTCTATCCATACCTTCATGGAAATTATTTTACGCAACGTGATGATATCACTGAAACTGTTGTTGTTGATACTGGTTTTCCATTTGGCATGGCAGGAATCACAAAATACCTACATGTAAGTTCAAATTATAATTTTAAATTGAATTTTTTTTAGAACAAAAATTAAGAAATATCACATGTATATACGCTGTTTGTTAAAATAATCATACTTTAACTTTCAATAATAGGCTACATTTATCTATCAGTTTGATTTTTTTTCTTATTGATAAGAGTAGACTGGTAGTTATCTCCCAGGAAGGAGTTTTGGATGCTATCTCTTTATGGTATTCGAAAGCATCATACTGTACAACTACGTCCCTATAAAACAGTGTTCCCATATTTCTCAAATGGCTCCCACATGGTGAAAAAGGTTCATTTAAAGTTTATGATAACTATTTAAAATTTGTAAGTACATGATTGAAGTTTCACATGGGGTATCGTTAATGTCCAGACATTGTTATTTGATTTTTGGCTTGTTCGTTGTTCATTGAGCTCATATCACTGTGCCACATTTTCAAGACAGAAGCCAAATTTCGATCTCATCATAGATATCATGTTTTACTTACTAGATATGCTCTAATGGCTACATATCTCTTGATGATAATCATTGTTATTACTTATCTACTGGTATGGGCCAAGCTTTACCAACTAATTTTAGAGTTATTGTGCCATTTTGGAGTGATATTGATTTACGTGGAGATTTACAAGATGACTCTAACCGAATTTATATTGATAAATACTATAAATCATGTCAAAATGAAAGTTATGCATCTGAAATCATCACCAAAGTCAATCAAGATGTTGTTACTCATACCAGTGAAGGATCTTTTGATTCAACATTTGTTCTTGTTATTACTTGGAATAAAGTGAGAAAATTTCGCTCTAATGATCCTGCAAACATTGATCAGGTATGTGTCCATAGCTATTTGTTATTTTACTTCATGCAAAAGCACATAATAAGTGTCGAATGAAGATAAACATCCATATGACCTCAATAAAAACTATGATGAATTTTTCATGTAAACCATTGATGAACATGGCTATGAACAGCTGGTAATGAGTTAGAGAAACTGATTTGAAGAGAATTGCAGGTATCATGTGCAATTTGCATGCTGGACTTATCTTTGTAGAATACTTACTAAAACATGGAACCGCTAGATGCTTCTCCTTTGCAATATAAATGTATGTGTTTCAAATTTCAGACTGCAACATTTCAATGTGTGCTTGCTACAAATGGACGCAAATCGTTCGTCTTCTTCATTTATAAGCATAATAGTATGCTATGGCGGGATGGTAGAGTCGCCATAGGGTATGAACTAGGAAGTGCTGAATATCGTCGCACATTATCACCACAATCATTTGTCCCTGGCTATCCTTTGGCGTTTGGTAATGTAGTTGGTAACTCTGGAATGCAAGGACTATGGGCTTATCGTATCTCTGAATCAATAGCTAATGCAAATGCAGATGATTGTCTTGGCCCTTGTTGCGAAGTTGAGCCAACAAGTCCACCTATCATAGGTATGTTAATGTTACAATAAGTAGATTGATTTCTTCAACGATATGTTTATTTCAAATGCAGATCTGAAAAAATTGGTCAATTCCCTTGAAAACAACCCATCATTTGATAGTGTGCTGAATGTTTTTAACATTTATAAACAAAGCAGCATATCAATAAGGCTTGTTCCATTTTGTGGCTGAAAGTTATGTAATAATTATCTGAGAGCACATGATGGAACAAAATTATGTTGATGAATATTGTGCAGTGTAATTATTTCCCAGTTATTTCTATATAATACTATGAGAAATCATGTGACTAATGTATTACTAATGACTTCTTGCAAGTTGCTGATTTTTTTATTGCTGCTCAATTCTCCCCTTTCATCTGATTGCAGCTCCATCATCAAGCATGCAAGTGTTACCAACTCACATTGTGAATCCAATCACCACCCCACCACCTGTTATGCATGGTATGTATCAACATTATGTCACAAATTATCCATTATAGATAGGTAGAATTCACATATCATCATTACATATAGTAGATAATTTGTAATTTAGCAGGTCTGTTTTTCGCAATATGATTTTAGCTACTAACAGCATTGCAGATGACAACAGACTATATCCAACTGATTGCAAAGTCATTCGCTAGCGGGGTTAATTTCTAGATTTAAGCCACTTGTCACATATGCCAATTATATCCCCCAATGAGTTTTTATGGGTTTGAAGCCATTCGGATTTCTTGACATGTTTCAATACTCAAATATGTTCTTATTTGCTTCTGATGCTGTCTGGAAGCTGATATGTTGTGTTTGGTTTGAGTATTGCAGCCCTCTGAAATTCTAGAACATGTCAGTATTTTATTCTGAATGTTGCCTTTAAATCACAAAGATATTCTTTTTTTCTGAATTTTCTTCTGATGTTTTTCCCATAAATCATAAAAATATATATATATATTTTTTTTCTGAATTTGATCCTATTTTCTCCATATTTTTTTACCCTGCATGCACACATGTCTTTGTAATGGTGTCTGGAACCATCTCTTGGACAGAATACTAATTTATAATATATTCTGTCATATTGCGGCAACTCATCCCACAACACAAATATTATCATTGTGGTTGTTTTTATAGCAAATTGATTGTGTATATAATGCTATTTTCTAGAATCTGTGACATTGTTTCCTCATGTAAGACACGTCAGTCTTACTGATGATGGAGTGTATCATATAAACATACCTAGTGGTATTCCATTTGGTGGTCAGTACGTTTATGATTTATGGGTGAGTAATTCATTTTTGAAACTCATGAACAGCTATTATTAACTGCTGATTTTGAATGTTTAATGACCTAGGTTTGTGATTTTTTTCTATTTAATTTTGTCATAAACTGTTTTGTAAAATGTATGTATTTCAACTCTAAGAATAAACTCAATTGAGTATGTTTGAAGTAAAACTTTCCTTAGTCATGTTATTGTTCTAGATCTTGATCACACACTTTACCAATTAATTTAGCCCAATAAGCTTTGATTTGTAATTTACCAACATTTTGTAAGGATGATTACATCGATGACAACACTGGAGTAATTAACTCATCATAAATTTTTAATTGCTTGCAGGTTTGTGCTAATGGATATGTTGCCATCAACAGCTCACAATGTTTATTTACTTCACGTGGTATTGGTGCATCACTTGATGGCGATTTAAAAATGATTGCTCCATTCTGGGCTGATATCGATTTAACAGCCAATTCAGCTGGTCAAAACTCAATTTATATTGATACTTATTCAAAATCATGTCAACTGACTGAAGACGAAGAAAAGATCTTCAGTCGAGTTAATCGTGATCTTTTAAAAGCAAAGAATTTGACAGATTTTGATTCAAATCTTCTTGCTATTGTAACATGGGTAGAAGTATTGCCATTTAAAAGTAGTAACGAATCAAGACCTGCTTCTGAGGTGAGTTGTGTATTATTATGATTTCATTAGCAGTAACGTATGACAACAAAAGCTTTAAAAATTGTGAGCTTTGACATACGAACATATGGGAATTGACTTGATGGATATAATCTGATTTCGGGATTACTGTACACGGTATGTCTATAACGTGAATGTTTATATTGTTGAATTTCCCAATATCCAGTGACTGGTCTATAAATAGGTTCACACATTTCATCACTACATCTTCATATCTTCAGATGATCATAATAAATGTTTTATTTTAAATATGTCAATTTTTCCTATTTTCAGACTGCAACATTTCAACTAGTAATAGCCAGTGATCGCAATCACACTTTTGCAATGTTTTTATACAAGAAACGAGCAATGCTATGGTCTAGCAGAGGCAATTCTGTTACTATTGGAGTTAATTCATATGATTCAAGATTTTCATTTACATTATCACCAGCAGAACTGTTTGATTCTGAATTTCCATATGCCCTTGATAGTATTGTTGGTAACACTGGTGTCAGAGGATATTGGATATACCCATTATCAACACAAATGAAAAATCCTTATTGGTACAAATGTGTTGGTGATTGTTGTGTCAAACCAACATTACCTTCAACTACAACTGAACCTGCTGGTAAGTTTGTCTAAACTCATGTTTACTTATTTAAAATTTAGTTTGTATATAGTATGTCAGGGTCCAACAATGTCAAGAATCCTGGCCTGTTACCCTGAAAAAAAGAGTGCAGGAGTTCAATAGACAGTTCACAAACATTAAATGGCCCAATTTTCATGAACTGTTCGCAAACTCTTAAACTGTTTTTAGCAGGGGTCGCCAGGTTTGTGGAAGGCTAGGAGAATTCACAACGAGAATGAAAATGAGGAATATAATTTTGAAATCATAATCTATATTATGAAAAATAGAATTTTCATTCTATGTTTAAAGGGAACTGATAACTGATTTTTCGTTTTCATGTTGTATATATGTGATCAAAAAAATTTTTCACAACAATATGATTCATAGGTCTGCAGGAAGTAGGCCTACCAGTATGTCAACTGGCAGATTTCAAGGCCAGAAATTGTATCTGGCATGTATGTTAAATCTATAAATTCATCTGATGGGAAAGAACAAGGAAATAAAAATGGATGAAAATGGCATATCGAAGATAATTTTTAAGAGAAAAGCTGAAACCTCAGGAACAAATGTGTACAGATAGAACGTGAAATACTATCCAAATCTAACCTCGTCTATTTTGTTGTATAATGTATTCATAACCAAAATGTTTCACTTTCTCAAGGTCAAACCCAATTGTTACCCTATAGAAGACCAGTGATGCTACATGATGATGGTGTGCATTTGATAGAGATACCGATTGGTGTACCATTCAATGACAAGCTCTATACTCATTTCTATGTAAGTTTAAAATCATCATCTTTTTACATTAGATTCATTGTTATACTACAATGCAGCTACTCTGGATGATAATTTTTGTTTATCAATTAAACTTGCTGTCTGTCTACACTTATTGTTTGGCAGTTGAAATTCCTGTAGTATTTACGCCCTCAGGTATAATTTGTATGTGGGTAGGGCAAACCACACCCAGGTGTTGTGGCTTAAACCAGGTAGCTACGCATCAATAAATATTTGTGAATGTCCACTGTATGAAGCACATCTGAAACAGTTATAAACTGTCTTGACATAATGTTTACAAAATAGATCAATTGAATGTAAATTGATTCCCCTTTCACAATATCTATGTCCTCATTTGATCACATTATCTTAGCTTGACTGCTCCCTACCGAAATTGTGTCTGAAGCTGATATGTAGATTGTTACTGCTCATCTGTCACAATATCTATTTGCACAATCCTATTAAACCTAATCTCAGTTAAATACTCAGATGTAACTGTCAATTATCACAATTGGTAAATAAATGGATGGTACTTGCATGAGACCGGTCTAGCATATGATCTCCTATCTATCCTCTCCTATTTTACAAATAGCCCAAAGAAATGGGATTATTATCACAAATACCACTAGCTCACTCATCTAATGATTCTCTATAGCATCTTTCTAAGCCATTCAATTAATTATGTAATAATCTGCCTCTCATTTTAATGAGATTTATGATCAGATTGTTTGCTATGGTTGAATGAAACCACTTGTGGACCCAAGTAACTTTTTTACATCTGTGTTTGGTTTTTATTAGATATGTGCCAATGGTTATATCAGTATCAATGACTCTAGTTGCTATCATAATGCAAGTGGTATACAAGGAGATTTCCCCAGAGGAGTAAACGTTATTGCACCATTTTGGACTGATATTAACACCAATCAATTTTCTCACGAAGCTCATAATATTATCTATGTGGATGAATATTATCGTTCTTGTCAGTCTTATGAAGATATGGATATGTTGAATCGGTTAAATAGGGAAGTAAATCAACACAGAAATACAACTGACTTCAATGCCACTATGGCTGCTGTAGTTACATGGGTACAAGTGCTACCTTTCTTTTTTGCTGGCGAGGGCCCCAATGATGGTTTTGAGGTATGTCAATATCAATGTTATTTTTTTCTGTTATGGATTAGAGGCATCATTATATCATTTGATTTGTAATTTCTTTTTAGTCTGCCACATTTCAATGTGTTCTTACGAGCAATGGACATCAATCATATGCAATGTTTTTGTACAAATATGATGCAATGAGATGGCCAAACACTCAAGTGACTGTTGGTATTAATGCACCAAACTCACAATTTTCAAGAAAACTATTTACTGAAAATTCTACAATAGACGGAAATTTAATTCCATTTGATAAAGTAATGGGTAACAGAGGCAGAAAAGGTTTTTGGTTCTTTGAAGTCTCAGAAGAAATTGACAACGGCAGAGCTGGTGATTGTTTAGGTGATTGTTGTAATCATTCAACCCCACGTCCAACAATATATCCTGGAACGTCACCAATGACCACACCCACAACTCCACCAGGTTTGTGTGATTGTGAAATCATGTTTTGCTTATTCACATGTTTTATTAGTTAGCTAGATCAATTATCTTTGAATATCCTTATTCCTTTATTAATGTTATTTAGACTCAACTGGATTGCTTCCTTTCAACGACCATGTGAGTTTGAGTGATGACGGTTCATATTTGGTTAAAGTCCCGATTGGTGCACCATTCAATGAGGCAATCTACACAGACTTTTATGTAAGTTTGTAAAGAAGCTACAGTGATATATTAGGCATGAGAATCTTAAACGTTTAGTGAATCTCAGATTATTTTACCTTACGGAACTCTACTATTTATTTCATTTACCAAAATATCCTCCATTTATTTGAATTATCAAATGGTATTTTAAACAATTATTTAACCCTGCATCTCAAATTCTTGACATAATGATAAGTTGTCTGGGTCTTGGTTGGTGGGAGGATAGCAGCAAAATGCAAAGGATAATTGAACTATTGCAGACCTGTCACCACTAACCATCTCCAGTCACACCACCAAGTCAGTGGTATACTTACCTTTGTCAACCAACAAGAGATGGGAAAGGAGGGGGAAAAAGTAAATAATGAGCAGCGTAAGATATCAGCAGCACATAAATCAACCTCATCAACAATTGATAATAGCATAAGCATTACAATTTGTTCATAACAAATCAATCGTTGAAGCAAAGAAAAGATGATGTAATCCTGTATCCTGAGATGAATTGATGACTGATTAGCTAAAACCTAGGGTCCTGAAGTGAAGTAAAGGAAGTGAAAACTGTCAGGATCATGCTGTGACCTCCCCTGCAAAAAAAGTTCATGAACCGATTCATGAAATGTACATGAACTCTTTATGACTGTTCATGAACTGTTCATGAACCCACACAAAACTGTTCATGAACTGTTCATGAAGTTCATGAGTTGTTATTGAGCTGTTCATGAGCTGTTCATGAACTGTTCATGAACTCATGGATTTTTTACGCATGGGAATGTACTGTACTCAGTTCAGAAGTAAGGCAAATAAGTTGTTCATAAATAGACTGTGTATCATTCAATAAGAGTAACAACTTGCGGCGAGATTTAAGGACAGTAAAATTTCATATTATTCCAAGAAATATGACATTAGAATTTGTGATTATCTTGTCATTGATAAGATATCCAACTCACACATTATGGCTTCAATAATGTTTTTTTTTGTCTGTTTGCGCCAGGTGTGTGCCAATGGATATATTAGTGTGAACAATTCGTATTGCTATAACAATGCAACTGGTCTTGAAGGAGAATTCCCTAAAGGATACAACATCATTGCTCCATTTTGGACTGACATTAACACTGATCGACCATCCTTAAATGCAGAAAACAAAATTTATGTGGATAAATATAGTCGTTCATGTCAGTCTTATGAAGATATGGCTATGTTGAATCGGCTAAGTAGGGAAGTAAATCAACACAGAAATACAACTGACTTCAATGCCACTATGGCTGTTGTCGCTACCTGGTTACAAGTGCTACCATATGTTGGCTCTTTTCAGCCAGGCTACATCACAGAGGTATGTTAGTCTTAGGAGCGAATATACAGTGCTGTTTTCTTTCAGAATAAGGTTGGATTTTAATATTTTCTTTAATTTATTTCTGTAGTCTGCCACATTTCAATGTGTTCTTACGAGCAATGGACATCAATCATATGCAATGTTTTTGTACAAACATGATGCAATGAGATGGCCAAACACTCAAGTGACTGTTGGTATTAATGCACCAAACTCACAATTTTCAAGAAAACTATTTACTGAAAATTCTACAATAGACGGAAATCTAACGCCATTTGATAAAGTAATGGGAAATAGAGGCAGAAGAGGTTTTTGGCTCTTTGAAATCTCAGAAGAAATTGACAACGACAGAGCTGGTGATTGTGTAGGTGATTGTTGTAATCATTCAACCCCACTTCCAACAACATATCCTGGAACATCACCATCTACTGGACCTACGTCTTCACCAGGTTAGCTTTGCTTTACCATTGCTTTACCATTGATCTATGCGGTATACAAGATGTGTGCTATGATTATTGCAATAGGCTTGATCTCTGCATTTTTTAATCCTTGATACTAATCCAACTACCCCTTGCGTTGTCTTACAGATATGTTACTGCCATACCAACATGGTAATTATTACAGTGATATTGATGATCAATCATATACAGTACAATTGCCCAATGGTTATCCACTTGGTAAAGACTTATACTATCATGCACATGTGAGTACTTAGTCAATGATAAATCAATCAGACTTCAACTATCATTGATCAATTCAGAGTCTGACAAAAGTAGGAATCCTGGAATCCTAGATTCCGAAAGGCTAGAGCTTATTCAGAAGAAATTGATATTTTTAATGATTTATTGGTCAAACATCGACAAAAAACAGAAGAAAATGTTGAAATGCCTCTAGGATTCCAGAGGGCTGAAGCTTTTGTTGTACCCTGTTGATCATTATTGTTGACTCTACCTCAACCTAGACATTTTAATTTTGCGTACCGGTACATTTCATACCTTAAGCTTCATTGTTGATGTGGCATTCATTATTTCAATATTTATCATTTTTATAGACTTTGCTTCCTGGTTTTGCATTTTTCACAATTTAATGTTTTTGCCCCTACTTTTCAGAATACGTATGAAAAGGGTTCACCAATAGCACAGAGCCGAGTACAGGGATACAACTTTTAACTTAATTCTGAATACTGTTAAATGTTCATAGGTTTGTTCTAATGGTTACATCTCATTTGGCGAAGATGGAAAAGACTGTTACTACCAAGTTCCATCAAAACATGAGCTCTTTCCTAATGATATGAAAATTATTGCACCATATTGGTCAGATATAACTTTGGAGAATTTAAATGACACTAGAAATGGTACTGTGGATAGCCGCCTATACATTCAATATTATTCTGACAGTTGCAATGATAGTTCAGATGCAACAATGTTGTCGATGGCGAATTCAATGTTGAAGATTCAATTCGGTGATACTTTTAAAGCAAGGCAGTTACTTGTTGTAACATGGCATAACGCTAAACCTGTGACAAAATTTAAAACACAGGATCAGGTATGACAATTGTAAAATTATGTCATTGTCAATGACCCTTTATTATTTTTATTGATGATTTGATACGGAAGGTCAGTTTAATTATTGAAAACAATATTTCTAGAAATAATCGATTGGTAAGAACTTTTTATCCAGGCCAGAACTTAGCCGAACCAGTTGGCCACAATGTACTCACAGCATGTTATTGAATGTTTAATACTGTTAAATAATAACACAGTAAAGGTCAAATTTAAAAAATACTAAAATATATTTTTATTTAATTTCTTGAAATATTTGTTAGAACCAGTTAAAAATTTCTTCTCTCGAATCTCTTCAAATCATGCTCAACATTCAAATTTTATTTTTAATCATTTTTCTTATTTTTTTTTTAATCTTTCTAGCATGCAACATTCCAATGTCTATTGATAAGTGATGGTTCTTTTTCATTTGCAATGTTCCTCTATAAAAAGGGGGGCATGTTATGGAAAGATCCATGTTTACCTGTTGTTGTTGGTGTTTCTGTTGGTCCTCCGCTTGGAAATTTAAGATCTCATTTTCAAATGCCGCCTCATTTATATCCATATGAATTAGATAAAATTATGAATCCTACTTTTATGGGAATATATGGCGTACAAACCTTTATCACATCATTGTATCAATTTAATCCAAATGCAAACGTTTGCAAAATGAAATGTTGCGGATATGTTCATAATAACGAAACAATGCCAAGCACAACACCAATGCTACCAACAGGTTAGTGGTACAGTATATACAATACTATCGGGTTATGATAGGCTCACAATGTTTATACTGTTGCAACTTATATCATTTATTGCTAAATGAAGATCTATTTGTTGAAGATATCCACGATGTAACAACGTATTTTCTACATTTGTTAAAGATCTCTGCTGTGAAAGAAACAAATCATGAACTGCTCATAAGAGTTTGTTGGAAATGTATATATATCCAATGTGGCACAGACAGTTAGATTGGGAAATTTTAGGAACTGCTCATACTAATCATCTTATTGTTTATTACGCACAATTTGTGAATTCATTAACCTTATAACTGTAGAACACAAACTGCTTGGAAGATTTCATGGAAAGTTTATTAATGTTAAAGGGGATCATGTTCATCAACTGTTCAATAAAATATTATGAGTAAGAGTGATTTAACATCCAAGCATCGAGTTTGACAATAAAGACAATAATTTCCCATTTGATGAAGAAATTAGCAAATTATAAAGACGAGATATGATACTTATTTATAATGTGATGCAGTTTTTCTGGAACATCACTGTTTTCATTGCATGATGATTTATAATTTGATAGTTTAAAATTATATTTTTTAAATGTTTTACTCATAATGCTAGAAGAAACCGAGATTAACTATTTTATGATGCCAGGCTCTTTTTCTTGTTTTAGTCAACACAACCAAGCCGTTACCAACACCTCAACCACCACCACGCAAAGGTATATACTGTTTGTATGCATTATTAATATCTAATTTGTTTTAGCTGTTGAATATCTATTGACTTAATCAAGATCCGACAAAAGTAGGAATCCTGGAATCCTAGATTCCAGAAGGTTAGAGCAAATTCAGAAGAGAATTTATTTTTCTATGATTTATTGGTCAAACTTCAACAAGAAATTCAGAAGAAAAGGTTGAAATGCCGCTAGGATTCCAGAAGGCTGAGCCTTTTATCGTACCCTGGACTTAATTCTTACATTTTGATTGATGTCATTTCAGAATCAATGCTATATCCTTATAAAGACGGAGATCGTTTATTGAAAATCTATGGTTATTCTGTACCCATTTATGCTCCAAACGGAGTTCCTAATGGGAACCAAATTGCCAAAATGCTTTACGTAAGTTCAATCTTTCTTTAGAATAACAATAAATATTGTAACTAGATGTCACTTAATTTGTTGCCAAAACTAGTAAATATCCAGGGACCAATTTTAGAAACACCAGCAACATTACCGCAATTGTATGATCTAGCCAAACCATTGTTCCATACTAAATAAAGGAAGATAGTAAATGTGACCAAGCCATCGCTTGCAAGTACTGCTTGGAATGTGACATTCTGCAGAGGAAAAAATATATATACAATAATATTCAATATGTAATATAGCATGCAAACTCAATGATGATAAAATAAATAAAGACCTGGGGCAATTTTTTGTGTTTTTTGATGGGGTTTCCATTTTATGCCAAGTAGTACAAAAATATACCTTGCTTCAAAGGAAATGTTTTTCACTTCTTTCACAGCTTTGCTGACATGCTCAAAAGTGTCATTTGTATTGTTATCTTTGCAATGAGTTGTGTATTGACTGATGCAGAATTGACCTGACATACTGTCTAATTTTGAAATTGATCTTGAGCAAGGCAATTTATTTATGTAATAGTAATGGTAGCTTTCATTATTGTAAAGTATTAATGCTGTTTCTATGTACCTATTTCCGTACACACTTTTATATTTACTGTATCTATATCTATCTACTTATTATTATTTGATTTATCTATGTAGGTTTGTATCCATGGCACTATATCTTTTGATTCACCATACTGTGCACCTACGCCGTACGAAAAAGATGATGATATTTTCAAGAACTCAAATGGTTCTATGATTGCTACATTCTGGAATAACGGTGATTTCATGAATGAAGATGCGGATGTATTTTATGATGTCTATTCAATAACTTGTGGTCAAAAGCATGCCAATAATGAAACACTTGCGCATATCTCAATTGATGTTGAAAAAGCACTGAAACTTAAACAATTTCAAGCCAAATGGGCTATCATTGTTACATGGAAAACGATTTTGAAATCTGGTGATAAGTTTCTTGGTAATGAAGTCAAACAACAGATTACCTCACAATTAATTTTGGCAACAGATTTTAAAAGATCATTTGCATTACAACATTACGAAGCTGATAACATGCCAATTGAATCTCTATGGAATAATACGTATGCTGGATTCGAAGTGAAGGCAAATGAAACTGTTTGGTCTCATACATACAAACTCAAAGACAGAAATACATGGTCATATAATATGTCCATGGTGAATACAACTGTATTGAATTCAATGAACAACACAATGAATATTTCAACCCATGGACAGCATAACATGTCTAGTAATAGTAATATGACTCATAATATGCTGGCGCATAAAATGATTGCCTTTAATTTATCTTTGGAAGTTGATAATCACTTTGAGGAAAACATGTCGATTCCTGATCCAAACTGTTTACCCGGTGAGTTTTGTTCCCCTGCCAAACCATTTACTGAGTTCATGAACTATTCGTGAACTATTCATGAACTATTCATGAACTATTCGTGAACTTTACATAACTTGTCATGAACTATTCTTTTCATGAACTGTTCATGAACTGTTCATGAATAATTCATGAACCTCATTGAATTGTTTATGAATAGGCAGTGAATTTTAAGAGCATTCATGAACTGTTCATGCTGTGACACCTTCTTCTTAAAATAGTTCTTGTAGACTACATGTCTATATTTTCTACTATCATGTTCGCATGCTATAAAGATTTAGCTGATAATAGTCTAGTATATAAATCACTATGTAATGCATCAACTTACTCTTAAAACAGAGTACATTGATTGATTGTATAATATCACTGTATTTATGTTTATTATTGTTATGTCTTCAAAGGTGCACATTTGTATCCATACATGCATGGCAAGCACTTATATCTTGGAGATGATCATGCATGGGAAATTCAAGTCAAGAATATGATCCCAATTGGAAACAGATTAGTAGATAAGATCTATGTGAGTCTTCAGTTTTCAAATTACTCTTCACTATGAATCTAATGTAAGCCACGTTATCCTGCAATATCACAATCTTTGACACACAGTGTCAAACGTTGTTATTGTTTAAGTGTTTAATATTGTTACCTAATTGATTGTATGGCCTGGCAAATGTTTCCTTCTTTGACAGACAATTTTGATTGAATATTTGGATATAATTCGCTTCTCTGAATCAAGCAGACACCGCATTGGGACTTAAGATCCTTTTTTGAACTTATAAATACTTTGTTTTTTTATTTAAAATCATGACATTAAGATCCGACAATTTAACAGGGCTACACTGTACATTCACCAATTTTTTCTCTCTTCAGCTTTAAACTTCTATTTTCATAGGTTTGTGACAATGGTTATATTAGTGTTGGAAGTGCATTTTGTAGTCCAAGAGTTCCAAAACATCCATCAGAACAGCCTTCTCATGTTGACATCATTGCAGCATTTTGGGCTGATATTGATGTTACTAAAGGACATAAAAATAAAAACAGTTCAGAAAATAGAGTATTTGTTGATAGCTATTATGCTGGATGTAATGATGAAACGACAAAAATGATCCTTTGGAGAGCATCTACTGAAGTGCAGCGTGCATACCAAATGGATCAATTTATGGCTAAGACTGTGATTGTGGTAACTTACCATGAAGTTCAACCTTACGCAGCTAAAAAGATTGATACATCTGATGAGGTTAGATCCATATGCTTACGTTATCATTATTATTATTGCTATATCTTGAATCACCTTGAAATATATACCTTATACTGACATTTGATTTTTGCTACACAGGTTGCTACCTTCCAAATTGTATTGGCATCTAATGGATATCAAACTTCCGCAATGATCATAGCGAGAGAGAAGGCAATGAAATGGACATTGCCAAACTTAGCTTTTGCAGCTGGTTTTCTTGTCCGTGGTACACCTGACTATCGACTGATGAACCAAATTGCACCTGTGCCTGGTTATCCTTATGCTCTTGATGCCATTGTTGGAAATACCATGATGAAAGGCTATAATATTGCACCTGTGTCTACCTGGGTTGAAAATCCATTAGCTGAATTATGCCGGCATGAATGCTGTGAAAATAAGACTGGAAATCGCACACGTAAATTACTTCACTAAATATTTTTGTAATTGCTAGAATACCGTGACATTATAGGTTACTTTTACATATTTTTATAACTGTTGTTTAGATTTCGAAATGGTCCCATATCTTCATGGAGAATGTCACACCAACATCGATGACCAAGTGTTCAGCTATCACATTAGAAATGGATTTGCAATTGGAAATTCAATTGTTTATGACTTACATGTATGTTGAAACAAACTTATTAATTTTGGCAGTAATGATATGAAAGTCAAAATTTTTCAACAATTTTGATTGCATTTATCCGGCTTAGCCAGGGTCCGATAAAAGTAGGAATCATAGATTCCGGAGCGTTAGAGGAAATTCAGAAGAAAGTTGATATTTTTATGATTTATTGGTCAAAATCAACAAATAATTCAGAAGAAAATGTTGAAATGTCTCTAGGATTCTAGTAGACTGAACCTTTTGTCAGACACTGTCCGACTTAGCACATGCTCAAAATTGTTTAACAAGGAATTAACCACAAAAAAGGTGTATAGGGTTTGAAGAACAGGCTTCAAAGAAGCTGGAATCTCACTTACCTGAAATGCACTTTAGCAAGTTACACTTTACCGATCTTTACAATATGCTATATTTCCATGAATTAATGTGATTGAATGACTCCATCATTTTTAGGTTTGTTCCAATGGATACATTGCATTTGATAAAGCACATTGTTCATACAATATCCCCCGCAAAGGAGGGTGTTTTCCAAAAGGAGATAAGATTGTTGCTCCGTTTTGGGCAGATGGCATAATGAGAAAACCATTCACTGCGGTAAAGGAATCAGACAGTAATGAATCAGACAGCAATGAATTAGACGGTATGTCAGGTCAACTCTGCATCAGTCAATACACAACACATTGCAAAGATAATAATACAGATGACATTTTTGAGCATGTCAGCAAAGCTGTGAGAGAAGTGAAAAATATTTCCTTTGAAGCAAGGTATATTTTTGTTGCTACTTGGCATAAAATGGAACCCGTCACAAAACACAAAAGTTTGCCCCAGGTATTTATTTATTTTATCATCATTGAGTTTACAAGCTAAATTATATGTTGAATATTATTGCATATATTATATATTTTTTCCTCTACAGCATGTCACATTTCAAGCAGTACTTGCAAGCGATGGCTCCGTCTCATTTGCTATCTTCCTTTACAAGCAAGGAGCAATGGTTTGGCTAGATCATACAATTGCAGTTGTTGCCGGTGTTTCTGTAGGACCACCGCTATGGAATTATCAATTGCCAATTAATCTTCCTGATGGCTTACCTCCATTCGCTATTGATAAACTACCAGGCAATGTCCCATCAAAGCAAAATGGGGTACATATATTTGAATTGTCAGTTCATGTACCAAATCCTCGAAACGATATTTGTTTAATGGAATGCTGTGGATTCAATCCAATGAACTACACTACACCAGTACCAGGTTGGTAAATCATCTCTTATTTTTGATTTTTCTGTTTTTTGTTTTGTTTTCTTGATTCATGGTCAATTTATTGTATCTCTTCCCATTACAGCTACAAATCATACTACTCCAATTAACCCAACACCCATTACACCATCACATATCTTGGATGCACCTAGCCCAACCTGGTCTTCCCGGATCCCAGCTACTTCACTGCCAGAACCTAGCAAACAAGGTAGATATATTTGGAATATAGAAGCTAAGTCAAGGATACAATGATGCCTCTGTTATTCAGATTTTGTTGCAATAGTGCTCATCAAATTTCATTTATCTCTATCGCTACCACACAAAATTATGCGTAACAGGGACCACTTTTTATCTTTCAATTGACTGTTGTACTGCTTTGCTGCATCAATCACTCTATTAACGTTTTGCCGCTAATATAATTATTAGTACATATAATGTTTGAAGATGTATAAAACTATTCCTAGAGCTACAATAACCATAGCGGTATTTATTTTACTTTTCAGAATCTATGTTTTTCCCATACAAAGAAGGACATCGTATTGCACTTGACCCAGTGATGCCTGTACCAATTTATATACCAAATGGCTTCCGTATTGCAAACCATACAGCCAACATGCTTTATGTAAGTGTGTTTTAATAATCATGTTTATTATTCTTTCTTATGATTTTTCCAATGATTCTGTCAAAGACGCATAATAATTTTTATTACAGATCTGTCCTCATGGAATGATATCTCTTGACCCTGAGATGTGTATGCCTCATAAATGGGAGCCTGAATACTATGAACGAACGAACACTTCAGTAATTTCTGTTTTGCGGAACCAAGTGGATCCCTGTGATGATGATGTTGCTGTATACTATGATGTATATTCTGTGAGCTGTAAGGAAAAGGAAGGTATCAATGAAAGTCTTTGGCGTATATCAAAAGACATTGAGCAGGCTTTGGGGTATGGCTACTTTGATGCCAAATGGGCAATGGTCGTCACATGGAGTGTTGTTTTGAGATCAGGCAGCGAATGGAAAGGCAATCTAGTAGAACAGAAAGTCAAATCACAAATAGTCTTAGCGACAGATTTCATGAGTTCTGTGTCATTGGTGAAATATGAATCTGAAGGCATGCCAAAATCAGAATTATGGAAAACTGTTTCAAGTGGATTTCATGTCTATGGCAACGGGTCTCACTGGAACAATCATTACAATCTAAATGATTTAGATGATTGGAAGTATGGCTTGTCTATGATGAATAACAACTCAATGAACATCTCAATGACTTTTGGAAACCATTCATTAAATGGAACAGTTGGCAAATGGAACTCAAGTGGAATGACCAATCACACATATGGAGCCCTTGCCTACAGATTTATTGCAATGAATTTATCTTATTCTGTGAACAAGAACGAATCAAAAATGAAAGAGATGATACCAGATCCAAGCTGTAGCGAAGGTTTGTATGGATTATTAGGAACATGAGACTACCATAAGTCGTGCTATTCCGTATGATATTAACATTTAGCTATTTCATCTTTTTATAGGTGCAAAATTATTTCCTTATATGCATGGCAAGAGATTGAATCTCCAAGATGACGAGGCATGGAAATTAATGATCAAAAATGGACTTCCAATTGGAGATCGCGTTGTCGATCGTATATATGTAAGTAATTTTTTATTTTGAATGAAATCTATGTTTTGTAAGCTGTTTATAATACAAATTATTTAATTTTCCCTATGCAATTGTCTTTCTTATCAGGTATGTGATAATGGATATATCAGTATTGGCGGAGAACATTGCAGTCACCATGGTCCAAAATCTGATGTTCCTGCACATGTCGACATTATTTCGGCTTTTGGTGCAGATATTGATTTGACAAAAGGTCACACAAACTTAAATAGCTCAGACAATTCTTTATTTTGTGATACGTACCATGCAGACTGCAAAGATGAAGTGACAAAAACAATGCTAGAAAGAGCATCAAAAGAAATACACCATGGATATGACGATGATAGTTTTGTTGCAACTACAATGATTGTGTTGACATGGCATAAAGTTCAGCCTTACTCTCATAAAATGATGGATGCATATGATCAGGTTAATACCAAGACGTACACAAATTGATTAATTAACCCAAATAATCATTGCATTGTTAAGTCATCGTATTGTGATTTGTTTTTCTCACTAGACTGCCACATTCCAAATGGTTTTGATATCCAATGGTTATCAAACATATGCTCTTTTCTTGTTCGAAGAAAAAGAAATGCGTTGGAGCTCACCAAACATTCCAGTTTCTGTCGGTTTCAGTATAATGGGCTCACCCAAGTCTGATTTACACCCACCAATGTCTTTTGTACCTGGTTATCCATATGCATATGATAGTATTGTTGGAAACAAAATGATGAAAGGTTACTACATTTCACCAGTATCGTCTGTTTTGGAAAATCCATTAGCTAATTTATGCCTTCACCAATGCTGTTACAATAGAACTGGTACGTTTATTTCATTGATTTGATATCTCATTTTTCATATTGTTTCTATGGTCAGTGCATATGATATCCATTCTTCCCGTCAACAGTTCATAAAAAGTATTAAACGTCCATAAATTGTTTTCACAAACTATTCTAGGTCTTGGAGAATTCATGATTGGTGATCGTATAAATATTGATGACGATGGACTATACAAGATTAATATCCCAACTGGATTTCCATTTGATGATCAACTATTCTATGAGATGCACGTGAGTAGCCTACTGTTTATATTGCTATGCCAAGTATTGTGCACAAGTTTTTTTAAATTTACTGCTGATTAGCCTATCAATGTGACTAGTGCTTGGTATGGTGGGTTTTCTCGTTTCTTGTATTGGGGAAGAGACATGTTCAGTAAACTAGCTATCAGCTTTCAATGCATGCACAATGCACATGGTACACAAGTGCTGCCACCTGCTTGTCGATGTTGATATGCCCACAAAACCCACCTAGCACCAAAGCCAACGCCCATCTTCAGTGCTGAGTTTAATTGTAATCAACAATTATATCTGATTACTCATATTATTATTATTATTATTATTATTATTATTATTATTATTATTATTATTATTATTATTATTATTATTATTATTATTATTATTATTATTATTATTATTATTATTATTATTATTATTATTATTATTATTATTATTATTATTATTATTATTATTATTATTATTATTATTATTATTATTATTTCATTGATAGATTTGTGCTAATGGATACTTATCTATTGGTGAAGCCTTCTGTTGGTATAACTCATCTGGTGTTGGTAGTCAGCTTCCAGTAGGACGTAGAATGATTGTCCCTTTCTGGTCTGATATAGATCCAACAAGAATTTCATCTACAGCAGATAACAGTGTTTATATTAAGAAAATATCTGTGTCTTGTTCATCACAAGAAGAAAGAAAAGCATTACATCGAATGTCTGAAGACGTAGAAACTCATTTCAATGTTACAGATTTTAAACCTACTTTAGCTCTAATTGTTACATGGATTGAGGTGTTACCTATCGAAGAAGGTAAAACTAAAACAGAAGGTCATTTGAATGAGGTATGTTTATACTTAGGCTGTTTGATGTAAATCAAGTCGATTTTGATAATATGCTCTGTAACTTGCAGAATAGCCTTGTTCATTTTGATCGAGTCTTCATTGAGGATGCCTCATTCAGTCTGTTCTCGGTCAGTGGCATTCTAGTCTTCTTTGGTAATAATTAGTTTACAAGATACAGAAAAACTGCCAAATTAATGCACATTGTTTCCATTACTGATAGTTTGTAACTCTATTGATGTTTGTGAACGGTTCATAAACGTGAAATCGCTCAAATTTTGATGAACAATTGGGCAATTTTGTGTTCATAAACTCACAAAATTTTTCATACTGAGGAGATGTATAGAATGTATAATTATAATTTGGTCAAATATTTTCAATGACATATAATGCAACCATAATAATAATAATACAGTAATATCTGTGTACACTGGTGATGTTAATCTTTAAGATCACAGAATAGTAGCTCATTGTAAGAAAGAGCCAGGGTTCAGCATTACAGCAGAATTTGACCGTAGCATTAATAATATCAATCCAATCAAACTTGTGAAAAAGAGCCATTACCTCAACCAGGAGGCTATTAAATTAAATTAAATATTTCTTTTTTGATAGTCATTGTCATTCCAATGTGTCATTACAACAAATGGTCATCGTTCATTTGTCTACTTCTTATACAAACATGGTGGTATGCTTTGGCAGTCAGGTCCTGTTACAGTTGGTATTAAATCATACTTACCACAATTTGATAAGTCACTCGCACTGGTATCTAAATTACCACAATATCCTTACGCATTTGATACTATCAATGGAAATACTGGATTGCCTGGTTATTGGATCATGCCTGTATCTGTTGATTATGTTCCAAATAATCGCTCAGGAGAATGTGTTGGTGACTGCTGTATGATCAATGCAACAGCAATGCCATCGGTTACAACAATGTCTTTTATAACTGATTTTATATCAACAACACAGTTTATGACAACAACTGTTGCAAGTAATTCAACATCAACACTTCTGTCTACAAAGACGCCTCTTACAACTCATGTGACAAAAACACTTATGTTTACAAAGTCATTTCTTTCGACTCATTTAACATCATCACCTTTGTTGACGACTGTTAAAAATTATTCAACTCCAGCAACACCATTTACAAGGACGCCTGTTACAACTCATGTGACATCAACATCTATGTTTACAAAGTCACCTCTTTCGACTCATGTAACATCAACACCTTTGTTGACGCCTGTTAAAAATCATTCAACTCCAGCAACGCCGTTTACAAGGACGCCTGTTACAACTCATGTAACATCAACACCTTTGTTGACGACTGTTAAAAATCATTCAACTCCAGCAACGCCGTTTACAAGGACGCCTGTTACAACTCATGTAACATCAACACCTTTGTTGACGACTGTTAAAAATCATTCAACTCCAGCAACGCCGTTTACAAGGACGCCTGTTACAACTCATGTAACATCAACACCTTTGTTGACGCCTGTTAAAAATCATTCAACTCCAGCAACGCCGTTTACAAGGACGCCTGTTACAACTCATGTAACATCAACACCTTTGTTGACAAAGACAACTCTGACAACTCACATGGCATCGACATTGCTTCCCACAAAGATATCACTTACGACTGATTTAACACCAATGCCAAGTTCAGTGGCGTCATCAGGTATGTTCATTACTGCATATTCAATTTATCATGTAACAATTTGAATATATTACCACGTGTCTGTCTAACAAACCTTGCATGTGCAGATTGCAGCCCACATTGTTGTCATTCAATTTTTCTTGACTAAGTTATTCCCTGATCATTTAAAAATGGTTTACTGAAGTTAATGCTTTGACTCCAACATTTCTTCTATTCTAATTTTATTGCATTTACTGTACTGTACTATTATTTTCAATCAAAGAGTGATTTTCCTTGTCTTAAAAGTTTTGTTGATTATTATCTCAGTTGCAATGTCCAGCAGTATCATACAACCAACAACTCCATCTATAACAACAACCGCACCTCCTTCAGGTAATTAATAAAGCATAATTAGTCTCATTATTCAATTATATTAAACAACTTTACTTGACATTTTCTTACATTAGCAATTAGCAATGTCCTATGCGATATGGTCCGTGGACTTGTGTTCATTAATCAAGGGTTACCACACACTTCACATGCAAATTGTTACTCTTTCTTAAATAGAGACAGCTTTTGTTGATATTATTTGTTTGTCAAATTTCGACGGAAATTTTTGAAAGTGTTTATCCTACCATTTCAAAACACGTGGAACAACCAATCAAATTGCAGCATTACACTCAATTACGACGGACATCATAGTTTAGAACATATTTTCTTTGTATTGAGTGATTTCGATGTGTCTAACTGCTACTGGGACTCATATGAAATATCTTACAGATGCTTGGTTGTTTCATAATTATAACACTGTACATTACATAGATAAACATATAATTTTCATTGATGATCAATAACTTGTTTTTTATTTTTCTAGATTCCTCTCGTCTGTATCCATTTTCATCATCACCCGCTACAAATATTTCTCCTCTTCCAATCATTCCAATTGTTCTTCCCTTTTTGGTGCCCATTGGTGAAAATACAACAGATAAATTATATGTATGTAACTTATCATATCATTTTTCCTATTAAGTACATTATTTGTATTATATGCCTCTACTGTCTCAGAATTGTGTGAAAAGGTAAGAGAGACAAAACCGTAATCAATGGATACTGTGTAGCTTCAAGCTACATACCAATCAAGAATTAGCCTGTATTTACTGAAATGTGATTTTGTTCTCAAGTTTACTGTTGGAATCAGCTGAAATGCTTATACGCTATTCTATTTTGTCTTTCAGATCTGTCCAAGAGGTTTTATGTCATTTTCAGAGAAATTCTGTGCATATCCTCAAAGCATGGGCGGAAAGTTCCATCATACATTAATTGTTGCTCCATTTTGGTCTGATCTTGTATCACGACCAATTTCAAATCCAAATGCTAATGCCATTCATTATGAAGTATTTACAACTGACCGAACAGATAGTATCAATAGTAAGGTCATTGACAGAGCTAGCTTTGATCTATCAAGATCAACCAATACTACCTATGATGCAGATTGTGTTGTTGTTGTTACATGGTATAAAATGACGGCATCTGCTGAAGAAAACCAAGGAAATGATGTATGTATTTGGTTGAACATTATTTGTATTCAATCCACAATGTGCAGTTGTGGTGATGAACCTATTAAATAATACAGTGACAGCAGGGCAGCTTTTACAAGAATAATTCTATGGTTAAGCCCTTTTTAATTCAAATGTATTTAAAATGGGAATATAGATAGACATGATGAGTAGAATGATATGAATTTCATGTCTAAATTTTAATATATTATGATTCCATTCTCAAAATATAAAAGACTAAAAACCCTAAAAAGGGATAGGAATATGCAATAATTAGCAAAGATTTGTACTGGAAGTGTTGGTTGTGCGTAGGCACTGGTTGTGTGACACTCAGCCTTAAAACCTGATCAATTGTGTTAGTGTAGCAAGGCCTTTCGATGCCTTTCAAACTCCATATAACCACAACATTATTTTTCCTTCGTTGCAAAATATTATAACAGTTAAATCCGTCAAGAATACGGCAGGTTAAGAATGTGTTATATCATTTTCATTTCCAGACTGTTACATTCCAATTGGTACTGATCTCAAATCTGGACACCACATTCTCCATGTTTAGATACGAAGAAGATGGCATGCAATGGCGTAATCCGTCAACAGACGTCATGGTTGGGTATCATGTCATTGACACTAATCAAAAGTCTCTCAAATTACATACGCCATTACCAATTCCATTTGAGTTTGATAAACTTGTTGGCAACACTGGAGAAATGGGTGTATGGACATATCAACTCGCATTAAAATCAGAGACTCCAACAAGTCGCTGTTTTGCCTGGTTAAGAAATGAAGTAGATGTGATCCCTCCATTGACATGTCCATGTTCTTTCTTCCAAGCCCGCCGTGATCCTCGCTTTAGATTTTTCTCTAATGAAAACCCTGTGTTTGGTTCCGAAAGCATTACATGTTTTCATTCAAGACATGCAACTCTAAAACAACGTTGTTGCTATGTACGAAGACGCAACAGACGCCGTCGCGGAACATTATTGAAGAACTCATTCCGTGGTATTGGTCCTTATACTCAGCTACTCAAATACACTGGTACTGCTTTAGGATATCAACCAGATATGGCAGCGTTCACAGATTGTTGTGTGTTATCTAACCTATGTGGACTATACAAAAAGAAGAGACCTGTGTCACGCTGCAGAGGGTACAGACCTAGGCGAAGAAGTAAGTAGATATGGGCGCATATATATATATATATATGGTAGCTCACTGCTTAAATTAATTCTTATGCCTATGAAATGATTGCAATCAATGATTAGCTGTTGCTATAGTGCTATAAAGTATAAATCTTGTTCATCATATTTTAGTTTGCAATCATTGAACTTCATAGCTGGAGTGTGATGTCATGTTATCTACATATTTTTCCATATAATATTGTTAAATTTCAAACTTTTTTTCTAACTGTCTGCATGTCTGATTGTGATATCATTGGTGTATTCTTCTTTCTAGGATTTACATTTGGAGATCCACATTTTGAAACTTTCGATGGACTAAAGTACACTTTCAACGGACTTGGTGATTTTGTTTTGGCAAGAAATAAAATAGCAGGATTTGAATTCCATGCAAGAATGACGAGATGTTGTAACAATGGTGTTACTGATGGTACAGCAAGAGGCACGGTTTTCACATCATTTGCAATCAAAGAACGCGATCAGCCTGCAATTGAATTTTACATGAGTCATACAGGTAATTTACAAATAGACCAATATCCCAAGTTAATAGAAGAAATTATTCCATTTTCAAGTGAAATATGGATATCATCTACAAATGAAAATTGAGAAGGTTGATGCACAGATTGTTGTTCTTTATTCGCGTCCCTGCACCAGCAATATTGGGAGGCATACAATTAGCTTGTCCGTATTTGAATGTTGGTTTGGATACTCACAAAAGCTCTTATTCGTCTTTGAGAAAGATTTTGTGCAAGCTCATTCAAACAATCACATGCAAGAATGCCTTAAGTCATTTTAGAATTTGTATACTGACATGTTATACATAGGCAGGAATAAATATGATGGTTGTCTTTGCTGTCGTAGTTGCGTACATGCAATTCTCTAACTCAGATATACCAATCCATAAATATTTTGATGAGGCTGTAATGACACATGTTTAGGCATCACGTCTGAAGTCCAGCTAACGAATAGTATAGATGGTGACAACCTCAGTGTATATCACATGCCCAGTCCCAGTATAAATATTTTGATAGATAAAATAATAACAAGCTAATGTCAATAATACTTTCAAACTTATTTATTTTGCTTCAGGATCCAATCACAATCTCCTTGTTGACAATGTACCAGTTGATGTTACTACATTAACAACTGAAACAGAGTTCAATGGTACACTATTAACATGGGATGTGGATGAAAAGCAACTAGCAATCAGTTTCGAATCAACAGCCATTGTCTTTATTGATGTCCTTGACAATATGTTATCATTCACATATTCAATGCCACCATCATTCGATAATCAAACAGAAGGTTTACTTGGTGTACAGAACAATATGATAACAGATGATTTGAAACTACCATCTGGGGATATTGTACTGTCGAATTCTAATGAAAAGATGATTTATTACAATTTTGGATTATTATGTAAGTACTCTATGTATAATATTATAGGCACATTCCTGACGATTATAATTTGGTAGATTTAGCAGCAATACAACAGCTGTACCCAACTTGAAGTGCCATGTTTAAATGTATTAATCAGAAATTGACTAGTTAAAAAGAGTAATTTGTTGACTAGTTGAACATCATTGATTCATTGTGCCTTTTAACAAGACTTATCCCCATCAACAGCATCATGATCATAGCATCTATGGTATACACTCAACGTCATTATGAAAATGTACCCTTGACTTGCTCACTACTGTATTTATATGACTATTTTAATTTTTGGTAAAGTGAGACTCGTGTCCTTTGCTCAATATATTGCTTTCCAAAACAAAGGAAACGCATCAAACCATGCAAGATGCAAACTTTTTCAGAGTCAAGTGATCGCTTATTTTATGATGAGAGCCATAACTTTATTCCTGTTGTCATTTGCTTTGGTCAGTTTGATCAAAAATCTATCAATTATTAGAAGAAATTGGTATCATATTGAAGATAGATATTTTTTATTAATCATTTCATGTGAACCCCCGACTATTTCATTTTTTGGAGACGTAAACATTTATGAAAACAATGAGATAAGACAATCCGGAGTTGAGTATCATCCTGCCCAACACTTAGCAAAGGACACATGTCCCACTTACAAACCATCAGTTTTTTAGCTAGTTCATTCGTAAAATCAATAATTCCGTTGTTGGATCTCCTGAAAATGTCTGTTAACAAACATTTTTTTACTTCATGATTTTTCTATTTTTTATTTGCTTGCAGGGAGAGTTAACGACACTGATACCATATTCACTAAATCTGCTAATTTATCAAGTATTGGGTATATCCCGATGTTTACAGATGAAGTTAATACTATATTTGCTAACTCTACTTTGTTTCGTGATGAAATCCTTGCCGTATGTCAATTCGAGAACAACACCCAATGCATATATGATGCTGTTGTTACTGGTAATGTTTCTTTAGCCAAACAATCTCAATCATCATTTGATAAAATTACAACAGATAACAAACTTACAGGTTAGTGTGAAGCTTGTATTTTACAGTATGTATGTTGGTTAAATTAATGGGATTTAAAATATTGTAACTGGGTAAATACACCATGCAGGTCTAATGATATTGATAGGTTTGCCAGCCAGAAACTAGCCTCTCGAGCTCAGGAAATCAAAAATTTATCAAAAACAAATACACTCCGATCCTTATTTGCTCCATATCATGTCTGTCATCTATAATTGAAAATACTATCAATTACATTTCTTTACATTATTATATTTTATCAATTCACAGAAACTTTTCCACCAGAAATAACTGAACCACAATCCCTAGATGTGGTATTTGGTAAATCAATTGAATTCGACATAGTAGCTACAAGTAACACATCCGGAGGTCTTTCTTATGAAGTATTCACAAACATTACAGACCTAACACTTAACAATTCCACTGGTCATGTCGTCTGGAATGTTAAAACATGGAAAGATCTAACAATGGAATTTGCTGTGAATGACGAGGAAAGCAGTTCATCTTCACATATTACACCTGTCATCAATATGTGCTATTGTGCTAACCAAGGTGCATGCAATGTGAACGTAAAAACAGCCAGTCAGTCGGAAAGCAATGTCTTCTATTATACATGTAACTGTGCTAGTGGTTTTGGTGGTCAATTCTGTCAAAATCAAGTTGATTTATGTATACAATTTCCATGTTTTGTGAATGTATCATGTACAACTCATTCTGGTAATCGTAGCACAACGTGTGGGCCATGTCCTGATGGGTTTGTTGGCGATGGCAGAAAATGTACAGGTATGGTTGCTTCACTTTAACTGCATTTTTGAAGTGATCGCGCAACAGATAGGATATGTTCCTCTATCTTAAGAAACAATCTCCCAATATCCGGGATATACAATTTAACAAATATATGACTAATAACTGCTTACATGACCATACATCGATGATGCAGTGGATTACAGCTGCACTCACGCAGGGATTTTAACACATTTACTCAAAGATGGATACATACTTTTATTTCTTATTTCATATTTCTTATTTCAGCCACAAAAACTATAACTTCTACAACACTGATCACATCAAGCACTTCATCAAGTGTATTCACTAGCCCTTCAAGCAGTCCAGTAGCATCTACATCTTCAATTCACTCAACCTCTCTAATGACAACAATGCTCACAACATCTGAAGTTAATGTTATCACTACTTCAGTTATGAGTACTGCCGAATCATCTCCCGTAACTATTTATTTGACAAGAACTTCTATGGTATCGTCAATTAGCATTCCGTCAGCATCGTCAATGGTTTCCACCAACACACCATTCGTGTCATCAGTTATATTTTCTGTAAGTACACAATCATCAAAGGTTACACTGGAGATCAGTAAGACACCAACACCTGCTGTAACATCCAGCAACACTCCAATTGTGTCATCAAAGCTCACACTGAAGAGCAGTCAGACACCAACACCTGCTGTAACATCCAGCAACACTCCAATCGTATCATCAAAGGTTACACTGGAGAGCAGTAAGACACCAACACCTGCTGTAACATCCAGCAACACTCCAATTGTGTCATCAAAGCTCACACTGAAGAGCAGTCAGACACCAACACCTGCTGTAACATCCAGCAACACTCCAATCGTTTCATCAAAGGTTACACTGGAGAGCAGTCAGAAACCAACACCTGCTGTAACATCCAGCAACACTCCAATAGTATCATCGAAGGTTACAGTGAAGAGTAGTCAGACACCAACACCCGCTGTAACATCCAGCAACACTCCAATCGTATCATCAAAGGTTACACTGGAGAGTAGTCAGAAACCAACACCTGCTATAACATCTAGCAACATTCCAATTGTATCATCAAAGGTTACACTGGGGAGTAGTCAGAAACCAACACCTGCTGTAACATCCAGCAACACTCCAATCGCATCATCAAAGGTTACACTGGAGAGTAGTCAGAAGCCAACACCTGCTGTAACATCCAGCAGCACTCCAATCGTATCATCAAAGGTTACATTGGAGAGTAGTCAGAAACCAACACCTGTTGTAACGTCCAGCAACACTCCAATCGTATCATCAAAGGTTACACTGGAGAGTAGTCAGAAACCAACACCTGCTGTAACATCCAGCAACACTCCAATCGTATCATCAAAGGTTACACTAGAGAGTAGTCAGAAACCAACATCTGCTGTAACATCCAGCAATACTCCAATCGTATCATCAAAGGTTACACTGGAGAGTAGTCATAAACCAACATCTGCTGTAACATCCAGCAACACTCCAATCGTATCATCAAAGGTTACACTGGAGAGTAGTCAGAAACCAACACCTGCTGTAACATCCAGCAACACTCCAATCGTATCATCAAAGGTTACACTGGAGAGTAGTCAGAAACCAACACCTGCTGTAACATCCAGCAACACTCCAATCGTATCATCAAAGGTTACACTGGAGAGTAGTCAGAAACCAACACCTGCTGTAACATCCAGCAACACTCCAATCGTATCATCAAAGGTTACACTGGAGAGCAGTCAGACATCAACACCTGCTGTAACATCCAGCAACACTCCAATCGTATCATCAAAGGTTACACTGGAGAGCAGTCAGAAACCAACACCTGCTGTAACATCCAGCAGCACTCCAATCATATCATCAAAGGTTACACTGGAGAGCAGCCAGACATCAACACCTGCTGTAACATCCAGCAACACTCCAATCGTATCATCAAAGGTTACACTGGAGAGCAGCCAGACATCAACACCTGCTGTAACATCCAGCAGCACTCCAATCATATCATCAAAGGTTACACTGGAGAGCAGCCAGACATCAACACCTGCTGTAACATCCAGCAACACTCCAATCGTATCATCAAAGGTTACACTGGAGAGCAGTCAGACATCAACACCTGCTGTAACATCCAGCAGCACTCCAATCGTGTCATCAGTTGTACTCTCTGTGAGTACTCAAACAAAATCATCTGTAAGCAGCTCAATTTCAACATCAGTGGTCTCATCTGCGAGTATTTCTGTGACAACGTCAGTTGTTGCTTCTGTTAGCACTTCTGCAGCAGCGTCAGTAGTTACATCTGTGAATACTCCAGCGTCTTCATCTGCGGCCACTTCTGCAATTACTCAAGCAATTGTGTCTACTTCATCATCCTCAAGTATTAGTTCAACAATCCAAGTTACAACATCGTCTGTAACAACACCCACTGCATCAGGTAAATATTTATAAACAACTCTGTGTATTTTCACAAACCATGCATATTATATCATTCCCTTGCTCGATGTGATTCACTGATTGCTGTCTCTCTTATATTCAGTAGTTCCTTGTGTTATCAATTCATGTCAAAACCGGGCAACATGTAACACTATTGGGTCATCCAATGTTTGTAACTGTAGAACTGGATTCACAGGATCAGATTGTGGTACAGGTGAGATAACGCTGAAGCTATATCAAGTATTAATGAATGGTTTAATGCTATGACGCGATATAAGTGTTCTCCAAGCAAGATCCCAATTAATCATACATCTGTTCTTTGTTTTGTAGTTATAACATCTGCTAGTGTTCAATTGAGGATTCTTGAATATTTTGTTAATGGTATTAAACAGGATCTAACATCTGCTCAACTGGCTAGTCTATTACTCAATCCATTGTCAACATTTTACATCACATTGAAAGGCAACTTAATTTCACTTGTAAGTTGAAACATTAATGATCTATTGTGCTATTACAACTTATTTACATTACAATATTGATATACTTCCTGTAAACATAATCGTGTCATTTATAGTTTTAGTTTAGATTCTAATATACTGTTCTGTGATCAACAACGTTTATTCTCTCGTCTCAAGTTCTAGCTTATTCACATAATACTACATGGCGCTGCGATTATTCGAACTTTGGGATTGTTATTGTTGATTTGTTATTTATACCTTCGTCTTCGTTTGGTATATTTATTGGTTCATATTTTTCATTCATCTTACTGTTCGTGTTGTTTACATTATGCCAATGGAGACACGTCAGAATGAAAAAGCTTCCACAAGCACTGCTGGTGATGAAGAATTCTCTGATAATTCTGATTCTCACGATCCAATAATACCTTTGGCATCTTCTATTAATCTACCTTCAGGAGATATTCCGCCATGGTTTAACGCCATTTTACAGCAACAACAACAAGCTTTTACCGCCGCTCTGCAATCCGTCGCTAAAGCAACTTCAAAACACAGAAATAACGAATCTCACTCGGGTTCAGCCAAAAGAATGGACATACCAACATTAAAAAGTCCTTCGAAGATAACTATTGCCGATTTTCGTGATTGGGAAGAACGATTTTCAGGTTACGCTGCTGCGACACGTTTGTCAACAGACTGCAATCTCGCTGCTCGAAGAGGCATACTAAGATCTGCAATTCACGACGATTGGTCAAAGTTGTGGACAGCCAAAGTAATCTTGGTCAACGATATCGATGATACAGACGCAATAATAGACAAATTTAGTCATTATCTTCGAGATAAACGAAATCCACTGCTTGATCGAAAAGAATTTCACAACAGGGACCAACTTCCTGATGAGACGATAGATCAATACTACGCCATTCTACGCACGCTTGATGAAAGCTGTGGGTTTTCCCCTGAGTTAACATGCGAAACATGTCACGCAGACACAGGAATATCACAAAACATGCGGGACGAAAGACTGCGGGACCGTCTAATATGTGGCCTCCGCGATGTTGACACGCAACAAAAAGTCCTGGCAGAAAAATTTTCTACGCTTACATTAAAGAAAACATTAGACATTTGTACATCTCACGAGGCAAGTAAGACAACACAAGACAAGTTAGCAACCTCTTCAACAATTAATGTCTCAGCAATCAAAAGCAAGAAGCCTTACAAGAAATCAGAAAAATCAAATACTGGTCGTCAAGACAACAACAGCTCTAATGAACATACACCTAAATGTTATTTTTGTGGCAAGCAAAAGCATTCAAGAGCCGAATGCCCAGCAAAAGAAGCTATATGTGGATTTTGTGACAAGTTAGGACACTATCAATCAGTTTGCAAAGCAAAAAAAAGATCATCACATCAACCAAATACTAACCATGTATATCTTAATGCATTGTCAAATACAACTGATACAATCAAGCTACTAACTACACATGAACATGGACCCTCATACCTTCATTGGCTACCTGACACTGGTGCTGCATGTGACGTCCTAAGTGTTCAACATTTAAAGGCATTAAACTGTGACCTTTTATTAAAGTTGAAGCCAGCTACTGATCAACTATTTACAGCTAATTCAACACCTCTATCAACACTTGGTCGCTGTTCTCTGACAATCAAACTTAACAACAATCAATACACTGCTGACATTCATGTGGTGGACGCTGTCAATGCACCATTACTAAGCAAAAAAGGATGCATTGCGTTGGGTCTTATTCCTGAAAACTGGCCAGACTTATCAGCAGCTACTCCTGTCAACACTGTGTCTCTATTGGCAAGCACTGACCAAGAAGCTCATCACATCAATCTACCAACACAGCAATCTTCCAACGATGACGCCACACAACTTATAAAGGAATTCTCTTCTGTTTTCACTGACACAGGACCACTACGGAAAATGGATGGCCCTGCAATGAAGATAGAGCTGACCGAAGACGCCACACCTACTCGCCAATACAAAGCGTATAATATACCGTTTAAGTGGCAGAAATTGGTACAAGCACAACTAGATTCGATGATCACAAAGGACATCATAGAAAAAGTTCCTTTGAACGAATCACCACAATGGATTCACCCTATGGTTGTCGTTCCAAAGAAGAACTCTACAGAGCCAAGAATCACAGTTGATCTCACATCACTAAATCGGTTTGTCAAAAGACCTGGTTATCCATCACGCACACCACGAGATCTGATCGCCAACATCCCGCCTGGAATGAAATACTTCACTACCTTGGACGCCCGTCATGGCTACTGGCAAGTACCTCTGGCTACTGAATCAAGACCGCTCACTACATTCATCACACCCTGGGGCTGTTACCGCTTTAGAAGGAATGTCATGGGTCTTATCAGCGCTGGCGATGAGCACAACCGACGTGGAGATGAAGCATTGGCTGGCATTGACAACCTACAGAAAGTGGTGGAAGACGTCATCATCTACGACAAAGACTATGACACACACATCAAACGAGTCAAAGACGTCTTAAAGAGATGCTCTGATAATGGTATCACCTTGAATAAAAAGAAATTTCATTTTGCTCAATCATCTGCTGAATGGTGTGGGTATGTTATTACTTCAACTGGTTACACGTTAAATCCTCGCCTGGTTACTGCATTGACAGAATTTCCACAACCAACATCATTGACGCAACTACGCTCTTTCCTTGGTCTGGTACAACAGTTTGAATCATTTTCATCTGAAATTTCACAACTGGCAACACCACTACGAGCTCTACTGTCACCTTCAACATCTTTCTATTGGAATCAACTCCACCAAGATGCATTCAAAGGCCTCATCAATGAACTAACTAGTCCACGCATCCTTGCTCATTTCAATCCACAAGCTCAACTCCGACTTGAAACAGATGCTGCACAATCTAAAGGACTTGGCTATGCTCTATGGTCCGAACAAGATGACAAAACTTGGCGCCTCCTACAATGTGGTTCACGCTTTGTCACTGATGCAGAGTCCCGCTACTCTGCTACTGAAATTGAATTGGCCGCAGTCGTTTGGGCAACCCAGAAGTGCAAAATGTTTTTACATGGGTCATCATTTAACCTAATTGTCGACCACAAGCCACTAATATCCATCCTCAATGACAAGCGTCTGCACCAAATTCCAAGTGCAAGAATCATTCGCCTCAAAGAAAAGTTATCATCATTTTCATTCACTGCTATCTGGCGTGCTGGTACAAGTCACACCGTCGTCGATTGCTTCTCACGACATCCAGTTGATCAACCAAGTCCAGACGATGTCAACATTGATACAGATGCTGATTCAAGCTTCCAAGTAAATCACATCCAAACTCGTCTTCAATCAACTGATGCTACCAACTTTCCACCAGACGCAACTCTCAACAAAGTCAAATCTGCAGGTGAAAATGACGCAGTACATCTCAAGCTAGCTGACCTGATCATTAATGGCTTCCCACAACAGAAGGAAAAACTGGACATCAGCATTCACCCCTATTGGTCACTACGTCACGATCTGTCACTCTTGGAATCATCAATCATCCTCTACCAAGATCGCATTCTTATCCCAAAATCTCTTCGATCGACTATGCTGAATGAACTCCACACATCTCATCTTGGTCTAACTCGAACTCTTGCACGAGCTCGACAATGTATTTTTTGGCCAAATATGACCAACGAAGTCACAAATCGAATTCGGTCATGCGAAGAATGTGCCCAAAGACTGTCATCCAACTCACATGAGCCACTTATTCAAGACACACCACCAACTCGTCCTGGTGAAGCGATTGCAACAGACATTTTCTCACACCATGGCCACGAATTCCTTGTCATCACCGATAAGTACTCTGGTTGGCCTCACGTTGTACACTGTGGCAAGAGCACCGATACAGACACCGTCGTCGATATTCTATCCAGCTGGTTCTGTAGCATGGGTGTCCCTATTCGCTTAACGTCTGATGGTGGACCGCAGTTTTCAAGTCATGCATTTTCAGCATTCTGCAAAGATTGGGGCATAATTCACGACCCGTCGTCACCATACCATCATCAAGCCAACGGACATGCAGAAGCTGCTGTCAAAGCTATGGAAAATATTGTCGCCAAAGTAACAACAAATGGACACCTCAACACAGAAGCCTTCTACAAAGCTCTATTGGAATACCGTAATACACCAAGAAGTGATGGTATCAGTCCAGCCCAGCGTTTATTTGGCAAACCTCTTCGGTCACGAATCCCAATTCATCCATCGCAATTCACTGATGACATCAAGCAACTAATTATTATTGCAGACAAGAAAGCAAGCACGCTAAAAGAAAAAGCAAAACAACAACATGACCTTCATGCTCGCCGCCTTGATCCATTCATTCCTGGTGATATTGTCCGCATCCAAAATCAGAATACCAAACATTGGGATCGCATTGGAGAAATTGTCTCTATTGATCCTCGAGGACGCAGCTATCGCCTAAAAACCGAATCTGGTCGACTCTACTGGCGCAACCGCCGTCAACTCCGCCGGTACTATGGTCCATCAACATCAACTACAGCTGCTGCTTCAACCACCCCAGAGGAGGAAGAACCATCAACAAATACATCTAGTGCATCATTACATTCACCACCTAGACGCAGCACTAGAAAGAAAAACAAAACTAATAAACTAAATTTATAATCAATATTCATTACATGTATATTTCTATAATCTCCCAGAAAGGGCATGTGCTATTACAACTTATTTACATTACAATATTGATATACTTCCTGTAAACATAATCGTGTCATTTATAGTTTTAGTTTAGATTCTAATATACTGTTCTGTGATCAACAACGTTTATTCTCTCGTCTCAAGTTCTAGCTTATTCACATAATACTACATCTATACCATTAACAGCAAATTTTTTGGTAAATTTCTGAACTCGTACTGTTAGTATGTTTGTTTTATTAATGAGTTATATAATTATTTCCATTGATAGGTGGTTGCAATAGTGAAACAGGACTCTACACTAAAAGATGGTTTCCTTTCAGCAGAAATTGAAAAATTTAGGTAAGTAGCTAGATCGTACCAATTCTTAACTTTGGATACTGTAACAATTAACTATATTAAAATGTAGATGTTTAGCTACTCAGATGGTTGGTACGAAAGGAAGAAAAAGCTTCATTAAACTCATAGCTAGTAAATGAATTATACAGTGAAACCTCTATATAACAGCCAGCTACGAGGTAGACAAATTGACCGCTATAGGCAGGTGATCTTTATATACAGGTTGAATTCAATAGAAAATACTATTTTCGAGGGTACTTGAGTGACCGTTGTATAGAGGTAACTTCTATAACAAATTTGACTGTGCTTATTTGATCTGGTTCTTGGCTGAAAGCGGTCCTATGACTAACAGGTGCAATTGCTTGGAATCCTTACCCTCAGAAAATATTACTTAGTTCATTAAATTTCATGAACTGTTCAGGAACTTCATGAACATGTTCATGAATTTTTGGCCATTTAACGTTCATGAAATGTTTTTCACAGGGGTTTATCTACCAGAAATGTACTTGAAAGGGAATGTAAACTCAATCTGAGGTATTGAACCAATTTTAATGTCAATTGTGTGGAATTTGTGTTGCAGTGTTGGCAGTATTGTTGCTGATATCAAATTAAACTACATCAAAGGCAAAGAACCGTCGCTTGCTACGTTAAATACAAACTTAAACAAACAAATCTCTGATGCTAGTTATAAGTTGAGCAATACACAAGTGGTTGCTAACTTTGCTACGAGCGGTGCTGTTGTCTCAGGTAAGGCCGCATGGCTCAATTGCATATTTTGTAGAGATTAATAATATGTTGTCATATTCCATTGTGAAATTAGAAAATGTTTCATGTTTTCACTGATTCTGTGAGAATGATACTTTACTAAAGTATGAATGCTTTGGGGATAACATTAGCATGTGCTTTGTAATAAAATGTGGATTAGTGCTACAGTGTAACCGGATTATTAGTGCAAGTCAAAATTGTTAATGATTTTCATTGCATTTATCCGAATTTGCACGTATCCAAAATTGTTTAACAAAAACTTGACCACAAAATAATTTTTAGGGTTTCAATATTAGATTTTAGATAAGTGGGAATTTCGCTTATCCGAATTGCATTTAAGCGGGTGTAACACATCATGGTCGCGTATAATTCTTAAGGTATATACAGACAATGTAAATAACAGAATCAACATTTCTTTCTCACTTGGATAACTATTTGCATTGTTAAATTTGAGTAGGCTAATGCATGTAGCATTTGCAAATGTTTTCAAAATTGAACATGGTAATAATCATTTAGGATTCAAACAGAAGCTGTCTGCTATCCCTTCTTGCTGACTGCTCAATAGTTGTTAGGCCCTTTGATTTTCACCATCAACTTAGCTTAGTTAATGACTGGATTATTCAGGTAATTGTGTTATGTTTTTAACATCTTTTTTGTTATTCTTATAGATTTCAATGAATGTAACTTAGCCTCAGACTATTGTGATTCTAACGCAGTCTGCGTCAACTCAGCTTTCTCGTTTACATGTACTTGTAAAGATGGCTACACCGGTACTGGATTTGTGTGTGCTACAGACAGTGCTTCTTCTGGAGGTAAGCTAATATTTAATTACCGTATGTCATATTATCATCAAATATTTCACCCAATTTATATCACAATTTCTGTTTGTTGAGTGCCCTGGATTTTAACTGAAATAATAAGAATAAGTAGCTTTTGTTTGATGATTTGTGTGTAAGGTAACCTACAAAAGATCATATTACACATGAGATCTCTGCTGCGAGCTTGGTAGGGTCCATGCAGTCCAATTTAGTTTCATTTATTGAGTGTGGATGGTTAGATCTAGTACTAACATTCTGAATGTGCAGAATGTGGCGATGGTTGGCGGTGGGACTCAGTGATGGAGGCATTCTAGATTAAGTACAAGTATGTCTGTACAATAGTTGCTTACTCAACAGTTTTTAATTAACTATTGTGTTTCCTTTACAGCGAATAGTCATACTGTACTCATCATTTGTACAGCAGTTAGTGGTAGCATATTTTTAATTGCAATTATACTGACAATGATAATGGCTAGACGGAGACACGTTCACAGGTAAGTTGATATCAATATTTAAAATCTAAAATAAATACTGGTTAAATTATATCATTTAATTAAACATATCACTCTATTTTGCTTATGGAAGGATTATTCACAAGCAAATAATATTGCCACTCGTATATTAAGCTTGTTATTATGCCAACTATTGTTAGCAAAGGTGATCTGAATCTAATAGAATCATTTCCTTCTGGATGAGTGGAGTGGACTGTTAAGTTTAGATTGTGTTCCAAACATGATGCTTTCATCATTGTATTGTAAACAATGAAGAGATCTCCTCTGGTACATTTTAATGGAAACAAGTATTAGTTACATGAGTATGTTAATTGTTTCTCGTTAATCTGTGAAACCCTGTGAAAAACATTTTAGGAGTAACGAACGTGAAATTGCCCAAAAATTCATGAACAGTTAATGAAATGTTCATGAACTATTCATGAAGTGTTCATGAAATTTTAAGCAATTTCACTTTCATGAACCCACAAAAAGTATTTCAGGCATATTTTCACAGGAGTAGATTATCCTAAATCCATGATCATACTTCTAAATAATATTCTATTTTCTCTCAAACAGAAGACGCAAGTACAACGTCCATAACGACACGTTTGAAAGATTCTCTACAACTAGTTCAGAAAGAGCACGTCAAAAATCCATGTATCTACCATCGAATAAACATCCTCAACCCATTGTACATATGCAATATGCAGAAGATAGAGAGTTTTCATTTGATAGTGATGAAATGAAAAAGTAAATAACATTTAAATAGTATTGCATTGTTTTAATTATTTATAACTAATTTATTACTAATTTATTTATACATGCATGACATTATGCATACGCTCACTTTATTTTTTATTTATATACTTTGTAAAATAAAAGGATTGACGAGTTTTCATTAAAATGAATTATTTATTATTAATGTAAACATGTCAATTTTGTAAGTATTTTTTTTCAATCCAGACAACTAAATTGTCAGAATATATGTATAAAGTGATCTGATCTCCAAATGCGATTTGTTTATATGCACTATTCCTCTTTTCATGCAAACCAATTTAACATAAGAGCAGTTTTACCATCATGCACTGTCCGTCTATGTTCCAATCTTCACTAGTAAGAAGTATCAATGTTTTTATCCCTTTGAAGTAAACTTGAAATGGCACTCTTTTTATTTAATTATTCATTGATAAATCATGACTTATTCATCAACTGAAACGATCATGAAAAGTTCATGAAAAAGTGAGCAAATTTATTTTTTCATGAATTTTGAATTAATTGAATCGTAGAGAGCTCATGAAACTTTTCAGAAATGCCTTGAAAATTTCATAAAAAGTTTGTGATCTGTGAATGAAAAGTGTTTGAGTTCATGAATTAACTGTACTTGACGATTTACCACTTATAAAACTATAAACTCAAGATCTACGTTAAGGTTTGGAATCTAGTGACTTGATCACAATTGTACCCATGTGAAAATCTCATGAAAGTTTCATGAACGGTTTGTAATGTTAAATGGTCCAATTTCATGAAATTCATAAATTACAGAAAAAATTTTTTTACCAGTTCATAAACCGTTTGTGAACTTTATGAATAATTATGTTTCTGTATTTCATGAGCTCCAGCAGTTTTATAAACTAAGCTCATGAAAATTGAGCAATTTAACCTTTATGAACACAGTTAATGAACCAGTTATGAATTATTTCAGATAAATAATGATATGATATGGTATACAAACTCACAAATTTAATCTTTTGCTTTTAATCAATAAACAGACATTAAATTAAATATTATTTATGAAATTTTGAATGTTGTTCTAGCAATTTGATTAGATAACAGCCACTAGGCGCGTGTCGTGGCTGCCAGGTCTTAGTAACATTTGAACAACATGTTTACTGCCTACCAGCATGCATAGAAAGTTAAGAATGGTCTACCGATTAACTAACCATATGCTCAATTGTTTATTCATGAACAGTTATTGAACGGCTTCTGCTCAATTATTGAACTTTTCATGAATTGTTCATGATTCTTTAATTGTTTATGTATGAACTCACTAACTTTTTTTGTAGCTTTTGTCGTTTGTTCGCATTGTAGATAGGCCAATATAGATCCAAAAACGACAGGTTACCACTTGTGTTTACACAATCGCGTTTGTACATATCATCACACCCTCAATAACAAGCAAAATATCATCATATCAGTACAATAGTTAAGAAGAAATCATTGGACCATAAAGCGATGTTAGCAAAAATGATGGAAAAAAGGAAAACTTTTCACTCTAAAGATTTATATTTCTCTACTTAATATATGATATCGAATCTTTTCAACTGCTGACTATTTGAAGAAAATATAGGCGTAAAAAAGCAGAAACACAAGTGGTACATGTATGGAGGGAAAATTAAGATCAAGAATCAAAATTTGACATCACCAAATGTGTGTATTAGAGACATTTTCCAGCACCTCACAGACTTTGTTTGTTAGCACATGTAATGTTTTTCTCACAAAGTTGAGAAACAGGAAACAAAATTGAGACCTGCATTTCACTGTGGATAACAAAGTATCATTTTAAAAGTTACAATTTGTTATCTGATTGGCATGTCATGTTTGTTTGAAAGAAAAAAAAGAAAGGTGATAACAAAACATATTGTTTGGTCATAGTATAATTCATTCATCAAAATATCAAAAAATATAATTTAAAAATCTATTTTGAAGACAATGGTATGCATGAAAATCATCAATTACCTAAATCCAAAATGGTTGAATAAGTAAAATCATAACCATACATAATTGCACAAAATCTATAATAATTAAATTGTATCAAATTCAAATCATGCTATTCTTGCTTGATTTTATTTACACAATGCAGTAGTTCATGAATGGTTGGTCTATCTTGTGGCGTATGACTACGATGGATTAGTCTTAGCTTTCCTTGACTATCAACTACAAAATCACCACCAAGTTGATGTGGGTCGTCATTATCACGCATTGGATATAGAATACACCCAGTGACTCTCTTTTCAGCATAATATGTAAGAGCATTAACACTCCATACTTCAGAAATACTTTGACCTAAACCAAATGCTTTGTAAAGTGATCGCAATGGATCTTGGTAAACAGGAAATACACAATCCGTTTCTTCAATCCATGTTTTGATTAAGTCTATCGAAGGCTGAAATATGACAAAATTATACAAATTATGAGAAACACACTTTCAATGAAGAGACAAGAAATGAACGTTGAATACATTGCCTTGATCAATTGCAAGGCAAACATAATTTTCATAAGCTCCCTTGCCAGCTGCCCAAGTTAGTGCCCTATTGACACTAGTTAAATCTTCAACTCAAACTTTGGGTCTTAAAGTGCCTATGAAGTGGAAGATGGGTGTTGAGGTTTTTACAAACACGAACATGTGCATATCTGTAGATTTGATATTAATAAACAATTCTTTCAATTACAGCAGATTCAATGTTTCGTCTCTGACTGTGTTCCTTGTGATACCAAACATATCAAGTTATCAAAATGGGATCTAACTGCTGTAATTAGCAAATGGACTTCAAAAACTCACATGAAAGCTTATTACAGCTACAGACGAAGTTGACTCTCCAAGTAGATGTTTGTTCTCTTGCAAAGCCTTGACATGATCGCGTCACGGTAGTCATGCTAAATGACGCAGTAACACAACAATGACAGATGAAGTAAGCCCCATCACTGATGACCATGATAGATCGCTGTGAAAACAAGAAAACATTATTCTAAAATATCATCAAGATTTTGTGCAATCTGATTGCTTGAAAAAGCATGCATGAAATCCTAGAGTAAAACATGGCTCCAAAAACCCGTGAAAAATTGCTAGCTTCAAAAACTTTATCTATGATAAAATACAGAAACTATAACGTTGTCTACACCTACCGTAATCCAATAAATGTTTCAATTATGGCAACGATTTGGAAAACGATAATGAGTTCAAGCTGTTTATTTTTATCATAAAAAGCGTTGAGAAGCTATTGTTCGCGAAGCATGCAAAATAAAAGCACAGAATGAAAGACAATTATAGGCTAGCCTAAGGGACCAACAAAAGTAAGTATCCTGCAATCCTAGATTCTGGAAGGCTAGAGCAAATTCAGAAGAAAATTGACAATTTGATGACTTATTGGTCAAACTTCAACAAAAAAATTCAGAAGAAAATGTTGAAATGCTTCAAGGATTCCAGAAGTCTGAACCTTTTTTGCGATCTGGCTAGTCTACACTATTTCCTAACCCATGGTAAATTTAAATAACAATTACTACCTTAATTTCCTGGAAAATTATTGCACAAATTATATACAGACAACAGACGTCTTTGTATATGTCTTTGTTCATGTTATTAGATGTTATCTAATAGCAAAGAATATAATGCTCAATGTCATAAATGGCAGAGCTGTAAATAATTATAATAGAAATAGAAAGGAGTCAGAGACCACACATTCTTATACAGTAACTTTGTTCATATCTATCTATCTTGTTATCTATCTTCTTGCTGTGACGTCAAATTTAAAGTTCAGGTACATAAAGCAAAGTTTCCAGAAGCAAAGGTTGTTCAATTAATTCAAGCGTTCCAAATAATATGTGACGAAGGTTGATGCAACAATTACTTGTCCCAAATTAATAGAAAGTCAAATTTTGGAGACCTGAAAATCCCTATCCACAGCGGGTATCTAAATCAAAGTTCAGTAAACTAATGTGAACTTCGGCTAGGCTAAATTACGTCATGCCATATCGTAAGAACGATTGCTCTGTGCTGTCTGTCGCTGACGTCATAGTCACAGACGGTTCAAACCATTGTCATCATCATCATCATTTTGTCAGAATAAACATGATAACAAGCTGCTAACTTTTTTCATAGGACTGATTTTAAAATACATATGCAAAGTAAATAAGATCAAGTAACTGTAAAGTAAAGTCAAGTAAAGTAAAGTAGCCTAGCTGTAGTGAAGAAGTTTAATTAATTAAAATAAAATGCAATATTCATTGTTTTAGTAAACATTGTTGGATTGCTATGCACATTTGAATTGTGACGAGATGCTTGAATTGCGTGCTAGGAATATAGGGTGTCAAATTAAATATAATGCTACAACTAGAATGCATTTGCTGAATGTCGATAAACATCATATTGTGTCTCACAGTGGGCTTCTTGCCTATCGTATACCGCAACACTTTACAGACTTAACATCTCAGCTAGTCACACCCTCTTTGGACACCACTGCAATTTTGTCATGTTTATGACGATAGATATTCGATATGATGAATATTTCCATCCACAACAATTTCAATAGGACAGTAATTTATTCTTCGAATTGTTTGGAAAAGTAATAATAGGCTTAGAATTATGTAAAAACTTTGAAAAAATAACAATGCGGCACACAGGCACGCATGTTGTAATCGCATTTCACGCAATTGATGTATTATAGTTCCCTTTTAACATAACATTACCCTTTTAATGATTATGATGATAATGATGTATAATTAATTTCTTATTCAAATCTTCAACAGCAAGAAGACATTTGGAAATTAAAATAATTACTTGAACTTGGATTTTCTACAAAACTTTTGAAATACCCTATAGGTGTACTCAGCAGGCTGGTCTCACCTGGGATATCATCTGGACACATATCATCAGCCTTAGTGTAGTGGTTAGGGAGTTAGACCTCGGCCCGCAGGGTCCAAGGGTTCAATCCTTGTCAGGAAGACTATTGGTTGGCACCAGGAAGGACATCTGGCCATAAACTCACACACTTCAATAATACTAACCGAACTAACCTGAGTCACCCTAGTGAAGAAAAGCTACTAGCTTATTTCCGGTATGTGGTGAATTAATAAATGTAAAAAGAAATGTTTGAAGCTGAAGTACAAGGGAGACCTGGAAAGTTCATCCATTTGTAATGTAACCCCATCCTAAGACACAACCTCCTGAAAATCACCTAAGATGGAGAGGCTTTCCTCTTTAAATATTAAATATATAGAAAGCATTCTTACCTTATACTATCCATATTAGTTAAACTTTTAATACCAGGTGCATCATGTCCAACAATCAAATGGCGGTCTGAAGGCAAACAAACGTTATCAAATCTAAGTTCATCATCTAATGTTTTTAAAAAACTATTCCAGTCATCTTCCGCTTGGATAAGATCTTCAACAGCATCTCTCACAATTTGTTTATGGTATAGTTTCTTTGATTTATCTTGTAATTCATTTCTAGATGTAACATTTAATGATGTAAACAATGTTGAATAAAGTCCAATTGGGCGACCAAGTATTTTTATATTATCATTCACAAATCCTCTTGAATCTTTACGAACGAGTTCACGTGCCTTGTTTAGCGTTGTGATAAGTCCATCAAAAGTATCTTGCAAACATTTGCAAAGATAATCAGTCTCGTTTAGAAGTTCCATCATCAACAATGATTGATCATTACACTCTGAAAAATATAAAATAAATTGAGAAATCTAAACTCTACCATCCAAATTTACACATATCCACATTTGAGATCTCAGTAATAAAAATGACGTAAAAGAAAAATTCAAAGCTATATTTTTTGTAATCGAGGCCAGCGTTTTCAAGGCTTATAGAAGCACACCTATTTTTATAATTCAATATTATCGATGGAATTTATGAAATGCATACCGTATATTGGCTGCATCAAGCAAGTAACTTTGCACTAAACTATTAAAATGAATGTAGATGACACAACAGCTTTACGTCAGACAAAGTGTTTGGGTAGTGCAAAAGACTTTTAAGAAATTTAGGAAAGGCAGAGTATCAGGCAAAAAATATTATCTTATGCAGGCCGACAACCTCTTGAAAATGTAAATATCTCTGAAACAACTATAACAGATCAGAGAAAAATATCTCCTAATTCAACACTGGTTGCAACAATATCTGGAATGGTGACAAATTAGGCAGATTACTGTTGTAAAAGTTATGCCAGCAGTTAAAATTCTAGTTGTTAAAAATGTAACAACCATCCCTATCCTGATTTATGCAGCAAATTATCAGGTTCTTATTCCTAAGAACACTTAGTTAGCAAATTGTCCTTGATTATCACAATTGATGTATCAAATTTTTAATGCTATGCGGATGTATTATTGAAATATTGAATATTGGATTCCTTAACTAAATTCTTTAGTGAAAAATATAGCTCATTGTTGCATCCCTCGTAGAAAAGTTGAGGAAAAACAAACAGAGCAATTAATAGCACATTTACCAATGAACCCTTCTCTGAAGTCCGATGTATTCAATAAAAGAGGTATCCCAAGTAAATAAACAATAATCCGTCTTGAACATTCTGTCTTGGAACAAGCAACATGACTTTTTCAAGAAGTAGCCGCAAATTTGAAATTCTCTTCCAAAACTTTGATGAAAGCGTTGTTCGGGCAGGACCATTCAGTCCAACATGCAATGGTATTTACGTCAGTGAACCCATTGCAGGTTGGGAAAAATCCTATAAGAAATGATATGAGCAGCAACTACCGAATGTACATTACTCAAATGGTGAATGGAATGGCACCACAAATAAAAATAGCGTTAAATGCAATATACCTGTAGTAGAAAACATCATACTTTGCTCCACTCAGAAAGAAAATCAAGAATCTCTTGAAAGGTTTACTTTCATACGCTTTGAGTTTAATTTTCTGTAGCTCTTTCAATACTACATTAAGAAGTACGTCCCTAAATGTTTTCAGGAAGGGGAGTCATTGGACGGCTTGCGAGATGGAATTCCAATATCAATAAAAAATAAATATTATGCATTGCTTCCATCTAAAAAACGAATGTCTGAATAAATTGATTTAATTGAACAAGAGTTCAGCTCTAAAAATTATTTGATGATGCTTAAATCTATAAGTTGAATGATATTTTATTAAATCCTTTAAAATCCAACAGCCTACACGCTTTGTTGTATCAGGCGAAACACTACTATGGTTATCTGCTTGAAGAAATGTATAAAGCTATTCCTGGACGCAAAGAGGAAGGTGTCTGTCTATCGGCTATCAGATATCAAGATATCCCTTCACCTGTCATTGCTGATAGTAGTTGTGATATGGACTAAACTCGACTATCCAAATTGCTATATTAATTCATACATATAATATACTGATCAGTTATATATTATCACTGTGTTATAAATTCAAAGAGATTCAGTTATTTATTATTTGATTTGTAATATTTCAATTGTAATTGACCTCCTATATGCTTACAAATTATTATGAACACAATGTAATGCCAAACATTTGCGATGGTAGTAATCCTCGAGACGGAATAGCATTTTCGTGAGGATGTATATCATGTAAAATAAGGATTTCTTTATTTTCTTCAGTCACAAACAGTTCATGAACAGTTCATGAAATTTGAGGCCATTTAACATTCATGAACTGTTCATGAACTCCTGAACTGTTTTTCGCCAGGGAAATATGTTACAATAATTAACACCAGGTATAACCAAAGGAAAGTACAGTACAGTCCACATATACAGCAAATCTCTAAATGGGTATATACTGAGAACACCCTCTATTGTGATGTAGCGGAAATATGATCATATTATATGCATTACAAAGAAGGCATATAATCTCATGACAGAGAAAATGTTGATTGATATATTCTTATACTATTATCATAAAATTCTTAAAAAGATATGTGCTAAATTTTTATGTCACCTATTTTTGTTCTCCTGTGATGACCAAACTTCAGCCTCTGAAATTTGCAGATTTGTTTACAGACCCTAGACAAGCATGGTTTTCCTCTAACTAAATGACAGGCCACCTCATCGTGTTTATGATCCTGCGTCTAAAATTTCTCCAAAAATGACGAAAGAACGAGTGAAAAACATTACACTAAGTGGGTGTTTATGATTTAAATTTGGATTTTGTCAACTGACAATTTAACTAATTCTTGTACAGTTCCGTTGATAGATACATCTAATGTAAAGACTGAAAGAAGTATTTTAGAGTACCAAAACTCTTTGTTTTCATCTTATGGATATTTATTCTTATTTTTTTGCTATTTTTTGGGGTACCAAAACTAATTTTGAGAATCTTGTGGCCGTTGAAATTAGATTGGGATCAAACTATCCCAGATGAGCTGCTTGAAAAATAGAAGTTTTGGGTCAATGATTCAAGTGATTTAGGAGAAATTTGTTACCCCAGGTGTTTATTGGAAGATTTGCGTTTGAGCAATGTTGTTCATAATTCTCTACATGCCTTTGCTGACGCAAGTAAATATGCTATAGGTGTGATTTTGTATTTGCGTATTGCTTCATTTCAAAAGTTTTTTGCAGCTTTTCTGTTGTAAGATCTCGTTGTGCACTGCTAAAGTCGATCAGAATAAGGTTTCTGCTGCTGTCCAAGCAGTAAAGACTGCAAGTCAAATTTTGAATGAATTAAATTTGCCTATCAATGAGGTGTTTTATTGGACAGACTCTATGATCACCCTAGCATACATCAGAAATACTACAAGACGTTTTCCCATCTTTGTGTGGCTAATAGGGATTGCCGGACTGTTGACCAGTCTGATAGATCCCAGTGGAAAATCTATCCAGGTATTCTAAACCCTATCATCAACATCAAGATAAAAGACATCAAATGTGAAGGCCAAACAGTTTTAATGATTTCTTCCAAGTCAAATAAAAAACGCAAAGTTCTGGCCTTTGTTATTCGTCTATGTTATCAAAGTCCAAAAATAACTCAATAGCAATAACAATGCTTACAAACGATTAGATAGAAACATTTAGCATAACTAAAAATATCACCTCCATTGACAACATCAGGACATTTGTATCCAAGAATAACGAAGCACTAGAGCAAAAAATAAACCACTTTTTCTATGGCAAGGTATTTGTACAAAGACACACAAGACAAAGCTACTGTAGCCTGCGTCCAGACTAAAACGTTTTAGTCTGGACGCAGGCTAAGCTACTGACTATCCTGCAGCTTCATCAGCTATACATCACCAACAGCACGATATGAATACACAAAATAATCAACACATTCAACAATTAAAAATGTGGATCAAAGAATGCCAACTATTCCTTCTATGGCCATTGAGTCCAATCCATCAGAATCTGTTATCCAGTCATTAATGAGTCAACACAGACGATGCAAGACTCTTTCCATCCGTCAAATCACTTGAATGGAACAGTTGACTTGAGCCTACTTTAGCCATCAAGGTTAGGAGAATTACAGATAGATCATTCAATAGCTTTCCTGCCAAATCAGTAAAGGGGGAGAATGGAAAAGCTTCACGGAAAACTTTTAGTCAGAGCCTCTGTATTATCCCTTGTTTTGACAAATATATTGTAATGGTAAAACCTAAAAAATGTAAACCTTGGCCTATAAAGATATTCACAATCGGGAATAATCCAAAAACGCAAAGACTTTATAAAAAGTAAGAAAAGTTTATATTGGTTGTTTATTGAACTGATTGTGAATTTGTGATGTTATTGTTTTGAAAATTCTTTGGACTTGAAAATCTAGCATATAATAAACATAGATAGCCCCACCAGATAATGTAGCTTGAATTTTTTTATGAATATTGTTTTGTTACCAATTAACTACTGTCCGAAGCTAAAGAGATTTTGCCAAAGAATCGACCTAGTTAACAAGCAGATTGATGCCATTGATCAATAGCTTTATGATAGGCTAATTTGATGATCCATTTTGAGGTACAATGAGTAGCAATGGTCTCAAGTCTATAGTATTTGTAGGCATAACTGTTAGTTGTCAACCAAATCAACCATGGAATATTTTTGTATTGGAATTTATTCATTATGTCATCCCTTGGTCAAGTTACAAGTAGGCCCATACTTTATTAATTCCTATCATTAGTATACTTATTCTAATTGATTAATCTAGATTACACTATCCATCCTTCTAAAAATGATGTGATAATTGTGTACAACCATTAAATTTTCTTATTTGCTTGAATATTATATACCAATTAGACAAATAAGTTATCCATCCAAGGAAAAATCCAAAATAAACATGCCCACAGAAGCTTGATCAGCAAGGCAGGAAAGATTTGTTGCTCTCTACGCTGCAAGAGGAATTTGAGATGGGGGACTATGGTTTGTCACCTCAAACCCTCTCACCATCACCACCATCACCCCCACTGCAGCAGCAACCACTGCCAGCACAACCAAATGAAACATCCCAATGTGAGTGGATTAATAGACATTATATGAGGTCATCAAATTGGGCAGACATTTCGAAGGAGCTGCTTGCTGTAGGCTCAAGTGCGCTTGATCCAAATCCAACAAAATGCTGCCTATGTTCAATTGACATCATGCAGATGGCAATGAGATGCCTTTCTTGTTCACCATTGCAACATTTTTGTGTGGATTGCATGAAAGCACCTCATTGATACAATCTTCAATAGAATTGCCTGTTTTATGATTAGTTATATTGTATTATTCTATTATTTCACTATTTGATGCACTTTCTCTTAATAGTAAGAAGGGTTAACATGGAAATGTTCGCCATTTTAAATCATTAAGTTGAACCTGATAATTGACTAATCCTCAAGTCTATAAATTGAATTCCCCTTGTTCTATTCCAATATACCATGATTGCCAACATTTCATTGACATGGGAGTTCCATGCTATTTAAATACACATAAAATAATTTGTGTCAATGTTTTCGTAATCAGTTTTGTAGGCTAATCTGCTAGCCAGTTTGTATATTAATCAATTTTTAATTTTTCAGGAAAAATGAGTATATTCCTGTGAGAATGACTGGTCAGATCAAAGTTGCCGATCAGCTTGATCATTCAAGTGAATGTATACCAGATGCTTCCTCAAGACGGCTTGTCCTAGTAGATAGCATAGGTGATTTTCAATCTATTAATATCTTTTCTTGCATGCATTTACTATTTGCTTGAATACTTGAACATTCAGCTTGATTGATTGTTGCAACAATCTATCTATTTTTTAGTTTCATATTTTCTTGTTAGGCTATCAACACCAATTTGATGCATATTTCTGTTCCTGTCATTCAGAAGCATTACAGGTATTAAAAGCAGGGTATTATCCTGGTATACCTGTACACCCAGCCACCTGCATTTCTCTGGACTTCATGGAAACACTGTACTCCATGCAACTTGATTGCCAAGTTTCCCTCCAAAATTTTTGGGAGGCAACTTCAATTAAGACATCAGCTTGGTGTGCTGGATATGTATGTTGTGACAATTACTGAAATGCACCTTTAAATTTCGAAGTTATTGAAAAGTGAACAATTCAGTAGCCTGTTCTGTATGTTTTCAGTAGCTTTTCAAATTTCAAAATCCTAGTCAATAATATTTCTAGTGTGCCCACATGGAAAAGAGTTCATTAGTTTGTGAATATGATCTTTCTATTTGTTCATGAACAGTTCATGAAATGTTGATAATTTAGAGGATCATCATCATCAGTTATTCAGGCAATCTGGTATTTATACATATATTAAACTGTTAATTGTATGAACAAATTTTTTCACACAACCTTAATAAAACGAAATAGGGGTATTGATTTCAGTCAAGTTTAATAGAAAATGTTTACATGAATTACAAATGAAGCAATAATATATAACATGGTTTGACTGTGATATGTGTTCAGAAAAGCTTACCATTCGTAATACCCAGTTCATTATTTAGTTTTATAGGCCCACTTTATTTTTGATTTTAATTATTTGAAACACATTAAATTATTGCTTCTCTGTATTGTATGCATCAATAGAAGAAGTGGTATGTTTAATAAAAAAAAAATGAAATTCTGAGTTACAGAAAAGTCTCTGTGAAAATGTTATAGTATTATTACTATCTACTAGTATTCCTAGTATTATTATGTCAATATTTTGTTTTTCTACTACTTTTTAGGATTGATTATGCTGTATTTGCATTGAAAGAACTCATTAAGAAAGTTCAAGGCACTGAAGTCAAGCCATTGTTGATCTATGATGTTGCATGCTTACTTGGCAAACATCTGAATGTATATGCTAATCTACTGATTGCAGTTATAATTCCTATCCAATACTGGTTCTACTGAATGTTTTCCTTGGAATCTGAAATTCCTGTTTACAATATCTACAGGGAATCGGAGATGAACAGATCAAAGGAAATACATTGTTGACTTTACCAGCATTTCATGTATATGGTCATATTCTCTCATGCCAGGTAGCTATAAACATATTTTTTTAATTAACTACTATCAATATGATGCTATGTTGTAATCTGTAAGACATATTGCCGATTTAATTCAGTTATTGTTGTTAAACATGTCAATCTGCCATTGAGTGTGTAGCATGGACATGCTTGGTCATGTATTTCAATGCAGAATAAATATAGCCCTCGAAGATTAGAAGGATTTGGCATGACAGATGGTGAAGGTGCAGAGCGTCTATGGTCATTTCTCACAGAATTTAGTAGAATGACCAAAGAAATGACTCCTCTAAATAGGACAGGCCTTCTGGATAATGCTATTTTGCCTTACGCGAAAAAGAAAAGAAAATCACTAAGTAATTAATCTTCGTGCTGGATTATATGTGTAAAGGTTTTCTAGCTTTCCACGTATTGTTCGGATAAGAGGGACCTTATCTTATATTGTTTGGAAAACTGGAAAGAGGGGCTTACCAGTATATTGCATTAATTTTAACATTATTTCAATTATTTAATGTGATTCCCTTCATCAATCTAAATTGCTTAGGTTCTGCTATGGTATCAAAAATAAGATGAGTAGAGAAATTTCAGACAGCCAATCGTGAAAATCTGAAAAAACAAATGAGTTCAGGTTTGGTGAAAATCAAATTATTTGTATCTATGCTGCTATTTTCTCATGTAACATTTTTTGTTTGCAAGTGTCCACTACCACATTTAACTTCTTAATTGTAGCTCCTGGTACTGTTAACCGTAAGGCAGTGATTGAATGGATCCAAATAGAGAAGGCCAAGCCAAGTCTTTACTTAACAGACAAGTAAGTATTGTGTTTAAATTTAAATAAACACAGATTTCTAGTTTGTAAGTTTCTTATCATTTTCTCGATGTGATAACAGATATGGATTGCCCCATAGGGATAGGACTAATTCAATGAACAATGTGTTCTAGGAATTTTGAGTACTAGACTTCGAGTTGCATGCAAATGCATGCTTATATTGAGTTGTGAATCATCTGGTTTAACTGGTTCAAAATAAATGCATGAACAAATCTATGTAGAAAAGCCGATCGAAGCCGCAATTTAATTGAGAAATTTACAAAATTTGGTACTATCTAGTTTATCCCAAAGCACGTGGAAGTAGTAGCCATAGCCCCCCAAAAAAATCCAAGAAACATCACAAACCCGAGTATCATACTGAATGTCATAAAGTTCAAGTTGCAAGGTAACAATTTGTCGGGGGCTTTTCTAAATTAAATTGTGTTTCACCTATACAACACCGGCATAGCCCGGAGAAATACTAATAATTGTTCACTTCTCATAACGTGTTTATTCAACATTTGATTCAAGTGACTTTTGAATAAGTATATAGAATGGGAAAACTATTTATTACTTCTTTACATCTTATTTCATCAATCTACATATTCTAAGTCATATAGGCAAGGTGGTGTCGATAATCATGCTAGCTAAATACTTTTCCAATTTTATCTACTTTTAAAACACTAAACAACGTGCCAAATAATGCCATTTCGTTGCCACAGTACGAAGGGGGTGATTTTGCTTGAACACTAAACTGATTCAGGATAAATCATCGCCATGTGAAACACACATCACCATGTGAAATATGTCATCGCCGTGTGAATCGAGTTTGAGCCTAATTCAGCTTCATACGCATGAAACACAGTCCTATCTTTAATAGCACTTTTGATTACTGGTTTTATTTAAAAGTAGATTATTACATAGTCCTGTGTAAAGGACTCGCCGACTCTCGAAAGTGAAGCAATATTCTCATTTGAATTGATTATATAAATAGGGCCATTATACAACTCACGGGTTTGTCTGCATTTTATTTAGCTTCATCACTAAACATTGTAAAACAACAGTAACGGCAACATTTATAAATCCATCGATTTGATTATTCAATAATTGATTCAATCCACTTTCCCGAAAGAAAAAACTATTTATTATTGTTTACATTTTTTAGTTAAATACACTGATCCCATCAAACTGTTCAATCGAGTTTCATCGCATTTGAATCCTCATTAAATCTATATATGCGATCGCTCATATATAATAATAATAATTTGTCGTCGATGATGAAGAGGAAGTTTGTATGTATATTGTTTTCTATATTAATGCCTTTTCATTGCAGTAAAATTGCCGGCTATCATTATCAGTAGCCATGTGAGATTATGTTGAATAAATAAGAATTTCATGGGTTTGTTTACAAATGTGACATCGTTCCTATCCGAACAGTTTATAAATAATTTTCAAAAAACATTGATTATATAATTTCCGTTCTGACGCATGACCATACAGGAAACAAAAGATCGATCTGCACTGTTGCTCAGAGACAATAGAAAGTCATTCAAGTGCGAAACTGCTTAGTTAGCGCTTCAGTCTGAGAAAGCATTGTTGTTGAAAATGGAAACAGTTTTCATTGGTTTTTATCAACTTCGATGTATTTATTTAAGAAATGAAGCCGGCCATGTACGCCTCTGGTTAATAACGAATCCATTGATATGTGTTTCAAGTCAATTGCATCAAAAATGGCATCGTGAATCCCCGCCTTACATAAAATGGAAATTGCGTAAATTTAAAAGTAGATTAAAAAGATATGAAGACATTTGCAGACCCTGATGTGTTTGGTAGATCTTTGCTGTGGTTAATGATCCCCTGCGCAAAAGATGTTGAGATCATGAACTGTTAGTGAACCTCTTGCACAGTTCATGAACAATTTGTGAACAGTTTGTGAACTTTTCAATTTTTCATGAACAGTTCGAGCAGTCCATGAAAGTTGGGCTATTTTCAGAGGGGATGCCTCTGTCCTTTCTATCTGCATGAATCAATATCATATGATTCATGTTGTAGAAACTACACATCCAAAGATTCCATGGGAAGAACAATATGTGAAAAAGCTTCAAAAATTGGGTGCTCAGAGGTATAATATTAACAGGTGTGGAGTTTATTATATATTTCAGTTTGAATAAATAATTCCTTTTCTGCTACTTCAGAGCCAGAAATTGACTCGACAATGAATCTGATGATGAATCGTCTGATTTGAAAAATGATTCAGTCAACAGTTGCCCTTTTTGCTTATTCTGAGATATTAAAAGTAGGCCTACACAATCATAGTTGATCCGGTTTTTCTAACTGTATTTTCATCTTCTTTTTATACATAAGCTTGATTTTGGCAGTGGCTGCTATGGAGCAACAAAAGAGGATCAAGAGACTGCCAGGATTTTATTTTAACAAAGAAGGAGAATACTTAAAAAAAGATTTGCCAAAGAGAGAAGGAAGAGATGGTTGAAGCCTGCAGGACTCTTGTTTTTGACAAAAAAGTCCTCTTTTCAATCCTTTCGGATATCTTCAGGTATATGCATTCGGTTCAGAGATTCACATTCAGCTTTACCATGAAATATTAATATATCTGCAGAATTAATGTAAGTATTTTTTCTTCATCGCAAATATTACACGTTCGTATCTACGTGCTTTCAGTTGTTATCAATTATACAGAAGGTCAGGCAATCAACAAGAAGCTGAGAGCAACATCAAATGCTGTTATGTCTGAAATAAAAAAACATTATAAACGTTTCCAAACTAAATTAAAAGAGCTAGGTGTTACTCCTTGATTGTCAGCTGACTGACGTGCTGTCACTGTCAAATCCATGCTATGGTCGTCAAGATAAATCCTACTTTATTATTCCAATTTAAAATTATCAAAAGGCAGTTGATGGATGGGGTTCATCTTGAGCATCGAATTAGTGAGGAAATATTGGCATCCATCCTGTTTTTATGTTAGACAGTTTGCCATAGTGGATAAATTGCTCCTTTCAATAAAAATTTAATTTTTTTCCACTTTTGAGAAAAATGAAGAGATTGATTTGCAGAGAAATTCAATGCCTACTTTCCCATTATGTCATTGGACTCAATCATAGAATCCGTTTCCTTTGAATATTGTCAAGGTGGTGATAAGTCAAGAGATCCCTTGCCTCGTGTTGAGCAGCTACCTTCAAGCTCTGATGAAAAAGAAGTTCCAGATGCAAAAATGTCTAAAAAAATCCTATTGAGGGGTGTTGTGCCAACGCTGAAGATGTCAGAGAGAGAAATTTCATTTCCAATTACAGGTAATAAAAAGCGAAGATAAAATTTACCCTTTGTAATGATTGGACTGTTATTTCTTCTAGTAAATATATAGTGTCAATAGTAGATACATGTACAATCAGGTAGCCCTCCTATTGATATTTACTTACAAATGTTATTATGATACATTTGGACTGAGACAAATTTTATTCAAAATAACATGATGATGATTAAATGATATAATGAGGTATTCGTATTTTATTCCTAAGCTACGTACTGCAGTAAGCCCAACGTGACCTCCTCAAGGTGGCCGGTCACTCAACTGGTCACTGTACACAGGTTTTGCTGCAATTGTCAAATTATCATTTTTAGTCCATATCATACAAAACGACGGTAGTATTTTTTATTCATAAAAGGTCACATACCTGTTGATAGTGGTCACAATTTTGAGGTAAAATAATGTGATTTATTGAGGCTTTACTTATATGTGCTTAACATTTTTCGTAGCTATTGGAAAGAAGCAAGCCAAAAAATTCCCTGAATGGGAAGTTGTTCCTACTTTGAAGATGCCTCAGAAAAGAAAGAAATATTGTCCAGGACCCCTGTAGTTGAAAAAAGCAGCTATCAAAGTTTGGATGAACTATTACCAAGATCTTCTTCTTTAAAATCGCTTGAGAATTGGAAAACAGACTGGTCAAACAATTGTGCAGTATTTACAAAAACTATTTTACCTTACATTATCTCATTATATAAAGTTGTGATTGACAAAGATCTCGTATACCATATAGCAGTCTATGAATATTACTTACTTGTCAACCATAATCTTTGTGGCATATATCCAAGATCAATGAGGAACATTTTTGTATCAGATTTAATAAAAGACATTGAATCTCACAAGATATGTAAATGTGTTACATCTTCAGGTTGGTGCAAGGACCTTATACATCACATCATTCCACATCATAATGATCCATCGACTCTAAATCTCGATTCAATGAGATACCTGTGCACAGATTACTGGCGATCATCACAATGTTTTTTGTTGATCGACAATGAAGGGCCAGAAAAATGTGGATATTGTTTAAAATGTGACGGAGAGGCCAATAAAAGTGATACAAGAAAGTCAACGGAAATATTGAAACCTGCCCATATTAATGCACGTATTACAATTACAAACCCACAACGAGTGAAGTTAACACTTCAAAACGAGAGACTAAAATGCGCCCAGCTTGAAGAAATATTATCAGAAATGGCATCTGAGCTACAAAAATCAAGCATGCCCCTTGATCATCAGCTAAGTAATGACTTTATTAAACTCATAGGCGAAAATGAAAAAAAGGTAACTCCTTTGATGGACCTATTTTGGTAGCAACAACAAAAATTATTCAGGAGCAGTTCATCCGGTGTTAGGTACCATCCAATGCTGATCAGATTTTGCTTGTCACCTTCAGTGAAATCACCCTCATGTTATAGAGATTATGTAATTCAAATATTTTAGTATTACCAAGTGAACTCAGACTTAGAGACTATTGTACCAGATGGGTCACATCAACGTAGAGATATGCTAACTGACAGCCATGACTACACCTACACCATAAAGGTACAGGGGAAAATGGAAACTGGCTATGGACTTGCAGTGTAAGAAGCAAGTCAATGCATTGCAGAGAAACAGTGAGCCAGTGGGAATATGACTTTATTGAAGGCTGTCAACCACATTGCTGCGAGGGTAAAGCGGGTGCTACAACATTAAAAAATTATACGTGGGACTTTTTTGGGATAAATATCATAAGCTCTATATATGCATCACTATATATTGAGAACATGTAATAATAAGTGTATACTAAAATATTTAATGTGTGTTCATGTTATTGATGTGTTTTTACGAATATAGATCTAATATTCTTTTACTTCTTTTATGGATAATCTAATCAATTAGTTAATTTAATCAATTAGCTTATTTAATCAATTAGCTAATTACTTGTATTTCATTGTAAAGTTTGTATTACTCAGTTTGAAATGCTGTTGTTAACGATATAATATAAAAGCATTTACACCACAATGTTTGTCAGATTCCTGAAAGTGTTACAAGAGACAGGATTGTACACTTTAACTCAGCTTGTGTGTAGTGCTTGGTTTTATTTGTGTCTTTCAACTTTAATCTTCTAAATAAACTTACAAGCTAACGGGCCAAATGGCAAATACAAAATTGAAGATTACTGATGTTGTTGGAACGTATAATGGCGAGGGGGACGCATCAGAGTGGTGGCCCCGTTTTGAGATCATCTCTCAGCTACAGAATTACAAAAAGGATGATCAACTTTCATTGGTACCGTTACTACTACATGGTCCACCCTTTCTCGTTTACCAGAAACTGCCTATAGAAGAAAGGAGAGACACCACCGTAGTTAAAAGAACAATTTTATCTGCGTTCTCATTGTCTCGTTTCGCGGCATACGAGCAGTTACGTTTAAGAGAATATAAAAATGGAGAGAATGTTGATGTGTATTTTAGCGATATTAAACGACTTACTGATTTGGCTGGCATGGGAGGTGCAGGTATTGCATTCGTAATTAGAATTGCCCGGAAATATAAGTTTGCAATTGCATATGTTGGGAGATGTCCCTGATGCTGATCTGGTAGCAAAAGCCTGTGTACTGGTAGAGGCTAACAATGCAGACCCTATTGTTTTAGCCGGTATCAAAGCTAGTAATAATAAGAATTATGCAAATACTGGTAAGAAGTGTTGTTTCAAATGCAAAGCAAATGGTCATCTGACTAAAGATTGTCAAACCGTTTGTATTTATTTTCAATAAATTTGTTTTGTTCTCATGTCATCCAGAAGGAAAAAAGATTATCGCAAGGTATATATCTGCCAATAACGTTAAAAATGATGTAAATCAAATCTAGTATGTAAATTTTAATCATTCACTAATTTACTTTTTGTCTATATTGTAACTATGTTCTTAACTATTTTAATTTTATTATGTATGAGCCCTTTGAAAACAAGCCAAATGGCTCAAAAGTTTCTCAATAAATGAAGATGATGATGATACAAAAAATGTTGTTTGTCAATACTATAATTACATTTGATTATTAATTACACTACATGGACATGAATTTTTTTGTTCTGCAGGTCATGAAAAAAAAATCAAAATTCTAACTGAGACCCAAAACATCAAGGAAATCGTTTTTTGAAAGCGCTATGTGGTCAGCTGAACGTGCCATTTTGCCTACAGTTACCATTCGTGGTTGTGCATTCCACTGGGGCCTAGTGCATATGGCGCAAAATTCAAGAACTAGGACTGTCAGGAGCTTACATGCGTGATGATGGAACACGGAAGCTTTGTAAGAAATTGATGGCGTTGCAGTATCTACCACATGAGCACATCACGCCTGCCTTCACAAGATTTGAATTGGAAGCAACAACTGTAAAGCTGAATGACCTCTTCAAATATGTCCGGACGCAATGGATTGAGTCAACTATTTGGTTTCCATCAGCATGGAGTGTCTATAAACAAGTCGTTCCTACAAAAAATGACCTAGAAGGTTGGCATGGTGCACTCAATCGTCACGCCAACAAAAGTAATCTCACATTCTATACTCTAGTCAAACTACTCCGAGAGAAGGCCAATCTTGTGAACATTCAGGTATGATATCGTATTATGATATAATCGTCAATGGAAATGTCGAATTGATATGGAATGTATGTACAATGATTATTATTGTTCTCAGTATTACTTACATTAATTATACGATAATTAGATATGTAAATTACATATTGTAAAATGTGGTCTGGTTGAACTTCAAGTAGCAAGTATGACTGTCTGAGTCTCTGACTATTATCAATAGTAATTATGTTGTAATTATTACCTATATTACATTCAGGTACGTTTGGTGCCCAACGGAAAATTACAAAGAAGACAACGAAAGCTATATCGCCTCATGCAAGGTCAGCTCCATGGCATTTGGACCAAACATAGTGATGGTGACCTCAATGCCCGTCAACTCCTTGATCAATGTTCTGGACTCCTCAAAAACAACCATACAAGCTGTGAATCACCTTAAACTACAATGGTCTTGATCACTTATTGTTCCAACTGCATGCCAGCTGACTACTGTCTCCATCTTAACCGGCTTTTTTCAAAGCCACCACATCCAGTAAAATAATAACCTGAATTGCTCGACTAGTTTCTCAATTATTTTTGTTTGATTCCTTGTCATCCTTGCCTTTCATGATTTTCATATTTCATGATGATTCCATGAGTTAGGGACATGTATAATAGATATATTATTTTGATCAATCAATCAGTACATTGTATGAAAAGATGTGCATGTCAATAATAAGGGCAATGATACACAAACTCAGAAACATAATACAGCATAATTATTACTAATCCTCCTCCATATATTTACCTGCATAGCATACAAATTACATTTGTTATATACTTAAACTAAAAGAACATGAAATTATAATCTTCTAACCCTTGCAAGAACTGAACTTTCTGTAGTCTGTAGTGCCACACTTATCCATTTTTCTCATTACTATACCTTGTGATATGATAAGATCTGTGTTTCTGTGTTCGAAGTGCTCTGTGAAATGTTAAGGCTAAAAACTCTTTAATTAATTAATTCAAGACCGTAACAAACATTAACCTAAGCAAAATCGTGAAGCATCGAACTTGTGTACGGATCCGAGTACGGATCAGCTATCGATGTGACTTGTAAGTATGAGTACGATCCAAAGTGTGTATGGTTTAACTGGATAGCCTACCCATGAAACAGGAAAACGATGATTTAAAAACACAAACAGTAACCAATACGGGATAGCTATCACTTTTCACAAATATATCATAGGAAGAATTCTTAAATTTAATTCCCATTCTGCAGCATGGCAAGACAAAAATTGATAGAAGAAAGGCCTTGAAAAACAACCCCAAAAATAACACGACTGCAAAGAAATGGACTTCACATTTTACAATGCTGTCGCTCATGTTAAAGATATAAAATTTACCAACCTGATTGGAAAAGCTAACAAAATCATATTGAGTATCTTCGTTTTCTTCCAGTGCATCTAAGATTGCGCCAAAACTCTCTCCAAATAAGTAAAGATCGTTTTGATTTTTTCCGTCCATTACCTTTGTTTGCAAAATTGAAATTCACAATAAACTACAAGAAGAAGAATTAGCCCATATTATGGAATTGGTAGAGAAAATAGAAAAACTAAAACCGGACTCAAGAAGAATATTCCAAGCGGTAATAAACATCTACAACAAAAAAATAGTAAAAGAAAAATAATAGTAAGTGGGGAAAATGACATCACCACGGATGAAAAAAAAAATAATTTTAAGGACTAAATATTTCCAAGACATATTTATTAAATCATCAAATGAAGAAATAAACAACATAAATCCCGTAGAAATGAAAATCCCCTTTACAGAAAAAGAAATAAAAGATGCAATCAAAAGTTTAAAAATGGTAAAAGCCCAGGAATCGACTCCTTGCATGCTGAACTTCCAAAATATAATCCGCATGAGCTCTGTCAACTAATATCTAGCATATTTAATGACATTTCTAAAACAGGATATTTTACTTATCCAAGAGAGATTAAAGAAGGCTTATTGGTACCCCTCCCTAAATCAGGTAAAAGATTTAACGAAAGTAACAATGGATAAGATTTGCCAAAGAGAGAAGGAAGAGATGGTTGAAGCCTGCAGGACTCTTGTTTATGACAAAAAAGTCCTCTTTTCAATCCTTTCGGATATCTTCAGGTATATGCATTCGGTTAAGAGATTCGCATTCAGCTTTACCATGAAATATTAATATATCTGCAGAATTAATGTAAGTATTTCTCCATCCCAAATATTACATGCCCAAATCTACGTGCTTTCAGTTGTTATCAATTATACAGAAGGTCAGGCAATCAACAAGAAGCTGAGAGCAACATCAAATGCTGTTACGCCTGAAATAAAAAAACGTTTTAAACGTTTCGAAACTAAATTAAAAGAGCTAGGTGTTACTCCTTGATTGTCATCTGACTGACGTGCTGTCACTGTCAAATCCATTCTATGGTCTTCAAGATAAATCCTCCTTTACTAATCCTATTTAAAATTATCAAAAGGCAGTTGATGGATGAGGTTCATCTTGAGCATGGAATTAGTGAGGAAATATTGGCATCCATCCTGTTTTTATGTTAGACAGCTTGCCATAGTGGATAAATTTCTCCTTTCAATAAAAAATTTAACTTTTTTTTCCACTTTTGAGAAAAATGAAGAGATTGATATGCAGAGAAATTCAATGCCTACTTTCCCATTATGTTATTGGACTCTTTCATAGAATCCGTTTCCTTTGAATATTGTGATGGTGGTGATGAGCCAAGAGATCCCTCGCCTCGTGTTGAGCAGCTACCTTTAAGCTCTGATGAAAAAGAAGTTCCAGATGCAGCTGATGGCTCATGTGACCCATGAATACTGTATATTTATGTATTTGTTTAATTTAATATAACTTTTGTCCTGCCTGTATACTGTAATCTTTAATTATTTTACTTTGAATGATTTACAGTACATTTTTATGGCAGCCATATGTTGATACATGGTTCTCTATACCAAACTTGTGTGAAATCTCAGCTCTGTCTGATTTATGTTCTCTACTATTTTACTGTATTCCCAGTTGATTGTATTCGTTCTGCTTCATTACTTAGCATTGACTTCATAATTCTACTTCATATTTAACAGCCTCAATCAAACAATCTCTATCATTTGTAGGTTGGCTTAGGGCTTTTGAAAATTCAAAATGGCTTGTTGAAACTAGGAGCTTATATGAGGTGTTCACATTATTGAACTTCACAATATAAATAGGGCAAAATGAAATCTGTATGCAAATATTTATACTTTCATTAAGTTGTATCCTACAGCTCCCATAAGGATCATGAATTTAATGCAAACATGTTAGGAATCTTCTTACACACATGAAAATGTTAATAAAAATTGAAATATTTATAATCAGCTTTTAATCTAGTCAAAGAGAATAGGCTAACTTTCAAAACAGTTAGAAGTTACAAGGCAAAAGCCTCAACTTAATTCAGTTTTACTTGTCTGCATCAATCGATAACCTACACAACAATGGCACAATCTAAATGTGATGATTGAGAAATTTGATCTGAAGTCTGAAATCAATCGAGTCCTCTTAGCTAACATATTCATATCAATCCTGACTGCATTGTTGGCATGGAATATTCAACAATAGGCTACATTACTCTTGTCAGCATAAGACAGAAAGCAGAGTTTGTAGAATCTGCAGCTAAAATTTGTATTTTAAATCAAATATTAGTGCGGCTGGAAGCCCTATTTTGTTACTTTTTTCTTCTTCTGTTACTGGATTTAGCTAAAAATGTATAGAAAATTGTATAAACAATACAAAATGTTCGACCAGGGAAGGCCAAGAATAATATTGAAATTCTTGTTTTGCAGCTACCTAATCTCAAGTTAACGGCAGACAGCAAACTCTACACTACAGTCTAGAGCAACATCATGCCAAATCCAAAGTAATTAGTTTGCAATTCTTGGCCTACAGACAACTGAAGCTGAAATTTGTAATGTTCGCAAAATTTCCAAACTTACTATTTAAATTTTGATACCGTTTGATAACAGATTAATTATCTCGTTTTATGATCTCCTAACTGAGACGATTTGCTTGAAAAGTTAGTTAGACACAATATAAAGTGAAACTTTTTATTTCTTGTTTATCAAAATTTAAACATTCCAATTTTATATTTCTTGTGATATTTTTGTTTTGTCAATTTAAAAAGGGGTGTTAACTATTTAGTAAATAAATAAAAAATCTAATAATAGAAACATAATTTTTATTTCCATAAATGCACCAACCTTAATTAGTTGCTAGTAAGAAAAATCCTAAAATAAAGAAGATTACTATGAACAATTAGAAAGTGTAGTAAAGAATGTAAACAGTAGAGATATTTGTATTATAGGGGGAGGTGGAGGGGGGTCAAAATGCAAAAATTGGGCTAGGCATAGAAGAATTCCATAAGTAGTTGGAAGGTGTGAAAAAGGGAGATGAATTCAAATGAAAGATCACTTGCAAAAATGCTCCTCAGAAATGACATGACGCTTTGCAATACCATCTTCCTACACAAAATGGCTCATAGAACAACCTGGGAGTGCCAAAAAGGAAAGAAGATCATAATATTAAAAAAGGAAATTTGAGAAACAATCCATATCGAAATCAGATAGACTACATCATAATGAAAGTTAAACATAAAATATTTATTTAAGATTCAAGATTATATAGTGGAATAGAATCATATACAGATCACAGGCTAGTAAAAACAAAGCTCAACGTAAGGTGGCGTAAAAAAAACCTCAAGAAAAGATTAAATATACAAGCATTAAAAGATGAAGAAAAACAATTTGAATACCATCAAAAAGTTGTAAAAGTCTGAACAATATTGAGCTAATAATGTACAAGAGAAATGGTCAAAAATTGTGACGTCATGCAGAGACGCTGCAAATGAAGTAGTGGGGAAAACTAACAAAAATAAAAGAAGTCAGAATAAAGAATTTAAAAAGCTTTCAGATAAACAGAAATAGTTTTATCTTATAAAAAAACTTGTAATAGATGAAGGAAATTCAAAATAAAGCATCAACCGGACTCAACAAGAATGTTCCAAGTGGTTAAAAATCTACAACAAAATATAGTAAAAGAAAAATAATAGTAAGTGGGGGAAATGACATCACCACGGATGAAAAAAAATAATTTTAAGGACTAAATAATTCCAAGACATATTTATTAAATCATCAGAAAAAGAAATAAACAACATAAATTCTGTAGAAATGAAAATTCCCTTTACAGAAAAAGAAATAAAAGATGCAATCAAAAGTTTAAAAACGGTAAAAGCCCAGGAATCGACTCCTTGCATGCTGAACTTCTAAAATATGATCCACATGAGCTCTGTCAACTGATATCCAGCATATTAAATGACATAATTCTAAAACAAGAACTTTTACTTATCCAAGAGAGATTGAATAAGGCTTATTGAGTTATTGGTACCCCTCCCTAAACCAGGTAGAAAGCCTGCACCTGCAGCAAAACTAAAACCAGTGATTCTCTTGTCGTCACTTGGAAAAATATTGGCTATATGCATGCTGAGACGCTATCTAGATAAGTTCATGGTGCTAATCGCAAAATCACAATCAGCCTGTCTTGCAAAGGAGGAGCACCATTGCACAAGCTTTTGCTTTCGAGATTCTTGCAGAAAAGGCTATAACCTGAGAAGATTATAACATATTCCTATTATTAATAGATATGTCCAAGGCATTTGATAATGTAAAACATGATCACATTGTAAATATTTTAAAAGGAATAGTAGATGAAGACGAATTACATATTATAAAAATACTTGTTAAAAAAATAAAAATAATACATAATACATAAAAAAATGTAGTTTGGAAAGTAAAAATAAATATCAATATAGGAAATATAAAATTGATATCATGTCGTTTATTGCTGTTTTACTATATCAAATGTATCAAAATGTATACTGACGCATATTCTTTGTGTTCATTTGACTTGAGTGAGTCTGAGTGTGGTTAGTCATCTACTGTTGACATTAGTCAGTTATCTGCTGGATTTCCAAGTCAAAGTGTTGTGCCGCCTGTTGTTGGTGAAAAAAGAGGTTGGCCTAAAACAACAAAGAAGGCCACTGCTTCTAATATAATAGCTCCTCTTTCTCCAAAAGAAAAATTTTTTTCATAGAGATGGTCTGAGGTTATGATAAAGTCTCTGCTAGCTCACATAAGAAGCTATCAGAATTGAAAGGTCTTCTAAACTTGTGTGTGAGCATTACCAGGTATGCACATCAATATGGGGTGGCTCACCAGCAACAACAACTTTATCTTTTGGTATCGTTAGTGCTGCTATTGAGGAAAGTGATTATGATGCTTATGAAGTGATAATAATTACCTAACAAAGTTTTGGATTTTTAACGATCAAGATTACCCTATGGGTGGCTCGGCTGTACTGGATTGTTCTTGCCACATGATGATGACAGTTTTGAAACAGAGGGACGAGGTATTCATGAAGACAATCAAAGATGATGCCATACATTGATCAAAGATGGTAGAAGCTCTGCAAGAGAGAAACAGTGTTTTGGGAGAGACAATGGGCCTAATTAGAACTAGCATTGATGGTCTTGGGTAATTATTATTTGCGGGCATGAGGGAAATGGCAGCAGCATTAGCTTCAACTTCTCCACCGCCACCCCAGTACCCAGTATTGACTGGTAATCCTCATATTGACCGTTACCCATGATCACCCGGCATTCACCAGCATTCAATACCTCCTCAGGCATCTTCCCAGAACCCATCATTGACAGGTAGGTATCAAGCATCATCAGTTCCCAGCATCAATTTGGACCCTGCTGTAACAAATTAGAGCAACAAATATCGCAAAACATTCAAACAAGAAAAAGAATATAGACAAACCGGAGACATCTAAAACTTGTTTCTTTTGTGGGGAAGTTGGACATTATGCTACGAATTGTCCTAAACATAGTAAATATGGTGAAGATATTCGTTGCTCTACTTGTGGACAAGTTGGACATTTCACTTATGGGTGTGCCATCAAATCATCATCGGGAAACGCTCGAGGGGCCGTAGCACATGTGGAATCACCTGCGGCCCCAAGAAAGTAAAAGAGTTATTATTTACTAATGTTTGTGTTAATGGTTTTGAAACCGAAATGTTGATTGATACTGGTTGTTCAACTACAATAATTAGTTTAAAATTGGCATTAAACTGGCTTTGAAAGTTAAACTTGTTAAGAAAACAATTACGTTAATGGACAATGCAAGTGTCGGAAGTGTGGGATGCGTGAATATTGAATTAATCGTTAATGGTCGTAAACTGTCTTGTGGTTGAGAAATTAGTAAGAGATATTAATGGGATTATTGGTTTAGATACTATCACGAATCTTGGCGGATTAACGGTCTTTAAAAATGGTACAGTACTTATCGGTGATAAAATTGAGTCTGATGCTATTTCTGCTATTAGTAAAGTTAATGCATCTTTACCTATTAATATTGATAATGATAATTTTATTGCTAATTTTAATGGTTTTAAATGGACAGTGTCGTGGAAATGGAAAGACGGTAAAGAGCCAGCAGTATTACGTAACACTATCGCTACTTATCAAATGTCACCTGATGTCCGTGATGCTTACAATTTGAAAATGAATGAATGGATCAGCAAAGGTTATTTAATACCATACGACGTTGATATTCATATGGTGAACCGAAAGGATTAACCCTATGTTTGCAGTTGAGCAACCTGCAAAGAAGAAGGTTACACCTATTTTTGACTTTCGTGAGATGAATGTCAACGTTAATGTGCATTCAGGTGGGAGTGACGTTTGTCTTGATAAAATTAGAAAATGGCGTCAGTGGGGCGTTAATTGTACCATAGTAGATTTACGTGATGCATATTTACAGCTTCATATAGATCCATCTTTATGGCCTTTTCAAACAGTTATGTTTAATGATCGTCGTTGGTGTTTGACCCGTGTTGGTTCTGGCTTAAGTTCAGCACCATTGATCATGTCAACGATATTATCAAAGGTTTTATCATTAAATAAGATTGTTGAAGCTGGTACTGATTCCTATATAGCTGATATACTTGTTAATGAAGATGTTGTTAAATCTCAAGATGTTAAAAGTCATTTAGAATTATAGCCTATGGTTTAGATTCAAAACAACCTGAATGTATTAATATCGATTCTTTTGATCGCGTGCTTGGGTTGGATGTTGAGAAAAAAGGAGATTCATTATGGTGGAAAAGTGCCAATCCGATTGAATGTGTGCAATTGGATTGTGTTGATATCACTAAATGTGATTTATATTGTCTTTGTGGTAAACTGGTTGGTATAAATCCCACTTGCAATTGGTTACGAGTTACTTATAGCATGCTGAAAAGATTAACTAATAATATTAATTGGGATGAAAAGGTCGACGTAGCAATTAGTAAGAAATTACAATATGTATTAGAACAAGTTGATTTAAATGATCCCTGCTATGGGCGATGGTCAATTGAAAAGTCTTCACCTTAAAGTATTTGGTGTGCTGCTAGTTCATTGGCCTTAGGTGTTTGTATTGAGAATGATGGGTGTATTATTGAAGATGCATCGTGGCTACGTAGAGATGATAGTCATATTAATATGGCTGAATTAGACGCAATTATTAAACGTCTCAATCTTAGATGTTTATGGAATCCTTCTTGTTAGAATTGATTATTGATTCTTTAGTTGTGTCGAAATGGCTTAATGAAAAAAAAGTAAAGCCAAGTCAGAGATGTTGATACGGAGACGTTTACAACTACTTACAACGCTAATCATCTATTAACGTAAATAATAATTGTTTAGTTTGTGTGGAAAGTGATATTGATAATTTGAAAGATATTCATGCTGTTTCACATGGCGGATATGTTCAGACGGAATGTGGGTATTGATTGTTCAAAAGTTGATATTAAAAATGTTATTAAATCTTGTAATCAATGTCATTCAATCGACCCTGCACCTATTACGTGGGAGAAAGGCAAATTGTCTGTTAATAAAATGTGGAAACGGGTTGCTGTCGACGTAGCTGAGTTTGAAGGGTTTAAATATATGACGTTTATTGATTGCGGACCTTCTAGGTTTTGTTTGTGGCAAAAAATATCTAATAGTACAGTCATTATAAAAGATGACCTCACACAAATTGCAACAGAAGCATTTTTCATCAATTCTAGGGTCAAATTGTATGCTTAACAACATATCCAAAATGTTCCGAAATCGGAGTAGGCAAAATGCCTTAATTTCGCAGTTTGATTTATGGCATTCCCAGTACAAACATGGAAGCGAGGCTGTCCTTTTTCAATGTAATCATGTGATTTAATTTGAGAGGAAAATATCAGGAATAGTAGCCTTGCATCATTTAGCACATATAATGTGCTTAAAATTTCTTTACTGTCACTATGTATCAAATCACCAAAACGAGGCTATGTATGAAGATTAAACAAATCGACATAGAAAAACTAGAAAAACATATACACAGTAAGTGAAAAATGTTATTCATTATATTTTAACATTCCACTAGCAGTATAGATCATGTAAATACTTTATTTATCTTATTTAGAAAATACAATTAGGTAATATACATTGTTCACAATGAACAATTTTAGGCAAATGCATGGATATCATAGTCGCAATTATTTTTGACAGAAATTGACTATTACGATTTGATGATAGGCCTGAAGAAAAACAGCAGAAATTGATATCCAATAGAAATGTTGAATTAAATTAAACTAACGAACTAATACCTTTTACTTCTTGACAGGAAATCAATTAACTTTGCATATAGACTACAGTTATCTAGTCGTTTATGTTACTAATTTAGCCATGGAATGAAAATTGAACATGGAACTTCACATGAAGGTTATGCCCAAAATGTTGACTATATCCTATACACATATACAATCAAACCTGCTATAACAGCCATCTCTATACAGTGACCACCTGTCTAAAGTGGTCACTCTTGCAATGTCTTGAAATAGTATTTTCTATTAAATCAAAGATTGATGAGCTTGGCTGTAGTTTTGATGATTTCCTCTTTTTCAGTCCTTGGTTTCTCTGAGCAGACAAAGGAAGCTCGTATGGAGAAAATAGTCCATAGTCAATGAACTCGTATGAATAGTCCATGAACAGTTCATGAACATTGTTATTGAATGCTCCCGAGTTTTCATTTATTATAAATTATACAATTTATAAATTAATTCAGCAGTTCATGAACTGCTTATAAATTGTTCATGAAACTTTGCCATTTAACATTTATGAACATTTTTCCACGGAAGATTTTTATACAACAGATTTGATACATCCCCTGCAAAATGTTCAGGAGTTCAGAAGTTTAGAAGAATTCATGAACTATTTAAAAACAGCTCATGAACCTTCACGGACAGTTCATAAACAATCCATGAAAACTTTGGGCCATTTATCGTTCATGAACTGTTCGTGAACTGTTCATTAACTCCTGAACTGTTTTTTGCAGGGATATTATGAAGAGCTGCCAAACACATATTGTGAACCCTACAGTTTTACTCACTTGTATTCAAAGTTTCGAAAATATGTTTACCATTATTGATTAAAATAAATGGAGAGCTAATGGTCGGGGAATTTTGCAAATTTCAAAAGTGGCACAAATTATTTGCTTTATACAAGTTTCCTTTATCTGCTCAGACGAACCAAGAACTAGAAAAAGAGTAACTCACTAAAACTGCAGCCAAGCTCATCAATCTTCGATTCAATAGAAAATACTATTTCCGAACATTGCAAGAGTGACCACTTCAGACAGGTGGTCGCTGTATAGAGACGGCTGTTATAACAGGTCAGATTGTATATGTGTATAGTATATAGTTAACATTTTGGGCATAACCTTTAGATGAAGTTCCTGTGTACAATATTCATTCCATGGTTAAATTAGTAACATGAACGAGTGGGTAACAGTCGTCTATATTCGAAGTTGCATTGATTTCCTGTCGATGATTAATGAAGGTATTAGTTCTTTAGTTTAATTTAATTTGACGTTTATATTGGATATCTTATTCTGCTTTTTTCTGCAGGCCTATCATCAAATCGTAATAGTCAATTTCTGTCAAAAATAATTGCGACCATGAACATTCCTAGGCATTTGCTTGAAATTGTTCGTCGTGAACAATCTATATTACCTAGTTGTATTTTCTAAATAAGATAAATAAAGTATTTACATGATCTATACTGCTAGTGGAAGTTAAAATATAATGAATAACATTTTTCACTTACTGTATATATCTTTTTCTAGTTTTCTTATGTCGATTTGTTTAATCTTCATACATAGCCTCGTTTTCATAATTTGATACATAGTGACAGTAAAGAAATTTTAAGCACATTTTATGAGCTAAATGATGCAGGGCTATAATGTCTGATGGTATTCCTTCAAATTAAATCACATGATTGCACTAAAACTGGACAGCCTCGCTTTCATGTTTCTACTGAAATTGCCATTAATCAAATTGCGAAATTAAGGCATTTTGCCTACTCCGATTTCGAAACATTTTGGATATGTTGTTAAGCATAAAATTTGACTCTAGAATTGATAAAAAATGCTTCTGTTGCAATTTGTGTGAGGTTAAGGCTTATATTGGCTTAAAATGACTGTACTATAATGAAGGGGAAGAACAATTCGTTACACAGTTAAAGTCTGTATTTTGTGAAAGGGGGCCACCAGATGAATTATGATTTGATAATTATAGTAGGCCTACATTGAAATCTAAAGGTGTAATTGCAATTTGTAAAGAATGAAATGGTCAAACAGAGTCATCTGATGATAATGGTAATAATGTAGAAGATGATAATCAAGATATAGATGATAATGATAATGACATTAATAGTGATCAAGAAGCCATTCCTGTTTGACCAGTACGCATGTATTAATAACTCCACGTGCCGTTTACAAGGCCAGTGGTAATGGAATAATTGAAAGAAACCATCGTACAATTAAAGTAATGGCAAGCATATCTTCTATTTCAATTAATGACGCCACTTATTGGTAGGCCTACAATAATCTACCAACTGACAATAATAGTATTCCTCCTGCAGAACGTATCTATGCATATAAACCACATCTAAAGTTGATTGAACTTGAAGAAAAAAATAATTCATTTATTGTTATTTATGACGTTGGTTGTCCTGTTTGGATTAAACCAGATCAACATGTACGTTGTTTTCGCCGTTGGTTAGAAGGAGTCGTTATTGAGCATGTATCTGCTTTTAAAGTTAAAGTTTTAATTAATGATTATATTTCACTGAGACATATTTCTCATTTAAGAATGCGTTCACCATGGCGTTCAGAGGATAGCGATATTATTGATGATAATGAACATCTTAATGATGATGATCGTGATAATTTTTCAGAGTCATCTGATGATAATGGTAATAATGTAGAAGATGATAATCAAGATATAGATGATAATGATAATGACAATAACAGTGATCAAGAATCCATTCCTGTTTGACCAGTACGCATAAGGCGTAGACCTCAGTGGTTAAATGATTACGAGTAAAACTATTAATTATTAATAAGTTAACTTTTTAAATTATTTTTAGATTTTTATGAATCTAGATGGGGTGTAATATATAGACATTTACCTCGTTTTAATGTTATAGCCTCTTATTCATTTATAGTGTATTTAGCACATGTTCTGTTTTGATATAGATTAGATTCGTTAGTGTTCGCTTGTGCAGCACGTGTCTCATTATTGTGTTACATTCTTTCATTGCTATTATTACTTGATCAGGTTTAAGGTGATCTTACACATAAAAACAAACTAACATAAATCATGGAAAAATATTCAAACGTAAACTAAATTCAACACAAATAAAATTATTAACTAAAGAAAGTAAACATGGCGGACGATTGTTGACCGTGCAGTGTCCTGGGATGGAGAAGTGTTATATATACATACAAGCGGTACAAGCGGATAGGTAGAACATGTCGCCCTAGCCAGACTATCACAACTCGACAGTAGCTCACGGAAAATCATCATGAGACTTGAGACTATATCACGAGGCTCGCAACCCGTTAGGGTCTTGCACGTAGTAGACAAGTTTTGTAACGTTAATCAATAATCAAGAGATAAAAATGAAAATAATATCAAATTTAATGTTTATGTAATATTAAGGCTCTTTTATTGAACTATCGTCTACATAGAAAATCAACTGCCAAAGTCCCTATTCAAAATTAAAGGCAAACCAATAATAGCAAATCAACAATAGGCCTAAATGAAAACAGTTCTCTTCTGTTATATTACCAACAATTTAATTAAATTAATGTAGACGGTGTCGCCCTACCGAAGGCACCCGTACCACTCCTCTATTTCAAGATGAGTGGCTTTTTTCGCTGAGAGCAATGATTTTAAACGCTCTTTGTTGATCTCAGCCGCGACACTGCAGATCAAGTTCAACAGATTTCATGGCAGATAGGTCTTGATTGTCAATACGCAACGATGCGCCGCAGCTACTCACAATGCAATTCCCTCTGGGTCATTCCATCCGCCATCCTCAGATGGTACTCATTTGATGTTTCAGATAAAGTCAAGGCTGAGTTGACCTTAGGGGGATTTGAACCACAATCGATTAGATATGATCGATCTGAAGTTTGGTTGCTCTGCCATTTGAGCTAATCCTCCACAATAAAAATCACCAACAATAAAAACAGAATATGCCCGAAAATCGTTTTCGTAGACCTACTTACTCTAGATCTGGGGCCAAATTATAAAAAATCAGATACAGAGAGTAGGCCTACCCAGAGCCATCGATATCGATGGCTCTGGGCCTACCTATAGCCTAGCCTGCCCTTACTTGAACTTGAAATAAATTTTACAATTAGTGAGTTAGCCTATTCATCAATACCTCCAGATAACTAGATTTTAACTTGATTTACTGTGTTATCCTGACTGTTCTAATTTTGAAGCATAAATCTCTCCCAAAGGCCATATATAACATGACATTTCTTACCTTATCTCCCACCTTGGACAGCTCCCAGCTCCCACATCTGATCTCTCGCTGCCATTTTCGACTTTGCACCTTACAGCACGTAGCGTGCTAAAAGCGCTATTTCAAGATGCGCATGTCCAAAGATGTAGGGGAGAAACCCCATCTACTTTGAGAGAAAAGGCGCAATTTGATCATTTTAATGATGGCGGCTCTCTGTTCAGTTAAATTCAGTATTTTTTGTCGTGTTTCTTTTTAAAGTACGGCACATCATCCAGAATTTTATTATATTATAACCAAATATTAACTTTTATTGTATTTCATTTTTTTTGGCTCTATTTATCGACTGTAATCGCTTTTATTCAATAGTTCTCGAACATATTGGAAATCATGCTATAGGCCTAGCCTAGCCAACATTTCAAAACAACAGCGATCATCAGCGTGTCTAGCGGCGCAAAGTAATTATAGCAAGACTTGGCCTAAAAGCTGAAAGTTCAAGATATTATATATTATTTCATAGGGGATTGGATTATTTAGTTGTTATTGACGTGCAATATTATCTGATCAGATGCCATAGTTTATGGAAGACTGTCGCCTTGCCTTGCGTTTTTCTGTTCAATATTGGCCTTCTCATTACATCAACATCAACTAAGCCTGCCAAGCCAAGCCAACAACGCCGACGAAATTGACTAGTCAACGTTGTTTTTCTGCCAATGTCTAGTCATTTCAAACGATAGACATATGTCTGTCTTTGTGTCTAACTATGTCAGGTAACAACAGTAGGCCTACTGAGAAATGATAGACGTATAATGCCTTGTTTAAAACACAGTCAGTTCATAGTGTTTTGCCCTTTGGTCATTCATTTCATTTCGTCTACTTATTTCTGTTGTATGCTTTGTTCTTGGCCATGCTGGGTGAGGAGACTAATTGATTCTATTTTGATGATGCACTGGAGGCAATTTTTACTACGCTGTGCGTGACTCCAGGCACAATATGTTTGCTAAATTTCTCTATAAAAGGTAAGTACTCAGGGTAAGTTTGGCAGTCAGAGTCAAGGTGAAAGAGAGAAACAGTAAATGCAAGGTAAGACAACACTATAGTTTTGTTATTGAAGAGATTTTAACTATGTAACCATCTTAAAAATATGTTAAAACTATGTTAAGCTGTGTAAAAGCTATCTCAGAATTGGGACTGAGACTCACAACTTTTTTGTTACATTATTCTATCATTCATTCATTATCATATACATAGACAATGATTATATTTACCTGAATGCAATCTATAAATACATTGGCAATACATTTAATTCAAGCATTTATATTACTGTATTATATAAAACTGAATATGGTCTCATATCATTCTAAAATCACAATGTAACATCTTCCAGAAAGAATTTCAATGCTATATTATGTAACACTGAATTAAAATTGTGCTTTTTGAATGGACTGCCTTCCTAGTTGATTATGAATGTTTAAGTTTATTTTACCATACTTCATATCCACTACATAGAGACATGAGTAGATGGATGATGACTCATATTGGTATATTTTTAATTTATTTCAATTACTTTTGTTTGTAGTTATAACATGCAAAGAGGTTCAAGCTACGAGTGCCGTGGTGCTTGGGAAGTTTTATCTAAAAAAATTGAGCATCGATTACTTAATTGCAGGCGTAGCTCTTTCAAGATACAGTATACCGTCTCACCAGGCTGTTCTCAAATTTTCAGACGTCTTATTCCTAGTTTTGAAACAAAAATAAAATTGCTGACTGTTACAAGGCGTGATATCAAGACGTCTGTGACAAATGTGAAATCAACTATACGGAAGGTACCAAAAGTGCAGCTGTACTCATTATCTGTCAAAGTTACTTTTGAGAGGGTTTTACTGGAATAATGGAAAAATGTAGACAATCTGTGACATATTGGGATGTTATCCAAGACTTGAAAAAAAAATCTTTATTAAAAAAATATGCTGAACTCAGCCAAATCTCCATCATTGAATCAATAAAAGATGTTTTATCAGCAGAAAGCATTGAGTCATTGGAGCCAAATGTCCGCACAAAAATATTTCGTCTGAAAGGAAGATATTTAAAATTGCAATCGAATTCATCTAAGTTTGCAGCATTTGAAAAAAAGCTCAGTAATGACCATTTTGGGTCTTTTCCTGTTGTTGCTGTGTACTCAAGATCTGCAATTAATTGCTTGCATGAAAAGATTGCATCTTTACAAAATGAACTTTGCAGTAAAGACGAAACTGTTGCTGCATTACGAAGATCCCTTGCAAGGAAGTCAACACCTGGAACAAGAGGAAAGTCAAAACGAACAATTCAACGAAAACTTAAAGTCATCAGAGAAGAAGTTGAGAAACTGACAGGAGAGAAGCATGCCCTAACAAAAGTTGTGTCACCAAGAAAAATGAGTAAACGGCTAGATGACACCAAAACTTCACAAAGAGGCTTCTTAGCTATGAAGGGTAAGGATTTCAGTTGATGGTAATACCTGTGTAGCCTACAGCCCACAGTTTAAATATCTAAATAAACATACATAATAGCCTTCCATTTTAGTTGTTGAAAATTTAATAGTTGATTTCCTATAAAGCTTAATTGACCATATATACAGTGAAACCTCTATATAACAGCCAGCTATATGAGGATAGATAAATCTACCATTATAGACAGGTGACCTTAATAAACAGGGTTTGTTTAATAGAATACAATTTTGCCGCTGTATAGAGGTAACCGATATAATATGTTTGACTGTATAGACACGAATCTTGATTCTGGTCAACTGTTTTACATCCATAACTTCAAATGTAGCTTAAAATGTTTCAACTATCATTCCTCACATGCTTATATATTCATTCATTTTCAGAAAATAATCAACCATCGTTACTCAAAGTCCGCAAGGCACGACAGGACGCTGATAGGAAAGCTTCTAATATCATTAGCGTGTTCAGAAAATTTATAGAAACGAGGATGGCATCCTCTTCTGACAAAGTGATAAGACTCAAATACTCTGCTGATGGTCACAACACCACCAAATTTCGAGCAAATTGTACCTTTTCTGTAACTCATGTAGATGGAAGTCAAAATGCTGATAACATCATACCTCTTCATTCAGTTCCAGGTAAACCATCTATTAATTATGTTATTAGTGTAAGCTTACCTTCAAATAGTTCTATCAAGTTACAATAATTACATATGCTGTATTGAAAACAAAGTCCTTAGATTTCTACCACCTCATCTGTTGATACTGCCAGACCTGTTTTAACAGTCACTCTATACATTGACCACTATTTATGATGGTCACACTTGAAATAATATTTATATCGAATCAACCCTGTATAAAAAGGCCACCTGCTCATAGCAGCAGTTGCCATAATTTCATAGCTGTCTGTCATATACACATTAAATTAGTTGCAATGTAGACGATATACTATGGCGTTCAAAATCCTGCTAGCAGAATCACCCTATGTATCATATATTGAAAAAAACGTTTCAGGTGCTTGACTTCAATACAAATTTACTCCTTACTTCTATTTGTCGTATATTTGTGATATAAATTTAGGGTTTTGGATTGAGATTTAACTTTTTATTTGAGACCAATAGATTTCAACAACAAAATCAATCTTGTTAGTCTGATAATTTATATCCTACTGACCTACATGAAAACATGTAAAGATGGAGCTTATTTTTCATAATTATCTAACACATTCTGTGTCGATTCTCTTCCAGGTGCAGAGACTTATGATCTTCATAAAGCTAGTGGCTTCTGGCAGAAGTTACCATCATTCATGTCTCAAGAATTTGATTCTGATGTGCAGTTGGAGCACAACTTGTGCGTTGATTACAAAACAATGCTGACAATACTGGGGTATAAAGCTGCTACTGGCCATAACACATGTATTTATTGTAAGTGCAGTAAAGTGGATTGGGACTATTGTTGCATTCCTAACAACAAATTCAATCATATTTGCGTACCCCGCTATCAGCTGATCGAGGAAAAGTTTGTCCTTCCCACGCTGCTTGATACTGACCCTGGGTATAACAATGACGGCAACAAACCTCTTGTATATTCAAGCAAATTCAACTTTGTGTTCATTGATACTATGCATTGTTATCTTAGAGTCAGTGATCAGCTCTTTCAACGCTGCCTTGATCTTATCAGTGACAGGGGAAGGGAAAAGTTCAATGCATTATGTCAAGCAGAAGGCATCACAGGCTTTTCTATGAAAGGTAATGACAGCGAAGGAACTAAATTTTCAAAATTGACCATGTCTATGAGAAAAAAAATGTTTTCTAATGTTTTCTGTGGAGAAAAATTACCTTCATTCTGTTTTGAGCTGTCATTACAAAAAATAGAAGAGATTGAAAAAGCCTTTTCTGCTTGGCATAGTGTATGGGAATCTATCAGAACTGCAAATGACAATGAAACATATGCTGCTCTTAAAAATAATATAGTTGACTTTCTGGCAAACTTTAGAAGAGCATTCTGTCCTTCTAGCTTCTCAACATATATCCACTTATTACTACATATACCGTGGCTATATGAAAATTTTGGTAATATCCATTGCTTCCAACAGCAGTCGGTGGAATATTTAAATCACAGAATGAATCGTGCCATAAATAGAGTGACTACTCCAAGGAATGCTGCTGCTCAAGCAGTTAATTGCCACACTCGAGGTTTTTTTTATGATGCCTGACCAACCTTAGTCATTTGCATGTCTGATAATTCCCTTCCCTTGGAACTGATGAATTTCATTGCAAAAAATTTTCTTCTTCAAATCATGTGTTATGGTAGGTTGCAGTTTTATACCCACGCAAATTTATAATGTACTTCAATATACTCAATTATATATCCAATTATATTATAATTTAATATACTCAAAATCAATGCTTAATAATAATAATAATAATAGTAATAATAATAGTTATAATAATAATAGCAATAGTAATGGTTATGGTAATAGTAATAGTAATAATATAGCAATAATAATAATAATAATGATAATGATAATAATTATAATAATAATAATAATAATAATAATAATAAGAAAACTATATTTGTATAGCGTCACTTCTAAGCACTGTATAATGTTATTATAATCTATAATTCCTGAAATATGGAAAAATTATTGCTTCATTGTTTTTGATTTTACTGTAAAAATATGTTCCTGCCTTCTGATATTACTATTTCTGCATTATATTGCTTCTGTTCTTTTGATAATTCCTGAAATATGGAAAAATGATTGCTTCATTGTTTTCGATTTTACTGTAAAAATATGTTCCTGCCTTCTGATATTATTATTTCTGCATGATATTGCTTCTGTTCTTTTGGAGGAGATATAACCATTTATAGGCAATTGCAAATAACATATTAACCGACAAAGAATCGCATGAAGGTCTCTCCGGGCACTTAGCCGCTGTGCTACTTGTGCACTTATAATAAACACTAGATATAATTATCTAATAGCAGTAAAACAGCGCTTGATGTCAGCTGACATAGCTGTAAATATAAATAAAATAAATCAAATACTACACATTTTGGTAATGTTTCTTAGACATTCAAAAACAGTGTAATGTGTATCCCCCTAGGCTTGCTGTACCTCATAAAATACTATAAACCTTTTGAATTCGATTTGCGATTTTAAGGAGGTGGATTTAAAATTATTTCCTTGGTAAGGTATCACTTTAGTTATAATCACACAGTTAATGTAGCTGTAGACCTATCATTTCATTCTACGCAAAAACTTATTCCTGTAGCGGCGCTATCTGCATTGTACAGAAGATCATCGGTAAAACGGGGAGTGTTGCCCCCAATAAAGGGGCGGAAACTAAACATAAAATCGCTTCACTTTCATGACAGAAATACTTATAGATGGAGGCTAGATAAAAAGGCCAGTCATTGCCAAAGCACATGAACGTCTTTCTCGAAGGACCTATACACGTTTTGGGTGAAGTTTGAGATCATAGATTGCTTAGGATGCCGTTATTTACAAGCTCCATTTCATGTTTGAAACATGAATAATGTTATGTTTTCCATTGGCAACGATATATGATTTACAACGATTTGGAAACTTATTTTAACAGCTTAATTTAGATCAGAACATGTTCTGTAATATTCCAACCGTACTGTGTTTATAGCCCTCGTCGCTTATCAGATATCGATAATTTTGCTGCCACTAACTTCTGCTGTATTAAATCGCCATTAACAATGTAAGAAATTCAAAAGTTATGAACATAATATAGTAAATAATATATTCGCCGTAATGAATTGAAAGGTATGACTTGTTTTCAATGTTATATTTTCATTCTCTGATATGATTTCCAACCGTATTGATTGTTTTCGCTATAAATATTTTTAATAAATGGACAATTTATGCCAAAATGTGCGTGTTTTTTGCCCAAATTTGCTCTTCACGCAACCGTGAATAAGGCCTTTGTCGCAATCATCGCGCTACGATGCCTTACAGAGTCATCAGTCATCACGCGACTCGCTTCATTGTGTACTTACTAGTGACCGTGACTATTTTAGTTAATTCCAAAAACAACAACAACAACAACAACAACAACAACATTTTTACGATAGGAAATTGGAGAAGTTCATTTGTGACCCATGGTTATTTATTAACTATTATTTACTGACTTGACTACTTCTAAACTTGGATTGAATAGATGATGGATTCAATTTTAAAGTGTATCACATGTCTGGGCTGATACATATTTGCTTTATGAAAACTGTCGCACATTTTCTACTGGTAATATCTAAAGATAGAGCTCCATCTAATTACAGTATTGCGAACAATAAGACTATTACAGTGTTTCGAGTGCTAGTTTTTGCTACGTCTACGAGACTAAGGTATTAAAAGAACAGCTGACCTCAAACCATGCATCAAACCATCCTCACACTGCTCTATATAATAGTCGTAAAGTTTATTCACGTTCCTGTCTCATTTTTAAATGTTTTCACTCCAACAAATTGGTCTGCTAATATCGCGCTTAATCGCTTATAAAGTTTATGTTCGTCCACTATTGGAATCATAATCTCCGACATGCAAACCATGGTTTTCCAAAGACATAATAGTTTAAATCAATTAGTAGAGAAAACATCCAGCGTAGTCTGCGTAGATACACCAGAAGAGTTTGCAACTATCAAATATAGTATATACAAGACAAGAGAGTTACGCGCATCGCCTATTATACATCTTTCATCTATCATCATTATAATCTAGACCGGTTAAAGCCGATTTTTTTTTAAATTACACATGATTTTGTTGATCTGAGTATGGCAACTTTAATATCAATCATCAATGGCAATATGGCATTTCAAAACACCGACCTTACCCGGGACCTTACGTGGTCACAAACTTAAATAAATTAAAACATTCCAAATACCACGCCAAATTGACTCTACCAAATATCAGTTTTGTCATCGTGCAGTTCCGTGGTGGAAATTATTATCAGAAGATCTCATTGATTCAAAAACTTTGAAAAAATTAGATGATACTGACTTGTCATCTTTTTGCAGAGTCTGTAAATAGTAATACAGTAGCAATGCTTAATAATTATATATAGAATTTAAGAAAGTCAATATTAACTGACACTTAGTTTATATATGTATTTGGCTTTATTCTCATATTTATAAACCCTTTTTTTTGTAAATTATTCTTGTTTTGTAAGGCTGAGTGTTGACTGTAGAGTGTAGCACGAAATTGTTTTCAGACTCCCTGTATTTGCCTGTTGGCAAAGGTTCATAATGACAAGATATATCAAATCAAATAAAAAAATCACTATGTCACACGAATGCAACATTCCATGCTTCTATCAACCATGTCACTCCAGTATGAAATTATCTACCAGAGGTATTGATTAACACTCAGTACTTCATTTCAAGCATTTAAATATAGATTAAGCAATATAGACTTATCTCAGTTCTAATAACATTTAATTAGGATAGGCTGACACATAGTGAAATCAATGTATAACGTAGATTTCGTGTATTTGCCTGTCTTTACTTTAATCTGACAAACACATATAAAGTATCGTCATATATTTATACTGTCATATACATATTGGAATGGGGGCTGGGAATAATGAACAATAAGGCCCTACCCTTTATCTAGAAGGATCAGGGCATGCTCCCCAGAAAATTTCTGAAATATTGCATCCGAATAAGCTTCATCCTGCATTCTGGAGTCCAAAAGAAATAATTTTGAAAATAGAAACAATCAACCTGTCATTTTAGAAAGTTTACAAAAGATGGTTGTATTAGATATAGGAATATTTGATTCAAGTTACAATAACCTAGCTACAATACTATTACATTGAATCACAATGCATGTAAATTTGGAGAAAACGAAATTCGCATCTACGTAGATCTTTGTGATGAGTACCAGGTGAAGTGACGAAGTCAACAGTGATCAGAAATAACAAATGATCTAATCGTTCGGTAATAAAATAAATATGATATCAGTGTTTCGAATTCGATTCTGTGGAAACGTTGTGGAGACGTATTTGACCGAGGAAAATTGTTTCTGAAATGCCTATCAAGTCTACTCCCACCCACTCCCCTAAGTTGCTCCCAGCGTTCCTGACGATAAGGCTGTGATTGAATCAATTTAATATATGCTGCATTCTCTTTTGTCAATATAATGTATAATGGTCTCTTGTATTATTGTAACATTGTAATGTTCGTTGAAGTATATATATATACTGTAGAAATGACGTCATTATACGTTATAAAATGTAAATTCATAACGAAACAAATTAACTAACTTTACTTTGCTCTTCATTTAATTGTACTCGTAACTTATTGTACATGAAGCCCCATTTGAACGATATACGAATGGGGCGAACGATTGAGGATGGTAACGAAATCCACTATTTAGCAAACTAACACGTTACACGTCACTTCCATTTTACTAGGCAGCGGGTATTTAATAAATCACCTAATGATCCCTTATGTGTTAACCTCGTAATATAGCGGCAGTGTAGCATGCCTCATATTTTACTCTTATTCTATAAGTCAATATTTTATCTTTATAAATTTGGAATTATGGCGTAAAGGCCTGCACAATTATGTATGGCTTTGTTTCGTGAACCAGTTATGCCAAAAACCATAGCAGATGACTCACATATCTACGTGGGTCTCATGGTTCCTCGGGTATTTCAAGACCAGAATGAAGTGTCATTGTAACATTATGATTTAAGCTAAATGCCGGATAAACATCATCTGCAGAGGCTAAGCTTAGGAATTGTATAGGTCCCCTTTGATGGTCGTTACAATAAAATGTCAAAGTATAATTTTCCAAGTCCAGTAATAGGCCAAGGATTGACGATACACCGACTCCACCTTCGGTGCGATATAAATGTTCATTGTTATGCTGAAACCAACTGCGATTACTATCAACGTAAACAGACCATGCCTGATCGTCTTTGCCTAATATTTTATCTTTAGATGTTTTCAATGTGGCTATACCAATAGCTGGATCCGGATTGCCTTCGAAACGATCAATAGTAACCTCCCAATAATGTTTACCACGGTTGAAACCGACATCGCCCAATACGACCCTGCTTTCATAGCTACTGCATGTCATCGTGTAGTTATCATTTGTTAGGCAGATCTCATTGTGTGCCGTGGCAGGCTCTAATGCGAATACAGCGACTGCAACAAGAAAAGAACGAATGATATCATAAGCCACATGTATAAAAATAGACAGAAATCCATTTAGAAGATAAAGCTTTCTCAAATATTATAGTCATATTATATTCGATTTAATTAATATATTGATTTCAAAGCAATACATGTAATGTCTAATGCGGCAATTACGAATGGCAGGGCAACAGGCATTCAAGTTTTTTTTTTGTTTTTTGAATTTATCTGGGGATTTATCATTTTAGCACAAACTGAGTAAGCAAGTAGCCTTTTCACCTGGATGGTTGGCTAGTGTGGAGCGTGTGTGAGTTTAATGGCAGGGTGCTCTTTCCTGACGCCACAACAAACAGTGCTTCAATCCAAGACTTTGCGAGTTGCGGTTATGTGGAGTAATCAGAAATGTTGATGCGATTATCTGTGAGCGGCTTGGTGATGCTCACTTTCAACACCAAATTGGATCATCCAATCACCTTCTTGTTGTATCCAGTTACAATTTCATTTTCTTTGATCTAGTATATTTTTAAAAATCTGTTTCCATCGCTGTTAACCGTTTCGCTCTGAAATAATCCAGACTTCTAAAGGTTTCTGAAGGGTGGGAGTTCTAAGAATGGTCACACCTATCTATTGTTGCAAATAAAAAACAAAATACCACAATACAATTTTTCATATGTCAATTACTTTACTTATTCGAAATCCTTGCAGTTAATCAGATATATTCTGCGTAGAAATTGCAAGGAGTATTACTTACCATCTGGCGTAGTTAAGTAAACTACATCACTCGGTTCTCCGCAACCTGTTTTGTTATAGGCTTTTACCCTAGCTTTGTACGTTGATTGAAACTGTAGCCCTTCAAGTGTACACGATGATTCATCAGTATCAAGCACTACAGTAAAATCCCCACTGAGACCATCATCTACTTCAATATGGTAGCCATCGATGTGTGCTTCATTCTCGACCGTTTGCCAACAAAGCACGAGGGTGTTGTTTGTAACTGAACATTTTTCTGTCACGATCTCTGTTTGGCCTGGAACTGGATAGAAAAAAGGCTGCATTACCCTTGAAAACAGTGAACGTTCCGTGAACATTCTGTGGACGTTGAATTTCTCCCGTCTACCCTGGACTTTCCATGAACGTTCGGAATAAATTATTCGAATCGGACGCTCCTGAGTCGAGCATTTGCAGAACGTTAAATATCTTGACGTGCTTTTATTGTTGTTGTTCGTGTATTATTCAGTGTTACTTTTGTACAATCAAAAATGAAAATATAGTAATAATTTCGAAGGTCAGTTTAACCAGTGATAAATTTCCTCAGATCAATGACGACAAATGGTTATATTCTTAAAGTGATAATTAATGTTTACCTTTTGATTGTGTAAAGTTGAGTGTATTTATTGCATCAGAAATTGGTGTCAGATCAAGATTAAACTCAATGTCAGCAGTAACAATAGGATTAAGACCGTCATTACCGATCCATGTATCTGACGTATTCATCAACCTATAATAAATAAATAATAACTAGTTGAAATAATTATCACCGTTATCGAACAATTATATAGGAAAATAGAAAGTCTAAAATGATTGAATTGCTTGCCAATCTATTATTTGTTCACGAACTGTTTACAGCAAATGTTTGTGAACTGTTTTTCATTATATGTTCATGAACTGTTTTTCATCAAATGTTCATGAACTGTTTTAATGAAATGTTCATGAACCGTTTTTCATTAAATGTTCATGAACTGGTTTTCATCAAATGTTCATGAACTGTTTCTCCTCAAATCTTCATGAAGTGTTTTTCATCAAATTTTCATGAATTATTTTTTATAAAATGTTCATGAACTGTTTTTATCAAATGTTCATGAACTATTTTCCATTAAGTGTTCATGAACTGTTTTTCATCAAATGTTCATGAACTGTTTTCAGCAAATGTTTGTGAACTTTTTTTCATCAAATGTTCATGAACCATTTTTCATAAAACGTTCATGAACTGTTTTCCATTAAATGTTCATGAACTGTTTTTCATCAAATGTTCATGAACTGTTTCTCCTCAAATGTTCATGAACTACTTTCAGCAGATGTTAATGAACCATTCTCAGCAAATGTTCATGAACTGTTTTTTATCAAATGTTGGAATGTTCATGAACTGCTTTTCATGAAGTGTTCATGAAATGTTTTCTGAAAATGTTCATGAACTGTTTTCAGTAAATGTTCATGAATTGTTTTTCATCAGATGCTCATGAACTGTTTTTCATCAAATGTTCATGAACTGTTGTTCCTCAAATTTTCATGTACTGTTTTTCATCAAATTTTTATGAACTGCTGTTCCTCAAATGTTCACGAACTGTTTACAGCAAATGTTTGTGAACTGTTTTTCATTATATGTTCATGAACTGTTTTTCATCAAATGTTCATGAACTGTTTTAATGAAATTTTCATGAACCGTTTTCATTAAATGTTCATGAACTGGTTTTCATCAAATGTTCATGAATTGTTTTTCATCAGATGCTCATGAACTGTTTTTCATCAAATGTTCATGAACTGTTGTTCCTCAAATTTTCATGTACTGTTGTTCATCAAATTTTTATTAACTGCTGTTCCTCAAATGTTCATGAAATGTTTTCAGCAAATGTTTATGAACTGTTTTTCGTCATATGTTCATGAACCGTTTTTCATCAAATGTTAATGAACTGTTGCTCCTCAGATGTCCATGAACTGTTTTCAGCAAATGTTTGTGAACTGTTTTTCATCAAATGTTCATGAACCGTTTTTAATTAATTGTTCATGAACTGGTTTTCATCAAATGTTCATGAACTGTTTCTCTTCAAATGTTCATGAACTGTTTTCAGCAAATGTTCATGAACCGTTTCTCCTCAAATGTTCATGAACTGTTTGCAGCAAATGTTTGTGAACTGTTTTTTATCATATGTTCATGAACTGTTTTTCATCAAATGTTCATGAACTGTTTTCATCAAATGTTCATGAACTATTTCCAGCAAATGTTCATGAACTGTTTTTTTATCAAATGCTGGGATGTTCATGAACTGCCTTTCATGAAGTGTTCATGAAATGTTTTCTGCAAATTTTTATGAACTGTCTCAGCAAATGTTCATGAACTGTTTTCAGAAAATGTTTATGAACTGTTTTCCGTCATATATTTATGAACTGTTAGTCATCAAATGTTAACGAACTGTTTCTCCTCAGATGTCCATGAACTGTTTTCAGAAAATGTTTGTGAACTGTTTTAAATCATATTTTCATGAGCCGTTTCTCATCAAATGTTCATGACCTATTTCCATCAAATTTTCATGAACTGTTTTCATTGGGCTTTCTTTAAGATTTCATCATCATCATCAACACTGTCAAGCTAGGATGTCTAGGATGAATGAAATATGGATTCTGAAATCCGTCTCAAAGCTCAATAACACTATGCAGAGACATATATATTGTATTGCTCAGATTTTGAGTTAGAGGTAATATGTTTGAGGTTTAGTCTGATTTAGTGTATTTTATCATTATAGCGAGGCTTGAAAAACAAATTGGACGGAATTAAGTTGGCATAAAATTATTTCATTCGTTATTTAAAGAGCATGTTGCAGAACATCCTAAATTAACTAGGTTTTATCATTGTTATCTCGTGAAGAATTTACCTTGAATTGAGTGAATTTGAAATCTGAAATTTGAGAATAAATTGATTCAATTTCACATAATGACATAAAATGCAATGGCTGCAGTGCAGCTGTTAAGAATTGTACATATAGACACATAGCCACTGGATAACGGTACTGATGGCAAGGCATCAACTACAATGTTTCTACTAATTAATAATAAAATATTTTGTTATTGAGTAATTGTACAAATCTGAAATTCAAACATGCTAGAATTACGATACTTGAGGAATAGAAATGAAAAGGGCCTGAAACTAGTTTCGGTGCACGTTATAAAATATTTGTTGATTCTAGTTAGTTCAAACTGTCATGGTGAATAATTTTAGATTATGTCCAATAATTATCTGATAGTAAAAGTGTCCGTATGATTGTTTTATTTCTTCTGTGGGACTATGCTACTACACAGATTATAGATTTGCCAATGTTTCAGGGTACAACTTCCCATCTCGCATATTTACTACGTGTGTGCATAAATAAAACTAAGTTATGATGTGATACGGTATCAGGTAAATCGCCTCATTATGAGCGTACGTTATTCGTGTAATATTTACCTGCAAAAATACAGCAGGGTCCTTTTCTTGCAAAACTTCAATAGTATAATGGAGTAACCCAGCAGTTGATTTCATTAATTCTCTTCCATCATCTAACTGATGACGTAGTAAGTCATGTCTACCATCAAGGTCACGTGACGCGTTTTTGAGTAATAATGATTTTCTCTTTTCCATCATACATGAGACGCTATCACATTGGGCAACAACACGTGATTCGAACTCTACGGAATTTTCCTGAAAAATAAAATATAGTTAATTAATATATACTATATTTCAATATTGAAGACATGCAGAAGGCAAATTGGCAAACAAAAAAGTACGGAGAACACCCCTGTCAGTGTGATTACTGTTTAGGTTTGGGAAAGTATTCCAAATTAGGCAAGATGGTCCCAAAGATAGTAAATGGTAAGTTTGGAAATGAAAAGGCCTTTTGTATTAACTGATTCAATCGTCACATCAACCTGTATTAAATTACATAAAACTAAGTATATAGTACTCTGCTATAGTAAATGGTACTTAGTTAAATATTTCAATATGAACATGTTTCATCTCAGATTTTTTAATTATCATAACTAAAGAATGATGTAAAATTATGCAGTCTAATATAATAATGTGACTCAATGCGGCAGCGTAAGAATTCGAATATGGTCCACCGAAACTAGTACCATGCCCTTTCAACGGCTAATTTAAAAACATTTGGTGTAACATTTTTTTGCATAACTATACGGACCAAGTGTTTTGTTGTGCTGATTATTCAGTGTACCAAGTGATATATTTCCATCCTTGCTGTTTAAACGGATTAGTAAAGAGAACTTTCTGATAAAATGTTCTCTATATTATTTGATTATTATAATTATGCTAATTATAACACTAACCTTTAATTTATCCATGTGCTGTTGGATTTCAGATAAAAAATCTTGTAACTGTTTATTTTTTTTAGTTAAAATCTTGACATTTCTTATCAGATCTCCCTTAAAACAAACATCAAATGAACTCATTCTACAGATGTGAACAGATATGGCAATTGATGCATTAGGATAGTGTTAGAACTTGCTTCATTGTATGAATTCATGTGAGTGTGGGTGTGTGTTGCACTTTACCCCATATCAAAATGTTCCTAAGTAGTAGTTATAGTTTAAGGGAAAGAAAGCCTTCAGTAAGACAACATAAAAAGAGAATAATGTCATGTGGAAAGGTAAACATTAGCCCTATGATTTATGTAAGCTATACTGATCGCATGCGGGAATCGAAATAAGTCCTTAATCCGATCTCTTGCAAAACAATCGGGCAACGTGTTACTTTATAGGACGAAGGGACACATATGCGTCTTTTTCATTCGAAAATAAAATTACACTTACGAAAAAATTACGTACATGTAACTATTGAATTGTTTACAAACAATTCTTTGTTTGAATTTAATTGCCAGCTGTTATTTAACAGAGTACCACATATTATATTAATAGAAATACGCTTCAAAATCTAAATGTATACACATAGTAATTCAAAATACCTGGAATATAATCAAATTCAGAATAGTGAAGGACCATGAAAAACTAATCTTATTACCGCATTTTCTGTATTTTACAATATGCTAGCTAGCTCCTAGCCTGCATTTACGGATTCAAAATGCTTCTGAGCAAAATAGTAGAATTCTTTTGCTTAGACACTTTTCCAGTATATTTCGCGCAGGCTAGCTAGCTCCATGAAATGAAAACTCCGTTGCACATATTTTCATCATAACAGCACATTACTCTATTTTCTGAAGATAAATAGTGATTATGGTGTATAGTGCTCCTCCACAACTTTCCGAAATCGAATTTGAAATCGCTTATACAGCACAGATATACATCCATACTAAAACGGACTTACCTTTTGATCTCTAAACATAGAACCAAGAGCATTCGTATCGTGTCCTACGTGCCTTCCTCTTTCGAAACATAAATAACAAACTGGCATTTTACATACAATACAGTACATGCTAATATTTTCATCTTCATGTTCTTCGCATTTCAAAACACCTCTTAACTTTGAACTAGCATCAACAACACGATCTGAATTAGGTTGAATTAGGCAATGTTTTGCTAAAGGTCCTCGCATTGGATGACAAACAGCTAAACATGTATTGCAATACGCAACTTGGCACTGTTCGCACATTATTTCTGCTTTTTCAGGAGGATTTTGTTCGCATAATTGACAATCGATTTCACTATTCTTTGCCCTGTGTCTTTGTACAAGATTATCAACAATCAGATTTCGAGGTAAACCGTCGATCCCTCGATCGTCTAGCATACAAGATCGTGAACATGTTGGACATACAATAAAGTTAGCCGAACCATTTCTAGTATTTAAGTGATCTCCGTTAGTACTTAAATAGCCGCTATCGTCAGATGCTGAGTCCGTATTTCCATCAATCGAACCGACAACAACTATGGCTTCTAGACAGCCGTAACAAACATTATGAGAACATTGCAAAACCACTGCACGGTCGATAAAATGATCACACACACGACAATGTAGTTCTATCTCCATGATTTATTACCCACATTTGCTAAGAAAACACAATATATAAATATATATAATAAGCGATTTGATTCTTTGGCGCGTAAAAGCAATTCTAACCATGCGTTCTGGCTGATCGTAGAACAGTGATTGGTTGATCAGATAGAGGACAGGTGCAATTGACATCGATCAAGTTTTATCAACTTTTTGCGTTGGGCGATTGCATTTAAAATCCTACTGTAAGCGTTTGCGCGATTTGTTATTATTGGTAAGCGCTGTGAAGAAATTATTAATATGAAGAAATTAACTCATTGGCTCTCTGCACGATCATATCGTTTTGGTTAGGTTAGATCGACACCAAAACCTGATTTAATTGACCACGCATTGTAATAAGCAACAGGTAAAGTCATCTATACTGTGAGCATATAATCTAGTTAAATACGTTATTGTATTTAGAAAAAATTGAATGAAAACAAACAAAACGTTATAACAGATTCGCAGCTCAGTTTTTTTTTTAATGAGATTAGTTTAGGATTTTAAAAGTCATCTGAGATTATGAGAGAACGTGACTTTGATAAAATTTGACTTGTAAATTGTAAAAGTATAGATATAATTAAAAACTGAAAAACTGCGGTTAACCAAAAACACTTCAAAAATCTAAAAAATCTTCTTCATCGCTTGGATACCACTATAATTGCGTTAAAATCCCGGGTTAAAATAGTAAGGAATCCCGATAATCTATTAATTTAAGCCATCAAGCGTGCTATGCATTTAAAAGCACATCAGAGTAATACAAATAATGTTATCTATGCTGAAATAGATTGAACAAAAAGTCTATTACAGTCCAGATTACAACAAGTAATCTTTCAATACTGCGTTGTATATAGTGTACTGTATACAGTCATTTATTGGTGACAAGATATTAATGCAATGCTCGATGCTAATATGCAGAGCACTATGGAAATAGTAAAAGGTATGACGTGGACCCAGAATTCCACGCAATAGCCTATACCTACAGCTACATTACTCAAAACTTTGAATAACGGAGACAACGTCGATAACAGCTGATAAGCATATATTTGGATAAGCACAGAGAAATCACATAGTTTAGTTTGTTGTGTTTTGATAGAGATATTATTTAAAGTTTTCGATTTCAACTTATCAATAGATAACTAGTGGCATCAGCCTTTGGTTAGTAACATGTTTACATTAAACCCCATCACTCGTCTGAAACCAAATTGTCTGACCCTGGAAAAATTTCACCGGCTTTCTGAATAGCTCATAAACTTTTTGAATAGCTCATGAAGATTCTGAATTAACAGTTCACAAACTTTCTAAATAGCTCATGAACTTTCTGAATAGTTTATGACTTTCTGAATAGTTCATGAACTTTCTAATGAATAATGAACGCGTGGAGTAAATCATAATAAACTCACGAACATTTCATGAACGAATTTATGAACAGGTCATCAGCAAAACATTTCATGGACAATTGTTTGGAATTTCATGGACGTGGAATCAAACAGATGGCACAATTTATCTTGAACCGTTTATAAAAATGGAAGCTTTAATATAGTCTCATTCACGATAATGGTAGACAACAAACACGTGTTTAGCAGTCATCATAGATTACGATCGGAGTCACCATGGAAGAGAGGTTAAAACAAGTATTGTAAAGTATCTAATTAGGACTACAAAGTATTACTATTCACTTCAACAATACAATAATTTGGACTAGTTGCTTGGTTGGTGAGAGGCAATAACGGGATGAGAATGCTGCTAGACCAAAGGCAGGTCTGATACCATTAACCAGTTTCGACGTTGCCAAATCAGTGAATCCCTAATAAGGCTAACACTAAGAGGACGTTGTGGGAGAGAAACATTTTTCAGGGTTATTGTTAGTGTTCATACATGCTTAATGTTAGCTACATAACAAAATATAGCATACGGTTACTTATAGGTTAATTCAAAAATAGAAAGATCAGTACCGCGGATGAACATTTTTCTGTTTTTCTGCAAAGATTTTGTATCGTAAATGCTTCAGTAGCCGTTAACTAAATTGGATACAAATAGCAAATATATTATCTGAGCTCTATTGGCAACCCTATACCTGAAGCCAGTTTAAAGTGTTCTTTTTGTTGGACAAACCATACTGGTCATGATTGTTATACAAAGTATCTAAACATGTGTAGAATAATATAATTGTTGTAGAATCATACTTCATAGAGCGTTCCGCAATTATATATGAATTTTGGCAAGCTTGCATATTATTACTTATGAAGTAAATATTTTGACTAATAAGCATACCAGACAGTAGCTCAAAACAATTTATTTTCTTTTTATTATTATCAATTATAAGTATCCACGACTTTAAATTATATTCCAGAGCAATTGAAAATCACTTTCAATCCGATTAATTAAATACCATTTATCTATAATAATTTCATTTAGACCTTTTTATGCATTACAAAACTATTTCATTTAAAACAAATAATTCAGTATTAAATTAGATACTTTTAATCTCAAACAATGAAATGGACTAAAGTCTAATTGACAATGAATATCTCGATGGAGCGGCAGAGTAGACATAACACAGATCTCTAATTGCGTATAGCTCCACAGTTTGCTCGAGATTATATCTTTCTATAAATAAATAGAATATTACCATTATGCTGAGTTACGTAACAGTGACATAAGCTTAGATTCCCAGATAGATGTTTGATCCTTAAGTTGAGATGCAGCTATTTATATTCAAACATGATGGTAATTGCAATTAAAAGTTTACTTCTGTATATAAAAATCTCACTGAAGACAACTCTATGCCAGCAATACGTTTCCATATAAATATATTGCCTGTTTTCACTTACTAAATGCTTGTAAGTACAACAATAGGCCAAATAACGATTGAGAGGTAGTAGCTTATGAATATGTCAGTCTCTAATGTCAGATATGGACTTTAATATACAGTGTTAAACTGCAGCCAATCTTTCATGGTAAACAGATCATAAATGGATAAAATACTTCCAAAAAAGTAGATTTGAGTGTCAGGCAATGTATAAAGGACTAAAAAAATACATGTCCTCAAAAGAAGTTGATGCCTGAAGTTGATCCAATTATTCAGTCTATTGATAACAGATGTAGAGGGAATAATGTGTTGCGTCATTTCATCATTTTTTCATTTTTTCATCGATAAGAAACTATTTACTTACGATTAGATTAAATTTCCTCCACATAATGCATTGTGAGTTTTGCTTTTTCTCTAATTTTTTTCAAACTAATATTGTAATTGTCAATCGACATCAATCCACTGTGGATAAACTCTTTACCACATGTATGTGTTGCAAGAGTTGGTAAATGATCTTTATTTGAATAATAGAAGAAACATTTTTTAACACATCTTTCGATTACTTGATGAATTAATTTACCATATACTGGCATTTCAATTCCATATCTCTGTAATTGCAATAATTGATATTGTTGATTGTTAATACTTTCTCTCAATTCATCTGACATAAGGAATATTACTGCATCAGAGTTACGAAGAAAATCATGCCATTTATCTCTTCCATTACGATGCTCAAAATAGTTACATCTAACCACAACTTTTCTTGGCCTAACAGCTTGAAGGTTAGAAATCAGATGGCTGGCAAATTCAACTTGTGACTCAGATCCAACAATAAGGGATATGACTTTCTTGCTATTGTCTTTTTGCAATAAAGAACTTGAATCAGCATAGACCATCAATAACCCATTGCCTTCCTAGAAGATATAAAAAATTACAAGATAAAACATCTAAGAAAAAATATCCTTGGAATGGGATTTGCTTTAGTGATATAAATAGGGTTGATACTTGTTGTACCAAGTGCCTTGATTACCCTGCCATGTTGTTTTGATAAACAGATGAGTATTTTTGGGAAATAAGCATTTCAAAAGTGAGCATTTTAACTCTTGAAAAACGGAGAATGAAAGTTAAGTTACGTCATACTGTAAAAATTCCTATCGCGCTCAATCGTCGTGATAGAAAAATGTTTACAGTATGACGTCACTAAACTTTCATTCTCCGTTTTCAAGATTTGAAATTCTCAAATTTTCAAACGCTTATTTCTCAAAAAATTCTTATAAAAACATGTTTATCAAAAAACCTTGGCAAAGTAATCAAGGGTACTTCGCACAACATGTAAACGTAAAAATTTTGATTTCCAATCTTTTATGAGTCAATCATATTACTGTACAAACCGGATATCTACAAGTTATCAAGTTCTACAGGAACAATTTTTATTGAATGCATAATTGGTCACAGTTTAGATTGTGGATTATTTGTGTAGGCTACTTGTATATCATGGTGAATTTAGTCTGACACAAATCGCAAATAGGAGCAACAAGGCAACAAAAATGATATCCATAAAATCTAATCACTGTCTTAAAAAAGTTTAGCACGTCAATCTAACACCATACATATTTGAATCAAAACCAGCTTGATTTTGAAAAACATAGATTGTAATTAATATTCTTAAATTGTTCACATTGCTTAAAAAGTTGTTTTTAACTTGTTTGTGAACAGTGCTTCTTGTTAAGTGTAAGTGGCTAAGTGCTATAACCTATCATGACCATTGGTAACACTATGAATTTGAAAACTACCAAAAAGTGCTGTAGTTGGAAATTTCATGTCTACCTGTCGTGGATTACTTCATAGGCCTACCATCTTACAGTTCAAAAATTGGCAAACTTTCTATTAAGAGAATTGGTTCAATCATTTTTAACAATGCTATTAAACTGTCATCTGATTTATTAAACTCATCCAGATCAACTTTCTTAGAATACGCAGCGAACAATAATCTATTAATGATACCTGTAGTATTCATTCTCTTAATGCAGTGTATCTAAATGACTTTTGGTTATTTTATATATGATTTTATTTATTTATTTCTACTTATTCATTATCATTACAATTACTTTATATATATATACATATAGGATATATATTTTACTTATTTTATTTATTTATAAATTTCTGTAATATAGTTCTTATTAAGTATATAATGTAGCATTTTACTCGGTATTCTGTAAACATACCCTGTTGGGTAACTGCCTGGTGCAACTTGGACCTGCAGTTGAGTTCGAGATTTTAAATAAATAAACATGATGATGTCTAGAGACCACTGCCAAAGTCTAAACTTGTATATCAATTATATGATGTATGTGACTTCAGCAAAAATATTCCTCTTTATTGTGTTATGATAATATTTTTTTGAAAAAATATAGATCATTTTATTGACTTTCATCGACCATAACATTTGCTCCATCTGTCTGTGCATTGTATTAGGTATTTACATGTCATTTATGAATATCTTGTCACATAAGCAAACTGTCCAATCTGGGTATTTATCAGGTAATGGAATCTCATAAACACTTTGCAAAGCAGTTAAGCTTTCATTTCATGATCAGGCTCCAGTTCATGAGTTTTGAATATCCTAGTTTTCATGAACTTTTGACAGACTGTTCAAAAATAGTTCATGACATTAGGTTTCACACTGTTTCCACAGGGTTTGTAACAGTACACAATACACATCTTGTCCAGAAATTGATAGGTAGCCAGACAAGAGAAATGACTAAGACATACCTTATGTGGAACAGCTGTCTTTACACTATAAGAAAAAAAGGAAAATTATTGAGGATGCAAAAAATGAATAAGTAATAGTCCTAAAAACATACGCCACCAACAAACCATGAAATTAAATATTATGAAAAACTTTTGTAAGCAATATTCTGCTTTGTAAATTGTAAGCCAAAATATTGTGCAAGAAACAGATAGGCCTATATACATGTTTTAGTTATATGAACTGATTCACATAAATGCTAACTAGAAATTATATTGCTATCATATAAAAGTGTTTTAATAGAATTGTAGCATATATTCAGGGTACGACAAAACCCAGCAAACTGGCAACTAGGTTTCCGGAAGGCTGGCCAAAATTCTGAAGAAAATTCATTTTGTTCCATTTTTATCCTCATATTTAGAGAAACAACAATATTATAAGGAACCTGTTAGGTGGAAAGTTTACAATAAGGTTTTTGAATAAAAAGTCAGGCTTCTGGAAGCAGAAAACATTTGCCCAAGTCTGCCTATATTATAAACCTACAGAATGGAATTCCAAAGGAATAAATAAGCTTAAGATGTGTGTCACCATATATGCTCATGTGATCTGCCAGAACCGTGAAATGTATCTTTCTTGCACTTAATTCATGGTTGCGCTCATTCAATGTTACATGATCATGAGCATAGGCCACAAGTAATAGCAGAGTGACACAGGAAATAAATAGAACACCAAATCACGCTGATAAATGTTACATACAATAAATCAGGCATAAGCGTCAAACTCAGTCAAAAAAGAGGAAAATCCTTTTAAAAATTCCAAAACAATAGCAACATCAGTGTTTCAAGGTGAATTTCCTTTGTTTTAAAGTCAATAGAGAACAAGGAAATCAGCTTTTCCGAAGAACTCCCTCATGCCTGATAATTAAATACTCATTCAAATAGAATCAATACTTACTTAGTGGATTTGTTCATTATATTAACAATTTCATCATTATTTAACTCTATTGCCAGATCAAATGGTGTTAATGAACCTTCACCAGCAGATGCTACATGAATCAATTCTGGATAGTTATCAACAAGATACTTGACTGCAGGAGCGAAGCCACATTCCACTGCAACATGAAGCACAGACTTTCCAAAATTCTCACTTTTACAGTCAGTGATAAGTTTGGAGTGCACCGAGATGGAACAATCATACTCATTTTGTTCATCAACATTTTTTAGCAGATGCTTAGCAAGATTCCATGACTGAGAATTGTAAATAAAAAGGAACCATCAAATATTTCATTATTCGTTATTTAAGCCTACTATATATGTATCCATGTACAATTCCGCTGATCACACTATCGCATATACCAATTTCAGTAGCAAGAGTTTCAAAGAATATCAGACTTAAAATATTATAAGAAACAACTTCATTTTGTAAATTACGTCAATCCTTCAGTTCGCAGAACCACCTGTCAAATTAACAGGGTCAATGTCGATGAACTGCTTTGTCGGCTGTTATTTATTTTGTTTATTAAGTAGGAAATTATCAAGGAATGTATACTGTGAGATACGTTGTATATTGTACTTCAACATATGGTCCGATATCTATTGCAGAACATCTGAATAGTGTCCCAATCAGACATGAGAATTCAATCAATGATATCTAGATTATTTTTAGCCTGCGTTACAGACAGACCGCGAGTTGTTCACAAAAGAAGATGGTCTGTGTGAATTGCTCGGTTTCTCCGTCCGGGTCTCGTATCAGATTAAGATTGATGTCACATAATTATGCAAGATTGAGGTGATTCTCACCGGGATTCTCACATTACTTTCTTTACTTCAGTTGACATGATTACAATAACTTATATTTTAGGCTTCGTAGCTATGACAATTAATTGATCAAACAGAGCTGATGAATTTATTCACTAAGAACAATAGATTTACCATGCATCAATCAGAAACTGCTCCAGGATTTTGTGAAGTGGCTGGACAGTGAACTGCGCAAATCACACAGACCCTATTCTTTTGTGAATGAATCGCGGTCTGTAACGTAGACTAGATTATGCAATTGATTTTAATCGTACCCAATAATAATGAAATAAAATAAATACATGAAATATGGTAAATATAACTAAAACTAATACTAAAAACTATAGCTATAAAACATAACTGATTGGCTGGAATTAAGTAAGAAAGATCAGGGCCTTTATTAGGATAATTTATCATTTCTACTTCAAAAATGCAGTCAAAGTGACGATTTTGGGTTAATTTTGTGTCTCACTCTTTTTCCTCGAACAGGAACCCGTTTATTTTCAACAAGAGAGTTTACACCGGAAAAAACACTAAACTTTTTACTTATTTGTAAATAACTCTAAATAAAAAACCGCTAAACCAAATGACACTATGCTTTCGGAATGAAATTTTCAAAGTTCAGCTGAAGATTTAGAGCTATATTTGATCAATATTCAAGATCCAGGTAAAGAGATATAAGCCTCTAAAGTCAAAAGTTTTTAGTTTTGGATTTTTCTCACTCAAGTGCTCACACGATTAACACCTCTTTGCGACTTCGTCCAAGCATAGTCGGCATAGTTGATGCGTATTAAAAATAGTCACACACCTTCAATAGCCAGCAGCGATAACCTCCTTAGACGAAGTCGTAAAGTGGAAAATAAGTGGGTTCCTGTTCGAGGAAAAAGAGTGAGACACAAAATCGTAACTTTGATTGCATTTTTGGGGGAAAATGCTTGCGCAAACTAAAAATACAAGAAGAACATGTACTGATAGAAAATTTTTCTCTATCTAAAGAAGCAATCTCCCAATATCCGGGATATACACTTTAAAGTTTTGAATGACAATGATCGGATAGCTTCTGGAATGCAGTTCCATTCCTTGAGGTGGGTTTGATAAATGCTATTTTTTCCAGCTGTTTTTATTCTTCATTGACAAAGATTGTTTTTTGATTGTGTGATATGGGCATGGGTAGTTGAGATCTTTTCAAAATTTAGCGACTAATCTATAAGAAAACTTTTTATTCCTCTTTCCTGTACATAGATATCATGTGATGTAAGTATCGTCTTTCTGCCATAGACTTCACACGAGGGTGAAAGAAGCAGTAGTCAAATTAATTATGTACAGTATGTACGCAATTAGGGTGTAAATACAAAAATATTTTTTTGAATACATACAATATTCGGATCAGTAAGTTTCTACTTATTAATTTTGTAATAAAAGTAAACGATAAAATACACGTTGTTTGAGCTTTCGACATTGCTTATGTCATCTTCAGAAATATATTTAAAAAGAAAAATTATTTAAAATACATGGGTTTAAAAGTGTTAAGTTATACAAAGTGCTAGAAACAGGATGCGTTAATAACAATAGATAACAATAGATTGTTATAGACAAAGGCAAGAACAATAGCTTTTAACGCATATAAGAAAAATTGTTATTAACGCATCCTGTTTCTAGCAGTTTGTATAACTTAACACTTTTAAACCCATGTATTTTAAATAATTTATTTTTCTTTTTAAATATAATTCATAATATGACATAAGCAATGTCAAAAGCTCAAACAACGTGAATTTTATCGTTTACTTTTATTACAAAACATACAGTAGGCCTATTGTTGGAAATAAATTTTTCCATCAAATAAATGGCACTACGAGATTCATTGAGTTTTGGTTATTCAAATGGCTGCATTCCTCAGCAGCTTCGAAATAATGGCTTATTTTATATGAAAACTAGTATTTATAGCCTCCCATATATTTCTATATAAGCCCTATGTTCCTTAGCCTACCTGTGATATTCTATCCTGCGGCAGGACAGCAACACTTGAATCAACTTCACAATATTCACATTTTCCAGAAGCACTGACAATCAGGTTAGCCAATGGTTCAGTTGAGCAAATCCATTGATCAATTTTTGCTAAGAGTCGGTTTTGTCTAACTTCCTGGACACATTTGCATTCCCCTTTGCATGTAGGCCTTTTCTCATGAAGATTTCTGACCTGAAGAAGAAAGACAATTAAAGTAGGCCTACAGTATTACAGAGTCTTTGTATTTGGGTTGTTTTCTGATATCAAATATAGTCGATGTGCATCAAATCTGATCTGAAAATTGTCATCTAAATCCGAAAAAAAATGCAACATATTTTGTGTAGCCACCTTTAAAAGATTTTGAATGTTTTACTAAATCAAATGATAAGTTTTGGTACAAAATAACAACACAACTAAATTTGCACAACGTTTCGACTGATTGACTTCAGCCATTCTCAAGTGAATGTTTTTTATTATTAATCAAGATATATATACAGTATACATAAAAATGTTTGCCCCTTGAGGATAAAGTTACATCATGAAAAATATTTACAATTATATGAGATCTATATCAGTGACAACAGTAACTATGGTAACTAGCCTATAGATATGAAATGCATGCAGTTATTTGAAAACTTTGGCCCGGATGGAATCGCCCTGAACGTTTAATGTTGGTTCCAGTCCTTGAATTGCCAGCATTTCATTCACGAGACAATCAAATTTATTTTTGCACTTTTTTATTATTCTAAAATGTTTTTCAAATTGATCAGTAGATATTCCGTGCTCTTGACGGACGTGTGTACCAAGGTTACTTTTGTTATGTTCATCTATGCATTCATATAAGTGCCGGAATGTATAGCCAACATAGTCTGCTTCGCACAGACCACATTTAAAATGATATATGACGCATTGCTGGGTTAACAAATCTGGCTTCTCCTCACGGGTACGCAAGTCATCGTTGAGCTTCTTACTTTTAAAAATAGCATTAAACTTTACACTTATTTTACAATTTAAACGGTAAAGTTCTTTTCTTGTTTCATCACATGATTGTTGGTCTTTAAAAGGTAAAAACTATACTAACATATTTTAAATTATCGTCTGGTAAAACTGGAGAATTAAAATCATTTAAGAATAAAAAAGTGCAAAAATAAATTTGATTGTCTCGTGAATGAAATGCTGGCAATTCAAGAACTGAAACCAACATTAACGTTCAGGGCGATTCCATCTGGGCCAAAGTTTTCAAATAACTGCATGCATTTCATATCTATATGCTAGTTACCATAGTTACTGTTGTCACTGATATAGATCTCATATAATTGTAAATATTTTTCATGATGTAACTTTATCCTCAAGGGGCAAACATTTTTATGTATACTGTATATATATCTTAATTAATAATAAAAAACATTCACTTGAGAATGGCTGAAGTCAATCAGTCGAAACGTTGTGCAAATTTAGTTGTGTTGTTATTTTGTACCAAAATTATCACCAAGAAGATTCTGATAAACAAATGATAAATGTTGTTATAAAAGCAAAGAAAACTGCAAAAACAATGTAGGAGCTACAAAATTCCATTGTTCTACAAGATACATACAAATACAAATGCAAATAGGCCCAAAGTATTCTCAAAATTCAATTTAAAAATAATCATGTCAGTTCAATCCGATCCAAAGGCTGAAAGTCAATCTGAATCCTAAATCCGATCTTATCTTATTGGGTCAGCTTCGGGTGTAGGCCTATGGACCCAGCTAGACATCAGCAACTCCGGCAGCACCAGAGAATCAGGGAAGCAGCGTTACTAGGCCTATATCTTTGCTGCAGATTGCCGAGCTGAACGGATTGCCAGCGAGAACACACGTCTGAGAATAATGTGCTGCTGTAAATAATGAATTGCTGTGCAGAATAAGCGAATGTTAGTAACAATACGTGACAAACCATGACACAGCGCATCGACGCATTTTTTACCCCTTTGCCACTTTATATTTCCAGGGCCAGGGGCAGTTCCTTTGTTGTTCAAAAGGTTCCAGTTCACTGATTTCGAGAGCCGCCTCAGAAAAAGCAGTGAACTATTTCCAAATGTTGTCTTTTCAAATTGTTTCTTTTGATGATAATATAAAGATTTAGTTAAAATATAGGCACGGAAAATAAATATAAAAATCTATCTTACTGGATATGGTACCTCGGACTTTTTCGTATTTTTATTTGCGGTTGCTTGGAATGCACAAAGCTTTACATGATTTTTGACTAAAACGGATCGTCTTAAAAAGGCTTTTTCTTATTGAAAAACTGCAAACCAAGCCCGACGAAGAGCGTTCCGACACAGTTTAGGCTCGCATCTAACGGAAGAAAGGGATGTGGAAAGTTTTAAAGGCTTCGTCTATGAGGAATCTGGATGGAAAACAGTCCATTTCTGGGTCTCAGATGATTTAGCGTTATTATATATTAAAATAGCACCCTGCCCCAATATAGCATCAAGTGTCTGCCGCTGTCTAAAACAACAACAAAACACCTTTGATCGTGAATTTGATTAAGTAGTCAAAAACAAGCTAACACAAGGTTTTGCATGCCAAAAAATTGACTTTTAAAATCTTTTTGAACAGAATATAGGTGGAAATTGATACAAAACTTTCTGTATTAATGATGTTGAATTCTGACTGGTTACTAGACGAGTTCCATGTGAGGAATGCTACAGATAAATCATCCGACCAGTGCAAAATTGACAAAACAATCAGACTGCCGGGGAAATATGATCATCAAATAATCAATTGGCAAAAATATGAGAACACACTGTGGGACTACATATAGTAGGCCAATCAGATGATGCTTTTTAACACTTCCTTTAAATTATTATGAACAAATGTGAAGAAAACTAAACAGAACTTTTGTCACAACAGGCTTGTTTTCAAGAAGGAAAAGTTATCAAAAGACAAGCGCTCCTTTTGCAACGGCCTTAATACATCATTGCTGCCCTGTACCCTCTGCCGTATACCTCTATGGTCCAGGTGTTTCTACAGCTGGATTCTATTTGCAAGCTGCAGTAGGCCTACAATAGATTATAGTGCTAATGCCTGAAGCTTGATTGAAACTTATGACTATCTAAAATTGGAAGACAATTGCTTGATTGGACTATAATTCTTGAATTTGATATAGGCCTTATCGAGAAGCATATGTAAGTCATATCATAGTTAGTACGCCAACTTAGCTTAGCTAGGCTATGGGATGGTAGTAGGCAGCAGGCCTAGGCTAAGCTAAGGATAGTAAATTAAATTAGTAACGATGGATTTAGCTTGACCGTTATTGTGTTTACAACTAATTATTATTATATATTATATAGCTCATCTGGATATTCAACAAAACATATAAGTTATAACAGCTCTTTTAGGGGTAAATGTACTTCATTTAATTTAAGTCATCAAACAAATGACAACTCGCCAACAAGGCAGCAAGCCTGCCAGACACGGAGATAGTTGCAGCTGCGCCTGCAGACATATTTAAAATCAACCACGAAATGAACTAACCTTTTGTTGGAATTCCTCATCGAATGGATCCTCACAAGAAAAACGAATTAGCGATTCAAAATAAAACGGAGCATCTTCATCAACATCAAATGAAGCCATCGCATCAATTTGATTTTGTTTCGGCTAGCCTCCTGCAAACCGGCCTTTTATTTTTGGAATCATCGAAACAGGATGTGTTCTGCATGATGGCTTCAATCACGAGAAAGAGAATATCAAATTTCCGCGAAAACAAAATATCTCTTGATCGAAAATGGCGCATAAAAGGTCTGCTGATAGACTTCGAGCCTTCTGTCTGTGTGTGTGTGTAATTTTATTTAACATCGTTTTTCAACATGAGAAATACTTCTCGTTTACATTGTTACGATGGGTGAGTGTAAATAATTCACCAATAATACAGTTTATTAGTTTAAAAATAATACTTATTATACTATAATAGCTTACATGTTAATTTAACTAACTTGTACTCTAGTAATTAGGATAATTAAAATGAAAAAGGGTATGAAGAGCCAAATTGAAAATTATGAACAATTTAAAATTTGGAACTATAGAATAACGATAGAAGGAAATATAACGTTAATTTAAGTTGAGATTTTGTCCATTAGTGTCCCTTCTTTTTCCCATTTCAGAACCAAATCCAGAACTGCAGCGTTATATTGAATGCGGTTTAGGTACTTTAGCTGTTTCGGGATAAAACTCCACATTCTAGCTCCGATTGAACGAACAGATCTCCGGGTCGATTCTAGTCTGCATTTTGGAGCAGTGAGATGTAGGTCTGGGAGAGTGGTATATTTATTCTGTTGAAGGGAAAATAAGATTTTCAGCGAGACAATTGAATCTGTAGTCAATACTTTATTGACAAAGTTGAGCAGCTTAACAGTTTTTTGGACAATTAGGGAAATACATTTCGTTTTAGAAAGCAATTGCGAACTTTCTCTTTTATACATCAACGATGACATCACTTTCCGTTTATATTTGCTCAAAGTTTTTAACTCGGATTTCGAAATGCCGATTGTGAGAAGATTACAGTACTCTAGATTGGGTCGCAATTAAGTAACAGGAATAAAGCCTTTCGCACTGGGAATGTGTCAAACACCCTCGCTATTGTCTGAGCTGTGCAAGGCACATACTAAACTTCTGCTTACATGACTTCAAGAACGGCTTCATTGTTAAAGCTTGATCTAATTTACTTGCATTGATTGAGTTTTGGAAACATTCAACTTCATAAAATAATTAAAATTTACTTCAAACCATTTAGTGACAGTTAATAAATCATTGTTTCTTGTAGCTACGGTATCCCTAGTAGTTCTCTCACAAAAATTTATATTTGTATCGCCTGCATATCGCACGATGGATGATTGCAACTCGCTGTATGAAAAATCAATTACATAAATGTTAAGTATTGGTCCTAGTATTGACCCTTGTGGTACTCCGCGAAGGCTCTCAAATGTAGAGGATAACTTTTTCTCGATTTTTACTGATTGATACCTGTTGCTGAGATAATTTCTGAGAGTATTGCAGCCAGCGCCCAGGACTATCAATACCATACGCATTGAGCTTGGATCAAAGTAGATCATGGTGTACCATATCAAAAGCTTTTGATAGGTTTAATGATACAATTACAGGCTTCAACTTTTTATCGCTTCCAATACGGCAGTCTTCAACTAATTTCAACATGGCTGTCTCTCTACTTGGGTGTTGAATAAAACCATGCGGCATATCATGTGGAAGTATTCCTTTGAAATGGAGTTTAAGTTGATTGGCTGGGACTCTTTCATATCCTTTTGAGAGATGGCTCAAGATGGTAACTGGGCGATAATTTGTAGCATCCATTGGGTCATTTTTCTTGAATACTGATGAGATGTAGCCATATTTCCGCTCAGAAGGGTCTCTTCAATTGTAATAAAATGATTCTACAAGTCAGTGATTGGGGCTGTGAGACTTAGAAGTATAGATTTTAATAAACGTATTGACAATTGGTCAGGTCCAGTAGCTTTATTATTATTGAACTTATTAATTGTCTTACGAACGTCTGTGTATGCAAAGAGTGTGGCTCCAATGCATCTCATTATCTTCATATTTTAGACTGTCCTGGAATATTGTCATATATGTCATATGCTAAGAAAAGTGGCGATGAACATTAGCTCTATTGAGTATCATGCCTTTTATAGTTTAAATTTTCCGCTTTATTATTATTTTATGATGAAACTAAATCTAGCTTTCATATATCCTATCTACACTATCAGTTTTAGTCTTAAAATTACAACAACAACAAAAAAATAATAATAATAACTACAAAAATTCTCCATGTCATAACTTTAGTTTGATTTTAACGAATGTCATTTACCTTATCAATTTTAGCCGTTTTAAAGTAAAATTTAAATACTTCTACTAAATTATACTTTATGTCATTAACTTTAGTATGATTCTAACAAAATGTACAATATTTTCAAATGTAAATACCCCTGACCAAATCAATGTATCATAGCAAATTATCTTTTACCCTGAATTGGGTGCAAATATATGTATGAACTACGGACGTCTGTGTCATTAGTATAGCTGAATGGGAAAGTTGAAAATGTTCTATTTTTGATTGATTGGATGGTTTGATAATCATTGAGACTTTGTTGATCCAAGCATACTGGAGGAGATATTGCGCAAGAATGCTGTATTTTCAATCACTCTCCTTAATTTTGATAAACTATCCCCTTAGAGCAAAAGTAATGAATGGCAATAGGCAATGGTTGGTAATACGGTCACGGCAGGAAAAAACTGAGTTATTTTTTTTTATGTGCTATTCACAAAGCAATTACATCGACAACATTATATAATTTGAAAGTTTTTGTACTTGACTAAACTCCAGGAAAATCCTAACTCTGTGGATACAGTTTTTCAGATATTACAATGTGTATAATTTCCTGGAAAACGAAATGTAAATAGAACAGCAGCCCGAAAATCATGATTTAATTGTCAGAAAAGTACACAATTATTTCTCAGAGATTTAGCTCAATGAGGTCGTGCAGTTTCCTAAACGTAGCAACCCCCGTCAGGCATCAACATATTTAAGAGAGATTCCAATCCAAGGCTTATATAAATCATACGCAAACATGTTTAAACAATATTTTAATAACTTAACGGTTTAATATTGGCGTACTTCCACGCATTGACGTGAGCATTTACACGCGAGCATAGTAGTAGTATAGACAGTCACATTATCGGAATGTGCTGTCCCTCTTACGCCTTACATATTTGCTACACAAAGGACGCCACAAAACACGGTCAGACATAGCTGACAAAGAAACTTTTAAATAACGCAATTCACGATACAAAACATTATGAAAAGATACTACTCTCCCATAGCCCCGTCGAAGCATCTCCTTCGGTTGCCAATGAAGGATGTCATGCAGCGGTTGAGGGGTATACATCTTTGATCTTTCGATGTGACCTAAATAAGACATCTGACTTTGGTGAGCAATAGCAGAGGCAGAAGGGGAAAGTTTTCTAAGTTTAGCAGTAGACAGTAAGTTGGGCCAATGTACTCTTAAAGCATGCCGAAGCATGGCGTCATAAGCTGAGTCAAGTCGCGTCAATAGTGAGGTTGATAGAACCCACGAACATGATTACTATTAAACACAATTATTATTTCATACTTCAATTTATTTTAATCAAATCTTCACAGCAACATTATAGGCAATTTCCATCATTCTCTTTACAATAACTGTAAGCAATTCACTGTCTCTCTCTCTCATTCGTCAAATTCCCACCCCTCGTTATTCTTCGCACAACACACCCCCATTCGTATCCATGAGGTCATCTCAGATTCTCAGTTACTGAATTTGTTCTTGTTAACTTCCTTTCTCATTTTCTTTTCGAGCTCTTTTCTGCCTTCTTTACTTTCTTTTCTCTTTTCTCAATAGTCTTCATTGAATTCTTTGATAAACCAAGAGCATGATTTGCTGTCGAGTTTTTATGGCTTGGCACAACGTTAAAAGAAGTAGTAACCCGTTTGGTGACTTCATTTCATTTCAATTGTGTACATCTTGAAGCTTCAACACTTCCATTGATGACGATTGGTTTGTTAGTCAGCCGTTGTCCTACAACAGATGTAATTTGGGATATTAATATTGTGTTCTTTGAAAGTGAGAGTTGCTATCATAATTCTATTAATTTCGGCTGCTTACCTTTCAAATATCGCAAACTGTTGGTATTTCCCAAGTTGATTTTTTTTCTAACGATGGGAGGCTCTTGAATGGATCTCTCGATACCAAGAAGGCTATCGAATGCTTTCACAGGATCATAATCATTATTACCAATCTTTCCGTTCATTTTACGTAGACGATCTATTGTTGCTGGTGATAGAAAGGACTCTGATTTTCTCAGACGGGCTTCTCTCTCTTCGATGCATTTCAAACGTTGTTGCTTTTTCTTGTTATTTCTTTCCTCTATATACTTTCTTCCCTCGATGCTCAATATAGTGACCTCCAAAGGAATTGGATAGCTCAACGGCTTCTTTTGAATTGATTTATCATTCATTTTATTAATCATTAATTTCAGTAAAGTAATATCGATGACTTTACTCGAAAGCAAAATCGATAAAACTAAGAGTGATCGATTGATTGTGACGTCACTAGTAGGATCAAGAAAGTTTGCTTGATGGAGAATGGGGGCGAGAGATAAATCAAAAGTCTGTCGTTAAGGCGTTGCTATCATTCACTGATGCACGATAACATGTTGACTTCATTTGAAATTGATACAAACTTGTTTTATGCGAGAATTGTTTGCATCGCTGTAATGAACTTCAACAATCCCGTTATACATTTTGTCTAATTTGTCTGAGTCAGAATTCACATCAAATAAACTGCCATACGAGGAACTACACAGGGACTGCGTTTAACTATTGAAGTTGTAAAGCTGTCCTCTTTGAACGAAATGACATGTAATTCTATTCTCCTAATTAATCAAAGCTTCATATCAAATTAAATCATGTTGATCATTTATGGATAGGTTTGTCTGGTATAAACGCAGTTTCAGTAGTTGTTAATCCATGGAGTTATTACGAAATCATAATGTCAATTCTATGTGTAGCAAAAGGTACCCTTCAGAATACGGTCATAGGCAATGTTTTGTAATGCGGTCACGGCAGGGAAAAAGCTGAGTTATTATTTTTATTTGCGCTATCCACAAAGCTGCAACGGAATACCTTATTGATGGCCAAACGATCTTGTTCATTTCCTCGACGAAACTCCTCATTTGGATTCCAATGAAATTTCGTTGCCAATTCTATGCAAGGGTTGTGCGGACTACATTCACTAAATAATGTAACTGACATAAAGGCGCGCCCAAAAGATTGTAGTGATGTTTGCATTTATACTAATTGCCCATAGATGATCTGGAAGCATGAAACCCTTTTAAAGTTCAAACTATTTACAACAGCTGATATGTCATTACTTAATATTCACACAGTCCGCATGTTTATTCAGGGCTCAACCATTTATGTCATTGAGCCTATAATGTCCTCGTCTGTTTACTCAGAACATCGAAGTAGATGAAATGAATGTGTAACGCGTATAAAAGATATAAAAGTACTTTACAATATAAAATTGCATTCTATTTACAATCATTAGTTCAAATGAGTTGATGCGGTTCGTTATTAAATATGAATTCTGTATTTTGCTATGTTGTTTTCATCATCATCGTAGTAGTATCAAGTAAGAGCTTGAATAAAGGATATGGTTGGTATATATATACATAATTGCAAACTTTGTTTACAAACTAAAGAATGCATTCGGACGAATAGGATTATATGGTTTTATTATTAGCATATGTCGGTATTAGTCGTATTAGGTAAAAACTAGACTAGAACACGTAATCATATAATGGATCATTCCTTATCCAGAGCGGACGTTTCGTTCAACAGTAAAAGTGCGTTGACGGTGGAGTGTATCTTCCGCTCCTTCACCATATAACATGTGGTTAAAACTTCGATTTACGTAAAAAGATCTTCCAGTCTATTATAAAAGATGTTGTTGCTACTATCCAACTCTATCATCATAACATATTAGTGAATATATGAAATTATTACAAGTCATCAAAAGAAGCATCCTCGTCATTGGTATGATTATTGTTTTCTTTCATCTTTCAGGTAGGAATTTGGTTTTGTTCGAGGGCGATATGATGATGACTGAGGAAGATGTCAAAACAGCAGAACTAGGTGGTGACGTTGACTCCAATGGAATGTCTGTTGGCTACTCTGTGAATGCAGATAATAAAAAACGCTGGCCTGGTGGTATAGTTCCATATGATATAACAGGAATAAGTAAGCAATTATCAAAGTGTTCTTTCATTGAAAAAACGTATAAATCCAGCTCGATGAGCTGACCCCGCAGGGATGACGTTCCGTGACATTGAGGATGTGAGCGGATTTAAATCTAACTTAGTAAATCAACTCGAGAGACTGCTTTTGAGCTCAGATCAATTAAATTAAGATGATAATTCACTATGAATGTATGTAGAGCACGTGTTGTATGGCAAGTGTTCTATTGATCTGAAATAAGTTTAAATGGGATCTGTAGCGTATCCTTGTAATAGCCTCATTCCATAACGGCCCTCAACTCCACGCAGGGGCTCCGGACCTCATCGGAGTGCCTGCGTGGAGTTGAGGGCGGTTAGGGGATGAGGCTATCCTTGTAAGCTTGCTCCTGTCATAGAGGCTTTGCAACCAAATGTTATTTACATAATAATTATAGTAATCCTCTCCCTGCCTCTCCCTGACAATGGTCAACCTCAAACGTTATATTTTCAAAATAAAGAATGAAATAAAAGATCAATTAATTAATTATTATCATACGTTACAGGTGGAACCTTGAATTGGGTTATTGAAAATCCTTTACATCAAGCAAAGCGCGGCAATTAAATGATATTGTTCGAATTAAAGTGAAACACCAAAAGCATTCATTATGCAATTGACAAATACTTTCTTCTGAGATACATAAGTACCGGGATCTTCCATATAACTCTCTATTTAACTATCTATAATGAAAGTCAATAGTATCAGTGATGCATATATGTTTATTTATAGAAAGTGGATTTATGACGATATTTGGAGGTACAGGCATTACAGAAAATGCTGCCTTAAATGCAATGGCTGAGATTGAGAAACACACATGTATCCGTTTCAAGAAAAGAACCAATGAAACAGATTACATAAATTATATCGATGGTGGCCATAATCAGTAAGCCTTTCACTTCTGCACAATATTGCTGGCTCCCTATATGAAGCTATGAACAAATCGATATATTTATTTCCTGATTTGTTTTTCAAGATGTTATACACGTGTTGGAAGAGTTGGTGGACCTCAAGATGTGTCATTAGGATTCAATTGCTTTTACATGGGAATTGCTATGCACGAAATCCTTCATGTCCTTGGATTCCATCACGAACAATCACGACCAGACAGAGACCAATATATTGAAATCATTTGGCGTAACGTTTATAAAAGTGAGCAACTAAGAATACATTAATCTATAAATACGAATGTCTTTATAAATTGGGCGTTTGCGATGGTTTTTTCCGATTTTCGCAGCCAGTTCAAAAGCAAATGAATCACACTGGATACATACCATTCCGGCGAGAGATAATTGCAAACATTTGTACCTAACGGGCTTTTCTATTGTTCGACATTGTCACCAACTTCATACTGATCGGTGGCAAAACTAAAAATTATTATTTGCTTGTTTTCACAACGTCAAAGGTAGTTTTAATTCAGCCAAAATTAACCCAGCAACGCATGTAAGCAATCGATGCTATACATAATGATACCTGTTAAATAATGCACAGTGCAATATAAATCTCCAAAAGTGCAGTTGTCTATAAGAACCGTGCAACAGAATACCTGACGGTTAGAAATAAACAAGAATTTCCAAAAAATAACTCAAATTACGTATAAGATGCTTGGAAAATGCCTTGCGAGAATAAGCATTTTCTTATATATGTAAACAGCGAACTTCTATAACTGCACCTACAGGTTTGGTTTTTTCAGAGATCATTTTAGAAATGAAAGAACTTGTTATGAATTAATTGTCTTTTATAAACCTTGAAAATTTACAATTTATGGTTAAGTTGAAATGTAAAAAAGCACCAATTGCCGTGAATAAAAGAAACTTGACTGTGATAATTTTAATCGAATATATTTTGTCATATTTCCCAAATTTTTGACGAAGAAGATTGTTGTTCTAAAATCCATGTTCTAATTTTCAGGTTTCCGACGTCAATTCCACAAATATGGTCATCACATCATTAACAGTCTCGGTAGCCCCTACGATTACGATTCAATTATGCATTACAAATCGAATCAGGGTGCACTTTATCCCTGGAAAACAACAATTCGTGCTAAACAAGCTGGGGTAACGACTGTTGGTCAAATAGATCATTTGAGTAAACAAGATATCTGGCAAATTAACAAACTTTATCATTGTCAAGGACAGTGAGAGATAATAGAATTATGATCACAGTGCTGATAATCTAAACATAATATAAAAAAGAGTTGATTCAAACGTATCTACCCTCTACCCTAATAACTCTTCGAATTCTCCATCAAAATGTATGAAAGTACAATAGTATCATCCCCGTGTTTTTGATCTGTGTTTTTATATAACTTTCTGTTTTATTTTCAGTTTTTACTTTCCGTATCGAAACAAAATCTATCTTTTCATTTTGCGGTCTTTGCGGCTTTACATTATAACTGCATTTTATTATTTGCGGATGATCCCCATGGATCTCCATAATCCAGCCCAGCAACGCGGGGAACTCATTGCTAGTGATATATATATATATATATATATATATATATATATATATGTATATGGTGGCAAAACATCAATATATAGTGCTCGATGCGGATATGCAGAGCAGTATAGAAATAAAGTCAAAGATTAGACGTTGTCTAATGTCTCCGTTACTCGAGTTTCGCTCGATAGCGCTCATCAGACGGCTCTATTCATATTAAAAACAAAACATACTATCCCTACTTCCTAGTATTCCATCAGTTGTATACATACTATAAGTTGACACCGATATAATAATAATTTAGTATACTAATTTAGTAGTAGTATAATAATTTCAATAGAAATAATAGAATATACCATGTCAGCTTTTAATGTGTTTCCAACTGATGGAATACGAGGAATAGTATGCTTTGTTTTCTAATATGAATGAAATCGTCTGAGGAGCGCTATAGCTCGAAACTCTGACTAACGGAGACAACGTCTATAGTCTTTGATTTCATTTCTATATATAGGAGTATAAAGCAAATATTGTATTAATTAAGATCTAATCTATTATCAAGGACAGAGCATAGCATTTAATTAAGACTACTCGGTAAAATCAATTGTTTTATCATGAGTGTGATATTTCTTAATTCAAATTTCTTAATTCCCAATTCATTCAATCTTTCTTCATTCATCATTGAAATTTTAAATCAAACTATATATAGTACTCTATACATAATGTGGTATTATTATATTCTAACTGGATTCATGAATGTGTTGATTCTGCTCAGTCATATAAATGTAATCTATTTACAGTGGGACCTACACAGGAAAAACGTAGATCTTAATTTGAGTAACATTGCTATAAATCGTTGTATTTATATTTTACCAAGATTCTATAACTGTGTAAACTATGGTGCAACAAACAGTTTTTACATAAATCGATAGAGGACTGTTGGTAAATGACAAGAGCAATAAAGTTCCAGATATTTTTTCAGATAGGGCTATTATATTTTGTCAATTCTATAAAATATAAGAGCTCTCCCAAATAAATAAGGACCAGTTACGTTGTACTTAATATAGAGACCAATAAAGTGTGGCAATATAACATTCATTTAGACTATACATGCCACGTACTAAGACAGCGAAGTTCACAAATCAAGGTCATATAGGGCAGCCGAAGTTCAAAGTAACACCAGGGCAACAACGCTTAGTCAATTCAATAGATAACACATCGTTCTATTGAGTTAACACAAAAGAATATAATATGCAACAAGAATAATATTAGCTTTGGAGTATTTCACAAAGTTTTTAGTTTTTGGAAGTTGGAACAGTCTTTGGGACGAATTTCCAAGAACATTTTCGACATGAATTGTGCCTTCAAGAGCCAAAGATTGAGCACCAAAAGCCGTGTTTACTTTACTATTTGTGCAAAACAATTAGCCAATCAAGTTAAAGTTACTTGTTACTAAAAATAAGGGGTTTCCCTTGCTTATTTAGAACAGTAACCTGACATTTTCGTTAACAAATTAGGACCTCTGATTCTGGTATAGTCTCGTTGCCATGCATGATTTCAAAAACAATGCAGCTTTTATAAGTAAACTATTTCCAAATCAAGCTGAGAATTACTCATTTCACAACTCAACTCAATATATTTTCCAAAACAGGACGTTGACTGTTGTATTGTGCTGATTTTGAAATATTTCTCTAGAATTTGCTTGATAAGAATCATCATACTTAAAATTGGAACATTTTTGTGATTTTATAAACTTATTAAGACAAATTTACTGTTAATGAGAACAATGGTTAATGACAATGTAAATAAGTATGTCTGTGCTTCAACATTCTTAGAATAAGTATGTACTTGCTTGAAGAAAGCTTAAATTACTTACATTTTTCTTGACAAGAGTTTCATTTTTTGCTGTGTTATGCACTGATTAATTCAAAATGATAAAGGAAAGTTGAATAAGTTCACACTTGTGTAGCAAAAGTTTTAGCAATAAATAGTGCTGAATTGCAAGTTATCCACGAGCAAAAAGCAATAGGTAAGAAAAAATAGCAACAGACTTTTTGTATCAGCGTAAATCCGGGTGTAAATCATTGCATTCTTCCATTGCAACGATCAAAAGCGAAACTTTTGATCATAATAGACCTCAATATTCAGTACAACATAGCTTTTATTATTGTGAAAATGTAGTTTGTAACAGATTATTTTTTAGTTATCAACTAAACGCAATCTCGTTTTCTAGGGATACAAACACCAATGCTCTCTGTATAGATGAAGTCCATCATGAATTGCTGTCGAATTAATGATGATAGAAGTATAATAATGGTAGCAATAGAGAAGATGTCCCAAATGTCTGCAGATCAAAATGCAGCGAAAGAGAAGAAAAGTAGTGTGGGTGGGTGAAGAAATCGTGGCAGAAGTAGAAAGAGGCTTCTCACTAAAACATAAATTGCAAAGGGTATAAAGACCTGCCTCGGAAAGCTAGTCGTCAAATCTTTTACCAAAAAAGTGACCTTTTTCAACTGGTGTATTACAGGTCTGGAAAGTATCTAGAATCAACCAATATCCAATTTAGATCCAAATCCAATCCCATGCCACAAATTATGTATGAAAGACTGCACACCGGAGCTAGTCCCACGCCCTTTTGTCAAGATTTAGTAGATCACCTTGAAATACAAACGTGAATGTACATTGTACAAACGTACCAGTTGAAAAATCCATTCGTAAAATCAGATGAAACAGAGTTTACACGTTTGTGTTTCCAGATGACTAGTAGTGTACTAAGTCTTGACAAAAGGGTCTGGGACTAGTTCAAATGCACAACTTTTTATAAAGTTCCGCATGGGATTGGATCTAAATTAACTACTGGTCGATTCTAGATCATTTACAGATACGTAATATACGCAGTTAGTGTAAAGGTCACTTTTTGGGTAAAAGATTTGATGACTAAGGCGATGAGCTGATGTCCATTTATCTTGGTGACGTCACAGGCATTTTCTTCACCTCAACCGAGGCTGCTCTGGGTTCGGAGTTGATGATTTCACTTGCACTTTTGTTTTACTCTCATGTGAACGAGATTATATCTCCTAGAGTACACAGCTATAGAGCTTCCTCGTTAGTCATAACGTGCAACACTTAAACTGTAATGCTCTATCGCGTCAAAAATACTCAGCCCGGTCACCTTCGCTAGAAAACAAATGAATGTGTGATTTTCAAACCGCAAGTGGGACACTGTTTAAAGTCTACTACTGGATGTATTGATACAGCTTTAATGGTGGAGGAAGCTAAAATCGATATGATGTTGCAGCCATCAGTTTGCCTCAGTGTTCAGATGGTTTGATCAAAACAAAGATATTTTTAATAGGGAAAATTAAACAAGTGAATGGTATTTGCATAGCGTACGTTTATAATTATTATATTATTGAGCCACAACTAATTAGTTCTCAACTTTAAAAACAAAACTTCTGTATTTGCGGTACTTTCGCAACTAGAGTGGGACGTCAATAATCGTTCGTTTCAAATTCTGAAGTTCTGAACATAAACAAAACAAGCTTCCACAGCAGATATGGATGCTCCTAGGAACTGAAAAAATAAATATTTTCTTTTCTTCTTACTAGTTGGTAGGCTGGTACCGTTTACCTAGTTTGATAATAATATCGGTATAGTAATTAACATTTACATTTGGGATACTTGCGAGACTTCCACACCTTCAGTGGACGCCAAAAATCGTAAAAGTTTGAATTAATTAAGCCAAACAAAAAGCGTTTAGTTTAAGGCAATACGATATATTGTTTACAGATACACAGAATAAAGTTAATGTAATCTGGTAAAGTAAATTTTCAATACATAACATACTTAAAAGTTGAATTGAAACCAAAAACAGTTACTTAAATAGAGCTTGATCTGATTGAAGCTCAGATTCAGATTGAGATCATGTATCTCTTTTGCTAATATCGAAACGAAACCAGGTTCAAAATCCTAAATGTTACGCTTAAAATGACGCAAGTACTTGGGCCTACTTATAAAGACGGAATAATAAATCACATTAAATTTTCTGTGTTGCAAAATTACTACACCAACACGTAATAGCCTCTGTCTGTCTAACGTCTATTATATATCATATTGCCTAACAAAGTAAAAAGTGACGATGTAAAAGGCGATGGTCCATCCCATAGAACGTCACGATTGCTTCACACAGTTCATTGAGATGAAAACAGTAGTGTTTGTACAGATCGATTGTTTAGCACTACATAAGTGTGTTGTAAGAGCAGTATGTTTGGTTAGCTGATTCGTTGCTAATTATCATTTAAATAGCAGTTGATTTTCATAATGTTTATAGCAGCCCCAAGAGTCCCACTGTAGAATCGGTTCAAATATGGAAATATACTCACTCCTGATTTTCTTTGCTCTTTTGCAATTTATTGTTGCTAAGAGTGTTATTAAAGATGATTGTAAGTACATTGATTCTATAATAGAGTGCATATTCATGAATAAAAGTAACAAATTGTGAAGAAAATGCTTATAAAATGCTTATAACTTGCGTACACGATATTGAATAACATTGTAGTCCACGCAAGTAATTAAGGGAGCTTATTTGTGCAGCAATAATAAAATCTTTCTAGCTGAGATTTCAATTGAAAATATGAACATTCTACATTTTATTCAATCGCTCTCTTCGTGTATATGCTGAGGATTCCTAGTTTTAATCTTTTGCTCAAAATGATCAAGTCATGGTATCTATTCATTGTGGTGGTTATTGCTCTGCACATATTTTTATTGTTCCGATTTATGTAGGATAAATAGTAAATGTATAAATAATCCCTAATATTCCTAATTCAGCGTTTTTACATGAATTGCTTTTCAGCATCGAAAAAATTCGTCCGATTCCAAGGTGATATGATGATGACAGAGGCAGAGGTTAATGCAGCAGACCGAGGAGATGATGTTGATTTGATAAGTACTTCATACGGATATGGGATTAAGCAGGGAAAGCATCGGCAGTGGCCAAAGGCAGTTGTGCCTTATGATATGACTGCTCTTGGTGAGTAAAAACTACAGAATCATCACTTCAAAATCATATCAAACATATTGCAGAAGTTTTAAAACTAAAGTTATATAAGCACATACTCTTACATTCTCAGATAGAAAGAAAAGCGATAAATAGACGTAATTTTGCGACTTTTCGTCTTTGTACTATTATGGTACATCCCTTTTATCCCTTGTCTTCCTCTCTAGACTACACATTCATTATTGTTTTGCGATAATAAAAAGAACTGTATAATTATTTTTCTGTATATATTTTCAACAATGTATATATTTTATTCTAATTTTCAAACAATAAGAAATGTGATGTGTCGGCGACCACACCTAGCATGCGCTACACTCGGCGACATGCTTTCTACAACCAACAAAATCTCATATTTTTAGCTTTTTTAAAGATTAGGATTAAAAATGTATACATTATAATGGCATTAACTGTCAACGCCAACAAACTGCGTTGACAGTTACGTTGTATAGATCTAAACTATTAATTAAATAGTTCAACCAATTAATGTTATTATTAGTGTCATGCTTACCCAATCATCAGACAATTAAAGTAAAAGAAAAGTCTGTCAAATTACATCGAGCACTATTTTTTGCTATTATAGATAAAATCTAATAAGTATATAGGTATGTATGTAAAATGCTCATCAGGACCGTTCTAATATTTGGCCGTTGAACAGCACAAGTCTATATAACTGAATTGATCAGGGTGGTTGAAACTGATTGCTATTTCCAAACGGTTTTGAGAGAGCACATTTAGATCAGTATTTTTATTTTTGTTTGCTTTCAGCGTTGAAGATACACTTCCGTAGTGTATTACGCTTTTCTATTAATTAAGACTATTAGGCTATCCAGTTTGTATTTACGTCCTCAGATACATTGAATACTGATAATTCTGGATTGCCTCTATCTGGCATCTAAGATATTCTATAAAAAGGTGGCAGTATATCCTAGAAGACTATAATACTTGCAAGAATATCATACCTGTTTCAAGTCTCTTTCATTTGTTTTGAGCAAAAATGTCTTGTTTGATGCAAAATGTATTGTATGTCCAATTATCAAGCACTTTTTGTCTATGTCCAAATTGCTTGAAAATTGAAAACGAACAACCATTTTTTGCCCAAAACAAGAAATTATGGCTGAAAACAAATGGAACAGACTTTGAACCAAGCAAAACAGTCTTGCAAGAAATAAAAATGTCTTTTGTATATAGATATATCTCCAAACGACCTTATTTCTTACAAATTCTCTATTAAATAACTCTATTGTCACTGCTTGGCTTCAATGCTCCTTGTCATGCTTTCATTAATGACACGGCATGTAAATGATCATTGATCAACCGTCAATTGATAATTAATTAATTTTTGACAATTAAATTTGTTGCAGAAAGCAGTTTCTTGAAAGCCTTCGGTACCAACAGTTTACATGCAAACGCCATACTGAACGCCTTTGCTGAAATTGAAAAGAAGACATGCATTCGTTTTGTCAAGAGGACCACACAAAAAGACTATGTTCGATTTATGGATGGTGGCTATAATACGTAAGTATTCCTGATAGTCATGCCGTAATACTCACAGAGGATACTACTCTTCTACTAGTATAGGGATGGGGCTATTAGTATCTTTAGAGAAATTATATATACTAAATTGTGAACTTATATCATGTTACTATGTAGACCTTTAAAATATGATTCCACCCTGATGATCCACTATTTATTTTGATTTATGGACCTTAAATTATATCTATACTTATACTAATTTATGTTACTTGCAATGTGCACATTGAAATATGCCATGCTTTGAGTATTACTTAAATCTCCAAATTTTACCAATTTTGTAATGATTTCCATGTAACTGTCCATGTAAGCGACGAAATCTGTAATCTGCACTATACGAATTATCTAATGCTATTTTCTGCTTCAATTAATTTCCAGCTGCTATTCAAATGTTGGTAGAATAGGAGGAGTACAAGATATCTCAATTGGATTTGAATGTTACTTTATGGGTGTAGCTGTACATGAGATATTACACGCTCTTGGTTTCCATCACGAACAATCAAGACCAGACAGAGATCAATATGTTGATATCTTATGGCAGAATATTCGTCCTGGTAAGTTGAAATATGTACTTTTAAGCACAAGCTAATCTCCGGGATAATTTGTTCCATCTTTGTTGACCCGGTTATAGGAGCTATACTCCGAGTGCGATTCAAGCCTTTCAATAACACTCATGACTTAGTGTGATAATGCAAATATCATAACTTCTTTTATCGGGGCATTGCTACTTGAAATAGTAATCAAAGCTCGTAACGAGAGATTTCGCTGCTTCTCGGTGTCAGGAATTTGTCAAAATAATGTTAAAACAAACTGCAAGACATCAACTGGTTATACTAGATTGATTGACTAAACAGTTATCCGATTTCTATCTTTAAAAGAAATGTATCTATATACTTCTTTTATATTTTGGTAAAAAAGTTCAGCTTTTTTTACGGTGTCTTTGAAGAGTTATACACACTTATGCTCATTTATTCTTCATGCTACCTTATTTTTATGACGTAAACATATACCGGTGATAATTGTACTGGATAATCCTTCAAATTCCTGCGTAAAGCAATTCATAAACGAATCATGAACTGTTCATGAACAATAAATGGCCCGATTTTTAGGAACCTGTCCACGAGACTTTTATGACAATACACGAAATGTTCATTAAAATCTCATGAATAAGCAGAAGATGTCTATCATAAATTCCATGCAAATCGGGCCATTAAAAGTTTATGAACCGTTCATGATTCGTTAATGAACTTATTATGAACTGTTTTTACGCAAGGGCAGGTTTCACAAAGTCAGGGCGTGTGTCTAAAACCCCATTCATATACTAAATCACATAATGCTGATAAACAGAAACCAATTTTCAATAGTTTAAATTTACAAATATACAATAACGTTAAACAGAAAAGCTACATCATTGAATGTTTTATATAAGTGGTGGGTTGAGTATGATCTGCATACATCATAATTATGGTCTTATATTGATTTTTCTTTTATCAGAGGCTCATCGTCAATTCAAGAAATACAGTCATTGGGATATTGATAGCTTAGGCAGCCCTTATGATTACGACTCCATCATGCATTACCCATGGAATCTGTTTGGTTACTGGCCATGGACTGAAACAATTCGACCCAAAAAGGCTGGTGTATCTTTAACACAGAAAACATATTTAAGTAAACAAGATGCATGGCAAATAAACAAATTATACAAATGTAATAGATACGGTAAATATATTAATTGATAGCCATATATAAATCATATATTATATTTGTCAATTATTTGGTTTGAAAGGCGAAATATTTCTTGAACATTTCCTGCAACATGTCTGAAATATAACATGTTACTGATCAGACGAAAGAGAATACGTTTATGTTTTGACAAACGAGAAAGATTTGAAGACAACTATGCCATCATTGAAGTAGTTTTATACAAACATTTTTATAATTAATATTTGGATGTAGAATCAACTGGAAATTTTATATAGTTTCAGAGTAACATAAGATCGTTTCTCTTTAGAATTTGATAGTTAACTAATAAGATATCGAAACTCATTACTCAATATTATTCGTATAACAGCATAAAAAAGTTTTATCATAATATGCATATCACTTTGATATGTGAATTTAATCTTGATGAAATGGAAATAAACGAAGTACATGAATATTCGATGTTGCTAATTTTATTCGTTTTCAATAAAATAGTACGAAATAGATTTTTAAAGGCACAAGTTTACTAGCGGCCTTTGCACTCTGTCTTCGAATAAGTTGCGTGATGCACACTACTTGCTGCTTGAGATTGGATCATTTTTCCACTTTGAGCTCATAAGCCCTGAAATTTATGCTTTTAAGCAGTAGCTTTTATAAATACAAATTCTATTTAATTCACATGTAAGGTCCTATAACATCTTCTTAAGCTTTGGAGAAGTTTTGTTTGCTGGAATTCGATACTTTCCCCAGTTTTCCGGGATGATGATTGATAACTGCCTAGTTCTGCTCCCCTCGTGCCCTTCTCCTGTCTGGGTGGTAGGTGACTGTGTATCGTTCTTAATTGTTCCATCGATCATTAATTTTTGCAGGAGGGAGAGCGGAACTGTTTTATTTGTAATCTGATCTAGGCCTATACTATTACAGCCCAAATGAAGAAATTCGGCATATAAGACACTTTACAGATTTTATCAAACGAGATATGTCCAGCCTCTTTCTAAAACATCAAGACACTTTGCTCAAAGGGATCATACATAGCACGACGCGGGACCCTACACTATACACTGTTGTACAGTAGTGTTCATTTCTTTCTACAAATTCAACTATGTATTGACCTTTTGCAAATTTGAATGATAAATCGCCTATCAAGTCAATGCATGATATGTAGTGTCGGATAAACTCATCATAGACAACAATAGAATAAGTATATAATAACATCATAACATCAATAACATAATATGTATTCATGATCAATCATTCATCTGCTAGCATTCCAATCTAGCACATGTCTTACATCTCTTACATATGAGGCTGGCCTCTAAGTCATGCAATGACCAACAATATGAAGTGTCATAATATTAAATGAGAGACATAAAACGACGACCTTTTAATCGTAAATTCAAATTAACTGAAAACTATTTACATTGGGGAAAAACCCCGTCGTAAATGGTGATGAAGGTATAGAAGAAGATGAGAAAGACACGTGCTACGAAGAACTCACAAGGGTATATGTGATGTACACACTAGACAGTCATGTATGGATTTGAAATTATGTGGATTATGAAGAACGCCCATCGCCTCCGATAACATCAAATTAATCAGATAGCCATTTCCTCCAGAAGAATAAATAGATCATGCTTCATTTAAAGCCCCTGCCAAATGGAGCCAACATTTTCATAACATTTGATAAAATTTTGCATCATTGTTGCGAAAATGCTGGCCAAATGCTGGCTGGGGTGGACAAATGAAGCCAGCATTTTCACAACATCCGGAGCAGGAAAGAAATTTCTAAAAGGGGAAATCATCTTCGGTTTCACTTGATTTATAGATTTAGATCTATTCAAATTATTCTTGTTCAATAATATCTTTCTTTTTGGTTGTCCTTCTCTGCTCTACTTCATGGACAATTTTAAATTAAACGTCAATCCATTCTAATAATCAGTCTCTGTTGAATCGTAATTGTAATTTCTTTGTCACTATGAAGAGTATGAATGTCGTAGGTGTGTCATCCATCGCAGAGATTTTAAAATCACTTGAAAATTTCGAATAAACAGCAAAAACTGCTGCAGAAAATGAAAAACTTATCTATTTGTATTTTTCGACTATGCTGAAATGATAAATGAAAAATTTCATGGCAAGACTTTCGCGCCAACCTGTTAGTCATTACTTGACTAACTACAAACATTACGTAATCATTGACCAATACTAGAGACGTTTTTTTCATTATCCGAAATTCGATATGTCAAATATCGTGAAAATGCTGGCTGGGGGTGGCCAAATGAAGGCAGCATTTTCACAACATCGAAGAGAACAATAGAATGTTGGCAACATCTTTGATTCTTCAAAGTGCCAGCCAACAAAATCCAACATCGAAATTTGTTGAAATTTGTTGGCAGGCGTGGCCAAATGAAGCCAACATTTTGCCAGCTTTTTCACAACATTGATCGCGTTGTTCAGGTGAAATGCTGGCCAAATGCTGGCTGGGGCTGGCTGTTGACATGATAAATAAAAATTTTCATGGCAAGACCTTTCGCGCTAACCTGTTAAGCCCCGGCCAAATGAAGCCAACATTTTGCCAACATTTGATAAAATTTCACAACAATGTTGTGAAAATGTTGGCTTCATTTGATCGCGTTGCTGTGTAAATGTTGTGAAAATGTTGGCTGGGGTGGCCAAATGAAGCCAACATTTTCATAAAATTGTTGCGAAATTTTATCAAGTGTTGTGAAAATGCTGGCTAGGTGTTGCCAATTGAAGCCAACATTTTCACAACATCGATAGAGGAAAAAAAGTTTCTTGGAAAAATTCAGAGACTGGTGACTAGCTTTAGAGCCCATACTCAGATTGCACCTCGTGATTGCTCATCATTTTTGATCAAAATGGCGAACGCAGACAAAAAACGTAAAGTCGTGGCATTGATGTTGATGTATGAAGTATTTCCGTCATTTCTCCAATGGCTCTTTCTCTTAAAATTTTGTCGTCATATGCTTTAACAGACGTATCCCACATGCAGGGATTACCTTCTAACAAGTCTATCAGGAGGTCTATCTGTTCTGTCGACCATGCTCCCTTCTCCTTTTTCTTTCTAGGCCTCCTTACGGGCTTGATCTTCTCCACTTCTATAATATCATCGTCGTTCAAATTAGGTCGAATATTCTTGCCAGAAATTCTCTTTTTGTTTTTCATTCTCAGTTCTGCTTCGTGAAGCTTCAACTTCAGCCGTAATACATTTTCACATTCACTATCTGCCGCAAAATCGCAGCTCCTTTCTTCGTTACTAAAAATGCACGTTGTTGGGTCTTCAATGGTAGCAATATATCACTTGATCACTTGTGAAAAAATTCCTATATTTATCTGTGAAACGATAAATCAGAATGTTTTCCGAGAAAGCATGGCTAGAAATTCGCGCCAAACTGCTGAACTATAATCATTACGTAATCATTGACCAATCGGAGTAAAACGTTTTCTTTCTTGAAATTCGATATGTAAAATGTTGTGAAAATGTTGGCTGGGGTGGCCAAATGAATCCATCATTTTCACAACATCGAAGAGAACAATAGAATGTTGGCAAATTTTTTGACCATCTTCAAAATGCCAGCCAACAAAATCCAACACCGAAATTTGTTGAAATTTGTTGGCTGGGGTGGCCAAATGAAGCCTACAATTTCACAACATTGTTGCGAAATTTTATCAAATGTTGTGAAAAAGTTGGCAAAATGTTGGCTTCATTTGGCCAGGGCTTTAGTCATTACGTGACTAACTACAAACATAACGTAATCATTGATCAATACAGAGACGTTTTTTTCATTATCCGAACTTCGATATGTCAAATATCGTGAAAATGCTGGCTGGGGTGGCCAAATGAAGGCAGCATTTTCGCAACATCGAAGAGAACAATAGAATGTTGGCAACATTTTTGATTCTTCAAAGTGCCAGCCAACAAAATCGTGGCCAAATGAAGCCAACATTTTGCCAGCATTTGATCAAAATTCAGCTCAATGTTGCGAAAATGCTGGCAAAATGATGGCTTTATTTGGCCGGTAATTTATATGTAACGCTTTGCGATATAACGATGTTCAAGTTAAAGTTAAAAACTTACCTATCTATAGCATAGCTATGAAAATTAAACAGACTTAGGTCCTTGGATTATTAATGAAACAAAATGCAGTTAATTACTTTTCTTATAATTGAAATACAAACATTTCACTTCTTTTAAAAGGATATCTTCAATAAATAATTTGTGGAAACATTGATAAAACAATCTGTTTTTAAATCAAAGCAAAGTTTGGTGTTGCAATCAACAATCTATCGCGAGGCATTAAAGTTAACGAACTTGCAAGAAAGTTTTAAAATGAAGTCGGCGTTCGACTTATTCGAAAAAAATTCAAAAGTCAAAGAGATCATCAGAGCGTCTACAAAGAATTTTGAAGTTACAGAGTTCAAAGGTATAGTATAGGCATTGTACATGAGTATTTATATAATTATAATTTAATATAAAGATATGAAACAATATTTGGTTTATGAGCGAGCAGGATTTGATTTTAAGATTTTACTTCCATAATCAACGAAAGAATTTAATTGTATACGTTATCAAATTTCAAATTCCATTATGTTGTATGTATGTATGTATTTCTGATTTGTTTGAGCAGGTCGAGATCCTGGAAGCACTTGGCTGATGTGGACCTGCTTTAAATTTTGATATCTACAAGGGGTAGAAAAGCGCGAAGGCTTTATACTTCTAATAATTGCTAATATTTACATGCTTATATAATTTTACTCTATGTTAAAATGTAAATAATTTTTTACTCTATGTAGTAAACTGAATGAAACGTTAACTATGTCTTCAAACAAACAAATCATTAACTTTAATTCTAACTAGGTTTTTTTTTTTCTTTTTTAGATTAGGCTATATATATTTTATGGGAGCTGATTACACTGGGTCAATAATAAATGAACTGATCCAAATCTTTTTTAGAGTTCGTCGCCGATCCGTCAAAAGATATAGAGTCTAGTAGTTGGCTATGCTTTATTAAATTTTTATTGTAACTTTCACATGTGTTGTCCTCCTTCAATGTTTCAGGTAATTTATTCCAAATGATAGCTGCCCGGTATTTAAAACTCGTTTTCCCGATTTGGGTCTCAAATCTTGGTAGAGTTACTAGTATATTGTTCCGCATGCTTCTGTGTTGCTTTTTCTTTTCAATTAAATTTAAGATTGATCCAGGACACTTTCCGTGGTATATCTTATGTGATAAGCATGCCATCTTTTTGTTGTACATATAACTAAGAGGTTTCCATTTTATTAACTTGAGCACGTCGGTGTTGCTAGTCTTTCTAGGTAGTTTATTAATTATTTGTGCAGCTCTTATATGGAATTTCTCAAGATCTTGCAATTTTGCTTGTGAGCAGTTACCCCACACAACTATTCCATACAATGCACCAGGAAGAATATCCTTGAAGTATAGGTCGATGAGAGTTTGTTTTGCTAAGAATCTGATGCGTTTTAACATTTGAAGACTGGCAGAAAATTTAGATTTTACATTGGTGATGTGATGTTTCCAGCTCAGCTTATTGTCCAATATCATACCCAGGCACTTCACTTTTTTTGTCATCTTGATAACTTTCTTTCCTAGATGGACAGGTTTTAATTGGCCAACAAAGTCTCTTTTGGATAACAGCATAACTCCTGTTTTGTCTGGGTGGATACTTAAACTATTTTGGTCGCACCAGAGTTTGATTTCATTAACAGCAATCTGCAAATTTGTGATTACTTCATCTACAGTGTCACATACGTAGTAGCACTCTGTATCATCTGCAAACATTTCTATTGTGGCACTGGAAGTGCAACTTGGAAGGTCATTCACTTGAATGGCAAATAATCTAGGACCTAGAAGAGATCCTTGAGGCACTCCAAATTTTACTGGTATGCTACTTGAGCTGTTTCCATTTATTTCTACGTACTGTTCACGATCGGAGAGGTAATTTTGTAGTAGCATTTGTGCATTTCCACTTATTCCTGTTGCATGTAATTTCTTTACTAGGGACTGGTGACATACTGAGTCAAATGCCTTTCTGAAATCTAGGAAAATGATTCCAATGACTTTCCCTTTGTCTAGATTATATTTCCATGTTTCTGTTAAGTGGAGCATCAGGTATTCTGAAGAGTATCCTTTTCGATATGCCCATTGGTGTTTACTTGCTAGATTTCTTGTTGTTATGTGATCGTCAATAAGGAGCTAAACTCAAGTATATCTAATTCAACAAAATTAAATTGAATTGAACGTATGATTTGTGATAAATAATAATTATAATATTTATATCGTTCAAAAATATCTTTCAACTTCATTCAATTATGAAAATTCAGATAAATTCAAAAACATTTCAACAGTTTTGAGAAGTGTAACAAACCTTGCGTTACAATAATGAAAAGCGAAAAAGTTTGCATATAATTATAGTCGATCATATTGTAGACATCTGTTATTTATTAAAATATAACTTCTCATTTTCCAAATGAGATCCAAATAATAATTACGAATGGGCCGGCGTAATCTCCTAAAAACATTTATATACATAATCACAATTTTCTCTGAGTTAATACAACAATCAACAACAAGTTAACAGCCATATTTCATAGAAGGAGAGTATAAACCCGATAAGAATTGAAAATAGATTGTCTTTTATTCGGAATAATTCCGACTAAGATAGATTTCATATATAGTCGCGATCGAATTCATGGTAAAGTAGATTCATATTCTATGTAAGTAAATCCTTTTCATCATACATCAAAACCTGAGTATTTAAATATTACCATCAGTTATGGTACTTATTTATATCTTTGAAGCTGCACCACTTGAAACATTTTCCATTCTATACTTCAAAGCATCGCTTCCCTTTCAAGAAATTCTGAATAAATATCATATAATATATAATATATAATATATGACATATAATATAAATAAATGCATATCACGAATCTAACAGCAGAATGAGTTGTTTTGGTTTTTTATCAAAACAACTAATTTATTCATAATCGTCTTGTTTTTCATTCTACATCTGTAAAGTTGCATAAATAATACGCCTTGAAATATTGAAAATCGGGAAAAACCGCAAGCTTCAAAAAGTATGATCTGTGATAAGATACAAAATTTATAACTTTTTGATAACAATCCAATAAATATCTCAATAATGGCTACGATTTACAAAACGACATTTAGCTCAAGATGTTTATATTTATTGGAAAAGCGTGGTAAATGAGTTATTGGTCGTGTAACACGCAAAATAAAAACACAGAATGAAAGACAATTATAGGCTACGCTGTTTCAAGGTAAACTTGAAATTTAAACAACAATTACTGCATTAATTTGCTTAAGAACTATTGTACCACTTATATTACAGACGTTCTTGTATATGTCTTTCTTTATTCAACAATATCTATCAATCTATCTTGTTGTGGGATTCTCTTTGCTTGGTTTATGAATTGAAATTGAATTTTAAATTGTGAATTCATGAATTGAAAATTCACCGTCGAATGAGATTCCGACATTTGTTTTATTTTAGAAAAGGGTTACCACATGCTTGCAAATGTTTGTATTCATATTTACTAAACTCGAAAAAGTTGGGAAACACTCGGGAAGCTAAAAATCACTCGCTCGGAGCTCGTGATTTTGTGGTAACCCTTTAATATTATCACTTCAGATGTCTATCTATAGTGCGATAAAGTTGTGCAAATCCGACCCGAACACGACTCGATCCAACTTAGCCTGTGTTACAGACCGCAATTCATCACGAAATAATAGGGTCTGTGCGATTTGCTCGGTTTCTCAGTCCGGGCCTCGTATCAGAATCAGACTGATGTTGCATAATTATGTATGATTAAGGTGATTCTCACTGGGATTCTCACACTACTTTGTTTACTAAGTTGAAATGACTCGAAGCTGTAAAAACTGTGATTTAAACACATTTTAAATATCCTTGTTTTCAAATAACCTTTCTTTGAAAATTTTATATAAATCTATAATGTTCTGTTTGACGATAATGTACAAACACCAACATGAATAAAATCCAGAAATGCTGTATTTTTGCGTGTTTGAATCCTGATCTAGTCGATTCACGCTAATTTTCATAACAAATAAAAGCATAAGTTACGTGCTATTAATTCTAGTTTAAGCTTCGTAGCTATGACAATTAATTAATTGATCAAGCAGAGGTGATGAATTTGTTCTCTAAGAACGATAGATTTACCATACATCGATCTGGAAGATCAGCTCCAGGCTTTCGTGCAGCGGTGGGACAGAAAACTGAGCAATCACACAGACTCTATTCTTTTGTGAATGGATCGAGGTCTGTAACGCAGACTAGATCCAATTGGATGGGATCGGATTCTGGTTGATAGTTTAGGTCTTCGGATCGGACCGGATTTGTAGTGTTGTTTCTTTTTCGGATTATTTCGGATTTCGAAATTTGACTGAGTCTTTGTATTTTGTAATAGTTAATGTCTTCTAGCTTCCTTTCAACACAGAAAATAAAGTTTCTCTATGTTGATATTGCCGCTACATTAATATGCCGTTCTCTATACAATTCAATTGACTCAACTGATGTGAAATGAATTAAAATTTGATGAAAGAAAGGATGTCTTGATTAATTGTACCTCGTTTCAATGTGTATTGTGTCTCATGTTCTCCTCCAAAGTTCACTTTCCTCATTATACAGTGATAAACATCTTCGTAGGTTAAACGTAATATATTCACCTCGATTGTTTAATTATTTTTGCTATTTAGTATTCTGAAAGTTTTATCAATCAAGGTCCAGTACTGGGACTACACTAATTGCTAGTACATAATCTACCGCCGTATCGTAAAATTGGGGGTAAGAATAGCCTCGGCATGTTCAACCAATACAAGTAGACGAACAGTCAGTGCGTATAATAAAATTATAGCAATTAAAAAAGATTTTAATATAAAAGTAATATTACAATAGTGTTTCTGTTTATATTATTTGCTAGAGGTTTTCTTCATGGGACAATTGTAGGAACGGTTTATCTGAAAGGCATCCTGTTTGCTCATGTGTGATCGTTGGCCAAAGGAGACACCAGATTTTTTCGAACGAATTGTGGCAAGCCAAGGGAGTTTTGATAATTCATTCCATTTGTAATGCATAATTGAGCCAAAATCGTACGGACTACCAGCACTGTTGATTGTATGACGGCTGTAGGATTGGAAGTTAGACCACTTTCCTGAATGAGCAAGTAAGACATTTATAAATTATAGAGTTATAATAATAAATTAAGGATAAATTATATTGAGTGTAAATTAAGATGATACACATATGTATTATGTTAGTGAAAGTGCTCAATGGTGGATGTCGTATAGCTGGCTTGGCTATAACGGCATTGAGTCCCAGTGAACGCGATGACGGGCAAACTGAATTAATTTATTATTCAACATTACACATAGATTTTACAGGATTTACATAGGGTGACGACGTTAATTACACATTGCATACAAGTTCAAATATATTTTTAGAGATAACAGCTTGATGATTACAAATTACATTACACAACATCCCCCCTTGAACTTTAAGGAGTGGCAATTACACTTTTAAAATCTTTAACAAACAAGTTCTAGCAATTTACAATAATACATTTAAACAAAATATTTCATGTTTCTTGACAAATCCCTACATGTTTCAGCAATTTCCTTGCATGTTTCAGCAATTTCAATAGTGTTAATAATAAAATAAATACAATACATATACCAATAATATAATATATATGAGCAGTTCAATAGCAGAGGTACTTTAACTTTCTTAAGCTGACTACTTCTTCCTGTGCGTCTTTCATATATATCGTATTATATTTTGCTTTGTCTCGTTGTGTTCTTATTGGCCAGTTTGTCTTTGCTGAGGTGATTTTAACTTGCTCTTCCCTTGATATCTACTAGTGATTCTTTTAATTAAACCATAAACAGCTGTGATTTAACTTGCTTTTTTGCTTATACTTTGAATTGATTGAAATGGAAGCCCAATAAGGGACGCCAAATTGTCGTATTGCTGGCTTGGCTATAACGACATTGAGTTCCAGCGAACACAACAATAGTCAAACTGGAACTGACTACTACTAACATTTAAACACAGATATATTACAGGAATTACGTAAGTTGATGACGTTAATTACACATAGAATACAAGTTCAAGTATACAAGAGATAACAGCTTTAACAGGTAAAACAGAGCATTAATTATAGAATAATAGACTTAGAATGAAGCAAAAGCCTTTTTCCGTTACTCAGATTTTCACTTGTTAAATTGCAATCTTCAGACGGTAATAATTGATATAAGAATAATATATGATTTATAAAATGCAGTTATTATACTATAATAGATAATTAGATACAATTAAGGCACTATATATATTGGTTTATTTTGGTTGGTTATCAGAATTAATATTGGACAATGAATCGCAACCTCAAGTTCCTTTCTTTTACTTGCACGATATAGTAAATTCCATATCATGGATTACATCTTAAAATATCGTTCTCCTGTAAGCAAAGGGATTTCACATGAATGAAAGCAAACGAATTTGCCTATTTTTCAGTCCAGTAATTACCGATTCTTACACGTGAAAATATGGTATGGTCTCTTTTCTTAATGCGGGAATTATAAGAGGCTCTTGAAGAATATTATTAAGAGCATATTTGAGCAGAACCAATGAGAAGTGTTGAGTTTGACAGTAATAAAATAAGCAAATCCAGACATGACAACATTTCACTGTTCTCACAGTATGATATGCTCACCTTTTTGAATATTATTGAAGACAATCTCAACATATTGATCTCTGTCTGGCCTAGATTGTTCATGGTACATTCCTAATGCATGTAATAATTCATGGATGGCTATTCCCATGTAAAAACAACCAAAGCCTATCGATAAATCTTGCTTTCCGCCAACTCTACCAACCATTGAATGGCATCTATATTCATGAAAGATAAATAAATTAAATATAGTAACAAAACAAAATAATCAGCAAGCATTTGACAGTTCATTCTAGCCTTTCTGTGCTCGATAAACTTACTTTCCAAAACCTCCATCAATGATTTTCACATAGTCTTTTTCATTTGTTCTTTCTTTGAAACGGATACATGTTTTTTGCTCAATCTCCTTCATTGCATTTAATACTGAACTTTCAACTGGTCCACGGCTACCAAAAGCTCTGTGGAAACCGCTAACTATAAAATTGAAGAAAAGAGGCAATTAGTAAATAATGAAGTGCAAATGGGAGCTATAGACGGAATACATGGCTCCAAATTTATCGAAATAGTACAAAATATTGCCTCAAAAGTGGTACGCTGTTATGTGCGAGTATATATACTAACTGTATTAGTTTTCTATTATTAAATTAAAATGTATATGCATATTTTAATTCATTTTGCAAATAGCGGCTGAAAAAGTGAGCTCAATAATAGAAAACCAGCAGAAAAATGTTATGTTATTGTGGCACTATTCCAATAATCATTGAATTGTGCCCAGACTCCTGGCTTGAGAAAGCTGTCGTTTCTTCAGGACACTGGCGATTATCGATCATATCGATATACCTAGTGAATTGAATCTATGATGGAATTGCCCAAGAATGTCTACAAAGTAACAGCAACGCAGAATTGAACATTAATTTTCATGTCTCATACGTTCATCATGTCTCATACATGTCTTATACGTTTCATATATATTATACAATTATTAAATAAGTTTTGAACTCTGATTCAATGAATGACAATAGCCCGACAGTAGCATATATTTAAGTTTAAAAATAGCTTGTAAAAATACTTCCTATTATGAAAATCATAGGATCATGTAAATACTTCCAATCATGAAAATTATAGGATTTATCAAACCAAAAATAGATAACTTCTTCCTATCATAAGACATAGAATGACCATTTAAGGCCTTGTGATTTTTCAGATTAATATATCACCTTAGTATATCAAATAGTATAAATACAGCCATAAATCTAAAATCATTTCATGAATGTAAGAATCAACTGCCGTATTATAACTATTCTTGTAGAAATGTATTATGTAAATATATCTTTAATTTTATACCTTTACTGACATTTTATTGTTTTGCATTTGATGAATTATATAAATTTGAAATCCAGTTCAATTCAACGGTGTAGATGTATTGTGTATCACGATTCGTAACAAAATCTGTATAGGTTTGAAAGTCAGTTATTCCCTCATGCTAGGAATAAATAGGAGTTATTAAATGGTTCAACACATACGCCTTACAATTACTTACTAACATCGGATATGTCATATGGAACAACTCCTTTGCTCCATATCTTGTGATGTCTTGTCATTGCGTAGCCTACGTTATTGCTTGTTGGAAGGGGATCATGAACAGCATCAACATCTCCACCTTTCATAGCAACGGCAATTTCATCTTTGTCAAGCATCATATCTCCCTCGAATAATTCATGTGTGTCTGTTTTGAAATGAATAATCAATCGTCAATCAACTGACAACTGAAGAAATATAATGAGTATGTCAGGCATTATAGACTACAATTTCTCTGCAATCATTTCTGTATTTTAGCATATCTGAAATAATAACATGACACGCGAGGATACTCGCAATTTTCACAATTATCCTGTGAAATTGAGAAATACATGATTTTTCCTTCGTGTCTTCGTTATACAATTAATTTCTATAATATATTTGTTCCATTACATTGGATCAAGCTCGTTTACAATAAAGGAACATTTGTTTACATAGAGACATGGTCTTAGGAACAGATGCATTGGATGTGAAATTGCACAGATTGGAAAACCTTATATACACTTCAGTTGTGTGTGTCCTATAGACCCATAGAACCAGGTACTGATGATCTATTGATTAGTAAATGAGGCAACAAGAAAAAACGGAACAAAATATATCAGAGGATTATTATTAGATATTTGAAACCCACAGAAAACTATATAAATGGACAATAATATAGCTTCAAATAAATGTCAATAATTTGTAAATTAAGAGCAAAGGAATGGTAACACGTGGGAATGGGTGGGGCAATAGTTGTATATGAGATTTTGCCTGTTGGTATGTGATCGGAAGCATGATAGTACTTGAACTCTTCTTGAGCCCAATATGTCTGGAGATCAGGTGTATAATTGCTATAACCCCGTTGCTACATAATACGTACCTCCGTTTTGAATGCTTTTAGTAAGAACAGTTCCAGTGACAAACGTCAAAAAAATGTAAATAACATTCATGTTTATGAAATTTTATGATTTTATTTACTAATTAAAATAATTGATTTGTTACCTGGAAGATCTCTGGTGCATAGCTAAGAAATTATAATTCATTTTTATTTATACTGAAAGGTATTATTTGTATTGCAAGCTTATAATTAAATATTTTACAACAACGTTGAATTGTTTACTCCAGGATTTAAAATATAGGTCAGCTGAGTCAATAACTCCTGCAATCAAGTAAATCTCATTTACGTGTTGAATAATAATATTCCAATAAAGTTATAATTCGTATAATGTATGCTCCCACAAGCACTACTTCAATAATTCATCTTGAGTGCCATGCTTAACAAAAAAATATGAATAATTAACATCTAAAACTATTTATCAAAATCTATTTCAATAGACATGGAAACAATATTTTATGGACATAAAATCTCAAGGAAATTTGAAATAAATTGTTGTTGTGCATTGTTTTGCTGAGCAAACTTGGAGGAGGGAATGTTTTCACAAGAGTTCACACTTTTTAACAAATTAAATATATAGTTATTTAATTAGCTATTTATGAAGGAAATATAGCTACTGGTACAAAATATATATCTATAACAAAATATTCAATATAATTATGTACTACACTATATCTAAGTAACTGCATATTGAGAAGCATCATTCCCTTCTAGAAGTCATACACCTATAACATGTATAACGTTTGTTTTTCTAGATGAACGTTTGTGCAACTACTTTCAACGCGTATTGTTTCATAATTTTTTGCTTGAAATTAGCTCTAAATCAGATACTGATTTATTCTAGATTATTTCCAGTCATATACAGTGTACAAGGATCCCGGGAAACGGATTTCAAATTGTTCAAATATTACAATAACGTATATTCAGCAGAGATGGATTCTGATGGTGCATCAAGATGGCTGATAGTTCATCTATGATTTGGTTTCTATATATCATGGATGAGATAAAAAAAAATAAACAAAACATGTTATCAATGGCACACCAGCATTACAGCTGTTACCACATATCTATACATTTAGCAAGATAATTTATTATTTGTATAGCCATGTAATCAGAGATTATAATTGTTTATCATTGTCAGCTATACTATAAATGTATATATATTTCAATCAGTTAATATATAAACTCATCTTATTATATATAGCATATCACATTAAATTGAAACTTTGTGAGTCAGAGCTTTAAAGCAATACAATGGAATACAAGTAAAAATAAATAAAAATGACGATGATGAAGACTTGAATGTGATGAATGAAGAATATATCATTCTGTGCCAAGGAGAACAATTGCTATCTCGTACAGAAAATAATGTACGTAACCGTATATCTTATTAATTTATCCGGGACATTTGCTAATCATCCATCAATCGAGAATGTTAACTATATATATATAATCCATTATAATACTCTATTCTTGCATCATGCATCTATTGCCCAAGGAAGTGTAGTGCCGTTTACATTGTATTGGAATAGGAGTCTCTCTTCTCTCTACATTACTAAACTATAATGTTTATCGTAGTTGAAATAATGGTTAATGTGTGACAATTTATAGAGAAATAATGTTGAATTACATCTATCTAAGTTCGTCTCTGCCCTTAATTAATACATATAGACTGATTTAATTGAGTATATTATATATACATATGTAAGCAGTCGGAAAATAACTTAATATATTCTTAGAAACACTATACCAAGGGAGTTTGATAAATTGAGAATATATATGCATATAAGAATTCCTTATTTGAATTATGCAAGTCCATCCATATTGGGTGTCCCACAACTTCACTAATCAAATTATAACCTTTGTTGATTTAGTGATTACATATAATTTCTCAACATGGTAATCTGGGCGTGTGAATTATTTAATCAGTTGCTTATAACGCCAATAGCTATTCAGTTATAAATACGCTTGACACTGATTGAAAAGTTAACATTCATACAATATAATTCAATATATTATACATTCAATCATTCAATCTACTGAAAATGAAGCTCTTCATTCTATTTTCTGTCCTTGTTATTGCCGGTGTTGTTATTCAAGGCAAAAGTATCAGCAATGGAGGTATGCTTAAGAATCATTGCGATGGAACTGATCGTTGGGATTCGTCTTCTTACTTTATTATTATTTTTTGGGATTCTTTTTATTAAGTTAGAGAAGTAAAAAAACATGATTGCATCGGTTATATGGTTTATATATTATATTTCATGAAGCAGGATTAAAAAGTAACTTAGCAATATAGGGTTTAATAGTATAATATGATGGTTGTATTGTAAGGATGTGTCGTTCCTCTTCCACGTACAAGCTACATGAAGGATACCATTAATCAAAATCAGCTACTATAACAGTTTACTAAATATTGATTACGAGCTTCTTGAATCTATCGATAAAAGCTATTCCATAAGTTCCTATATAAATGCTGCATGATTCTGCAAGGCTATATACGTTTACAGTACAGATAATGTGTATTCGTTGCAAATAGTGACTTACAATGATGCGTTATCTTTTTTCTAGGGGATACTTATGAATTATTCGAAGGTGATATGCTTCTTCAGAAAAAAGAAATTGCCGTTGCGATGAAAGGAGGAGATGTAGATGCAGTCAATGACCCACAACAAAAAGGTGACTTTGGATATGGAATGTCAAAACATTACTCAAGGAAATGGAGCATGGGGGTTGTCCCATATGATATCTCAGCTGTTGGTGAGTTACTGCATAATAGAAATGATCTAACGAACTCCCCATTTGTTTACACTTGGAATATTATAGCTGTCAGATGGAATATTACTTCGACATATTAGACTTCAGAGTCCATTTATGACAATATTGTATGAGAAGTAATGTATGGAATTCCCCTCAACAGCAAAATCGAACATTTATAATTTATATATTGCTTCAGTAACTGTTTCAATGACCAACTCCATTGTGGTTACGCATAAAGCCAAAACCTGTACACGTTTGTCGTCACCGAAAAAGTTACCAATGCCAGTTTGTTTGATCCGCAGCAGATTGGATGTTTTCGACAATTAAATTCAATGCTGAGAATCTTTCCCCGTCGGTTAAGGAAATCTAGATCAGAGCATGTTAGACATTTTTTTCAATAGAGATGGGTCTGAGCTAGATGAATGGTTCTCCTATATTACAGTATCACCAAGTCGATGTGTAAGACGATGAGGGTGCAGTTTCATTTTCAATGACAATGCTAAATTTTCATTTTGTCATTTAGTGAGTGGATTCCACAGAGCATTTGGCAGTCGAGGTCCAACGGAAAGTTCAGTATTAAATGCAATGAAAGAGATTGAGCAAAAGACATGCATCCGTTTCAAAGAAAGAACTAATGAAAGGAATTATGTAAAGATCATCGATGGAGGTCACGGGATGTAAGTGTCTCACATGTTACTTGTAAGCGCGAAATAGCTGGATATGAAATAATTGTAGAATTTTGATATTCCTTATCTTGAGATTTGATGATGGTCTGTGACTATGAATCATACCATTAACACTAGCTTTTATACATGTTTTGCAAATACGATGTTCGTTGTAATTTTGAAGACATTTTGAATTCCCTTGCACGTGCTTTATTTATAGTATTGTACTGCATGCTTGCCAAAGCTGAATATTATCTCTTTGCTCTGTCTCACTATTTACTGCTTATCCGATGGTAGAAGATTTCCAATGATTACGGCAACAAGATGCAAGGTGGAATTTTTTTATCGGCTTTGTAATTATTTAATCTGAATTTTTATAGGTGTTATTCGAATGTTGGTCGATCTGGTGGTGCACAAAAGCTATCAATAGGATTTGGATGTTTTTATATGGGAATTGCTATTCATGAATTATTACATGCATTAGGAATGTATCATGAACAGTCTAGACCAGACCGAGATCAATATGTAGAAATTGTTTACGACAATATCCAGAAAGGTGAGGGGATTTTGATGTTCAACTTTTCTCAATACAATTAAAATGAATGACAAGGGAGCTTCCATGCACCGACTATAAAGAGTGTACTCCATTCCACATTGCTTGCATTCATTATATAGGCATATATATAAGCAATTTTTCCTTGAATTTTTGAGTATAAAGAATTTAGAACTTTTAAGATTGCAATCCGAAAGTTGCATGTTTGCGTGTATGTGATCCATTTCCGCGCTGTTTTCTCAGCCGGCATTCAAGTAAGGTTTTAAATTATACATCATTACAATTGTTGTTTTCCAGTCGTTTGCTTTCTGTCTAGCATAAGGACAGAAAATATGCTGTGTTAATTATATTAATTGTATGGCTTTCATTTTCAATGTCAAATTTCGATTTCAAAAACACATCTGTCTTATTCAAACCAGACAACGCGGGTGACTAGTGATTTTCATAATTCTTCTTGCATTACAATTCCTCAGTTCAAATAAGGCGTGGCAGTTATAAAGGGAATTATCGTGGGATTTACTCCTTCAAACTACGATAACGAAATTCAATGATTGCAGTGATTGGTATATAGACATAGAGTATGGATTAAGTATGAACTACAGAGGCCTATCATAGACATCTAAAAGTCATATACATTTCCTATAGTCCACAAATATAAACCCTTAACGAAACGTGAATATTTCGAGGATAAAAACTAATGTTTATCCTTTTATAAATTTATTATGTTATTTCAATTATATTTCAGATATGAAAAGCAACTTCCAAAAGTATTCTCATCATGAAATAAACAGTGGCGGAAGCCCTTATGATTTTGGATCAATCATGCATTACAGTTGGAATGCAATGGCAACATGGCCTTGGCTTGCTACCATTCGTTCAAAGACAGGTGCCTCTTTTGGTCAACGATCTCACATGAGTGTCCAAGATGCACTGCAAATCAACCGTGCTTATAATTGCCCTATAAAACACAACACATAAAGACATCGTGATTTATTGAGCACACAATTTTTACAATTTTTCTTATTTACAAAGGATTCTACAACTGATTATATAAGGTTTAACGATATTAATTACAATTTTGATACTAAATCTGTATTTCTCACTGAATTAATCCTTCATCTCTTTCTTCCTTACTTTAATCATATCAAGCTGTAATCTTGAATCTTGAGTGGCATTGGATCTCCTGCATATTCCATCTGGAGACGTATATGGTGGGTGCAATTCTGGAATTCTGAGCGAGCTCCAGTGAATTGCGATGAAATAACTAGGCAGATACAACTACAAGAGGCAGCCAGTACGAGGCCCTCTTTAACAGGGTATAATGGAGAATGCACACAATGGAAACGCATTTGACTACAATAATGTTGTTTGGCGACTTATAGATGCAACAAATAGCCTAGCCATTGAGAAATCGAAAACTTAAATTCAAGATGAGAATCTGACATTGTATGATGCTACCCTATCAAACCATTGGAATTGTGATTCGGGCTGAGAATTACTCCAGGATGAATGATGTAATACTGAGAATTTAAAATTACAACGAGGTGTAGCCAACGAACTAAATTTAATTTCGACTGAATATAATTTAGTAGAATACTGTTTCACAAAGGTTATCATTGACAGTGAATCTGCGAGCACGGAGCAGGCTAATCATTCCATAGTACGATGATTTGAGGCTCTGGAGTCAGCCTCCTATCTTTATGTTAAATTGAAACATGAATGTGACGAAGTATGACACAAGAAATGATTTCTTTGAAGGCATAAACCCCTTGGTATAAACGTTTATGTTCACACGCATAACATATCGAAGCGACATTAGGAACAACTTTAACTTTCACTCAAATGAAATTATTATTATTATTACTATTACTATTTCTATAAATATACTATTACTATTACATTTTTTACTATTACCATTAGGTCCTTCTGAGGTCATTGAATTGTTTTACTAACCGAACCGTATCTAATAGAAATCCCTCCTTCAATTTTGCCATATACTACACTTCATTAACTCCAGCTGAACATGGCACGCGTCCAAGAGAATGATTATCATATTATGCAATGGCTACCTAGATCCCGTGCTAGTATCCAAATTTCAACATTATTCTTGGTATAAAAAACGATTTTGCGAATGTTTTGGTTCTATTATTCATCGTGTCATCACATCGTAGATATTTCATCAATATTTATCTCAGGCCATTTCTACGGTGCAGTGGATAGCTCATTGCCGTTAATTATCTCTGGGGACGTTAATTTCAGGATAGACAAGAGCACACAAAAGGAGATTTTATCAGATACTGGCTTCAATCTAGTGAATAAACCTGAAATTAGTAAGAAATATCAATAGACAAGCTAGCCTGCGGGCAGATGTACTGTTTTCCTTCGTCTAGGGTGGGGTATGCACAACGCTGGCAAAATCTCAGTGACATGCTCTTGTGGCATACCAAAAAGACCAATCAGCGTCAATCGAATGAAATTCCTTTTTCGTCATTGCTTTTTCATTCGTAATTCGTAGGCCTATTTATTCTTACAACACATTTCTTCTTGCTTCGTTGTGACTTGGATGTATACATGGAGATTTAAATGTTTGACGTGATGGATATGCCTATTGTACAAAGTGATTTTAGCGAGCATAGCTTTGACGAAGAGAATTTGATGTCAAAAAACTCTAATCAGCTGTTGATAAAGAATACAGGAAAAGAGTGGTTACTTCGGCTAAGAAGTGAAATGCTTTGTTAGGGAGTTGGGTACTCTAATTATGAGTAGGGAATCAGATGATTCAAACATTTCAAAATGTATACGTTAAATATTGGGAGGTAGTTGTTCGTTAGATAGAAAAACAGTTGCTATATACGACACCTACATGTTAATCTTGTATTTCTACTTGGCGTTATCATTACCGCTCCAAAAATGCAGTCCAATCTTTGTGCAGTCAAATACTATATTGACTATATTGGATATGTAGACATAGACAATATTGTGTTAGTTTTGTGTTTCTTTTACCGCCACAAGGAATCCATTCATTTATATAATAGAGTTTACATCAGAAAAAACACTTGACATTTAAAGTTTCTGTCTCTTAAAAAAAAACGGCAGAACCAAATGACAATCTGCTTTAAGAATAATCCCGGATAATCACACTCCCATATTGCTGCTATACGGGGCCATACCACTCTTTTGGGGGTCCATATTCCAGCTGAGAAATATACATTTTGAGAAGCAAATTTGCCACTTTACGATATACTGAGATGTTGAATAGTTTATATACCAATGGAGCACATCTCACATCGGCGCTCTGGCCACCTCAAAGTATGAAATATGCCGGATTTACCGGTGGCACTTGGAAATTTCCAGGCAGGTAGCCCATAGTAAATATTTGACACACCAAATTGCCGGGTAGATGTCAAAATGGTACCCATAAAAATGGCACATCCTCATATAGCGCTTATATGGAAGTAACCGCCCAGGACTTCTGGGGTAGCATTTTCAAGTTTCTAAACAAGTTTCAACTTTTTGGGTAGCTTTTCCAAGATTATTGGGACTTTTCGGGTACTTCACTTTTTTCCAAGATGGCACCCCCATCCATGTAGAGCCTGGAGTTAACCACCCGGGCAATAATCGTTTCCACGTTCAGTTGAAGATGTTGAGATAAGGTTTATCAAATTTTGAAGACCGAGGAAAGAGATCAAATTAATGTTCTTAAAAGCAAAGCTCTCCATTCTTTCAGAATACGAATCCTCTTATTTAATATTACTGTCTGTTTACATATAAGTACTGCTCAGTGAACGAGGAATTAACCTGCTACATCGGGCGCTATGCATAGCAAGCTCATGTATGTACATTTGTCACTAAGTGAGGTGTATATTAATTGGCACCTCTGCAATGGAAATTTAGTACAAAAATCGGAAAATTAGGCAAACATAATGTCGCAATAAACATTTTATATCGTAAAGTAAAGCATGCTGTGAAATTCTGAAAAATCTTTAGAATTTGATATTTTGATATTCTAGCCAGTAGAATTGGCAGGTAAATCGAAGGTAATTTGAAGACAGGAAGAAGCGTTACGTATTGAAACCTAAACAAAGTTGCAGATACTTTCATACAAAAACATAAATGTTGTGATAGTTAATTGTGATAAAATGATAATAATAATAATAATATTAATTATCCTATAACTAATAGCCCTGGTATGTGTGTGTGTGTGTGTGTGTGTGTGTGTGTGTGTGTGTGTGTGTGTGTGTAGATGTTAATGTCTTCGTGCATAACTTCTTAAAGCTTCTTAACCGCATATTAGCCTTCCTGTTTGTTAAAAAGTTCAGAATGTTTAAACAGTTTAAAAATTAGAATTTTCGAACTTGATCAAGAAAATAATTTTGAAGTGACACATTCAGAACAGCGCTATTTCTTTGTTTAGTTAAGATTTTTCATCGGCATTTTATTCAACATTTTGAAATGATTTATGATTTTCAGGAATAATCTTTATTCGGTATTTGAGGAATTTGCAACTTAAGAGAAAATTTATTGGCTTCATTAATGATGTTCACGTTCGAGAATAGGCAGCGATAAATGACCGAAATCCAGTAAAACAAATATCATAAACCCGATCATAAAGCTACTGTCAGTTAAATTATTTCGCACGCCGTGTATCAATTAGTTAATTCAACTGGAAACATAATTCAAAGATTTATTCGTTTTTATCGTATTTCGATTAAAGAATGTTATATTCTGGCATTATTAAAGAATTTGATTGTATTCAAAGAACATATGGAAATATATTGAACCACCGTATTTGGGCTTTATATGTTCGAATTGATATGACGACATCTAGATTGAGGACATTGAAAGAGCATCAGCATCAGCATCAGCATCAGGTCGTATAAATTTTTTTTTTTGTATATTGATAATTATAGTAACCGTAATTGATTCTGTGATTTATTAAATAAAAGTTGTTACTGTTTTTAAACCTTTTTTATTTGTTTGCCATTTGCTATCCAATAATTTGAGAATAACAATTGCTACAAAATTATCAAATTCATATTAGATCATCATGAAGCCGTTCCAGACAGCTACATCATTAGATATCTGAAGCTGTTATTACACGAGGGTTATAGTACTAACCCTTCCCTTTCTGCTATTTCAAATAATGATTGCTAGGGTATATATATAAAAATTATAATTGCAAATATCACAATCAGATTACAGGTAATTTGTTTCTTATTTAAGCATATACTAATTACCATTCAATGAATGGCGAATTTGGTAACGTTACCATTTTCAAGGGGTTTTGTGCTTCGATTTCCACCACAAATTCCTGAATGTTGCTAAGTAACTGTTGCATAGCGAGTAAATAGCATGACTATCTATGGGAACGTAAAAGGGAAATAGATATTCCCCTCTTTTTTCTGGAAATTAATCAGGCCAGGTAATCAGGATGTGGTGTCATTTAAGATCTAAGCAAAATAGGTAATACACTTCAATAATAATTTATCACAAAATAGTATATTTTAACAAACAATCTACATACAATTCTCTATAAATAGCATAGAAAACCTATAACTTATCAAATTACCAATTTCTTCTATATATCATTAATATAATCATGAATTCATAAATATAGTTTATTTTTATTTTGTTATAATAATTATATAAACAGCATCTAAAGTATAACTAAATTTTAATCAACCGATAATGTTTCGTTTCGATTCTTTTTTTCAACTGTTTTTAATAACAAATTTGAATATTCATGTAATAAATTAACGATCTCATTTCTTGATTGTATTTGTATTTCATTCGTTTCAAGTTTAGTCATATTTTCTACAAATTTGTCAATTTCGTTATTCTCAATTTCGTCAGTATAGTTATTTGTTTTTAATTTCATAAGTTTGCTTTTACCAGAAGTGATTTCTTTTTGTAATGATTCGTATGTTGATGATAGCATATTTATTAGATCACTTTTCACTGCCAAAGAGTTATTCTCGATTGCCTAAAATAATCATAAGAACACGAGGCCATATAAACAGAACGCTACAAATTTTGTCTAGCCTCATTCCATAACGGCCCTATTTTCAATGCATCACTTTGCTAGTTGAATTTTATTAGGCCCTCATCATCCGAGCGTCTCGGTGGAGTTGAGGGCCGTTATGGAACGAGGCTAAATCTTGTCATTATTACTGTAATAAGAATGACGTTAATGTTGTAGGCCTATTTCCTTTTATGGACCAAATTTCGGCAAATAACTTAAAAAAGGCAATTATCAAAACTTAGTACAATATCTTTTAAATTATCAGACCAGTTTAGCAGTAAATAACTTATTGATGATTTGAGGATACGCGAACAAAAGCCATCGATGTTTTGTATTGTTTTCAATGTGACTTGTGTGATGCTATTTATGTTGGCTATACATGCCAACACCTTCATCAACGTATTGACGGAAACATCGGTTCAGCTGTCGGCGCACACCTTCGTCACTCTTACGACTTAACTGTCCGGAACAATCACCAAACTTACGTGTTTTGAATAAATGCAAAAACAAAACTGATTGTCTTATTTATGAAATTCTTGCAATCAGGTGGATCAAGCCAACACTCAACACGCAATCGGATTCTATAAAATCCTGGTTGTTTGTTTAATTTCCATGTAATTGTATTTGATAATTTCCTTTGCAAGTTAAAACTCTATATATTTGTAATTTTTTAATTTGTATTTATATACCTGATGATGCCATGAGGATATGATATGGCGAAACGTTATGAAATCCCGTGTTTTTTATCGCTGTCATTTGTTACAAATATAATAAGCAAGAATTTATTAATCATTATCACTTTGCATTGGAAATCGTTTGTCTGAGCACATAATTATGATTACTTTTTAGCAATTTGATTTTGCAAGGTGCTTGCAAGTTCCTGCAAAACCAAGTAAATTGTTCTTGCAGCATTTAATAGCGGGGGACTTCAAATTAAGCTTGTAGCATAGTCTACCACATTCAATCAAGCCCAATGTAGTAAATCTTGAAATAGCTTCTTACTGCTTCTTACCTGTGTTTGAAGTGATGTCAAATGTTTCATAGCAGATTGAACTTGATTAACAGCATCGCCAATGTCACTTTCGATTTCTGACAAAAAATCAACATTAGTAACAAATCCTCGCAAAAATATACAGGCACGCCTAATTCATAACGTGTTTAACTTCGCTTTTCAGTCATCAATTATTTGTAGACTCTTTAACATGTACCAAAACCCATGTTTAAGCAATGTCAGTGAATGCTCAATTTTAAGGACGGAAGGTTAAAGATAATAAAATCATTTTTTTAAAAACAACAAATTTGATAAATTTTAATGTGATTGCATATAAATAAATATTCACAACATATCGTACATAAAAACACTTACGAGATATCGAAGAGCTGCTCTGCAGTGCAACGTCATCACTTGAAGGTGAAATAGTCTCGTCTTCAGCTGGGTTAGAAAAAGTTGGCCTAGGACTAATGTCATCCCTCTGAGAGATCTGCAAACAGAAACGAGTCATAAGCTACTATCAGTCATACCATTAGTGGCAATAGCTCTGAAATCTGGCTCAAAGAATAAATGCTCTAGCGATAAACTGAAATTTTGGCTGGATCTTTTGTATGGATCGCATCAGAAAACGCTGAATGCAGCTTCTCCTCGAAACTCTCTCTCTCATGCCTGAATATCTTGATGAGTCCCTCTTTAGGATAATAATTACAAAACTGGAGTTTCTTCTTACCTCCTCTTTTGTTTCCCGCTCAGGTATAGTTGATAAAGAAAGAGCCGATGCAGCAGCAGTCTGGTCACCTACTTCATACATCCATAGAACACCATCAGATGACTTCTTTAATGGTGATTTACGACTTTCTTCTTTCTTTGCTTTTAGTCTGATTGGTGGAGTAACACGAACTGGGTCACGTGATATGTCCACAGGGTCATCATCCAATGGGATTGTAAATGACAACGATTGATGTTGAAGATTATTTGATGCAAAATCTTGTACAATGACTGTATCACGGTTGTTGCTTGATGCACTGAACTCCAATTCAGGATCTGAATTTCTTCTCTCCAATCCAATATCTGGGATCTCTTCACGTAGCGATGGGACAGAAATTATCAGAGATTTGGGTCTTTGATAACGAGGTCTAGTACGGCGAGAAGTAGGTGGATTTAGACGTGATGGATCGTCAGTACAAGACTCGTCAAAATTTTGAAACAATCGAACATTGTGATTTAAACGAGACGATGGATCTCCATTATCAATATTGCTGCCTCTAGTAGCATCGGTTGCGTACGGAGAAGGCGATGTTACGCAAGGAAAGAAACCTGGTGATGAATGCGTTGGGTCATTGGTTGCTGTTGTTCGAGCCAATGGGCGCACTGGAGTACTTGTCCGGCATTCATTATGACGTTGATCTGATGATCTTAATGATGTTGGAGTATCTTGTGTAACAACACTTATTTCTTTCAAGTTCTTAGCTAATGTATCAATTTCTTTAGCGGCACGTAATAAATTTTCATCCACAGAAGATTGTTTTGGAATATCGGAGTTTGTTCGTGAACGATCTCGTTGCAACGTATCAGGCGGAGATACAGGTTTAGCCTGCATAAGAAACACGAGAAACAGGAATTATTTATATGAATGTCGGTCACGTAATCAAGATGCAGATCGATGCAGATCGATGTCACTATGCGTTATCATCGCTCCGTGAACTGAATATGAGGTCGATTTTAACCATTGACTTCCATATATTGTCAATGCCACTGACACACCTATAGAAAGCATGTATCGACCATGTTTACTCATCATGACAGGAAACCTGACAGAAAAGTTGTTTATTATCGAAGAAAACAAGACGAAAAGTTTCAAGTGATATTTGATCATATTTGTTTGTAACTGAAATGTTCTTTTCATTCGATGAAACATATATTTCTGACATTCATCTTTCTTTTTTCAAGGTACATTATTTAAGAGTTATATTAGCCACTCCTTTGTAATTTTTGCAAGTAAATGGTATTTAATTTATATTCATACCTTGAATATTTGGAAAATCCTATTTTAATGATCGTTTTATGATAGTGAGAACATAATTTCAATAGTTTCAATACTATAAGTTATACTGTAGAAGATATCAAATTTTTTTGCAAATGTCAATAAAAAGAGGGCGAGCAGTCAGGATCGTCAGCCATCTTACTTTTCCATGGTGGGCAATACGGTTTCAAAGGCAAACGTACTACAGAATACACTCAACCATGTCTTACTGATCCCATGCATCGATGGGATAGAGTTCAGATGAGTGAGATAGATAGCATTGATAAAAATACCTGACAGCATTTGTGGTGGCAAATTAAATCTGTGGATTGATACTTACTTGATACTTGTTTTGATCTTGTACAGCTTTCTGGTCGTTAATAATATTACAAAGCTAGAAAAAAATAAACAATACAACAAATATTGAACAATGGAGCAAAGGACAATGTATATTTCGTCGATCTGAAAACTCTATTTGTAAGCAATGTAAGAATTATGGAATGGCATGGAATGGTGATGTTGGTACATAGAATCAAGTTTGCATTTCTTACCGCTTTCAATTGGCGTTGTGAAGTACTGTCAAGAGTTGAAGGTTTGTACCTGATTAATTAAAGTTAATACAATACGTTATGATTAAGATAATCAACACTATGAGAGGAGCTATAATGTAAATATGTTGTATGCTAACCTTCCTTGGCATTGCTGTGCTAAAGACAAGAACTTAGCTGATATGCTAGTCCGACAATTCTCAACATTTTCAACAATTTGTGAATCTTTCTGTGGAGGGGTAACGTTTCTGGGCAATAGTGGTTCTGGTGTACCAAGTTGTTCGAAGTGTTCTTTTAATGCTGATTCTTCGTTTTCAGAATCTCTTAGATCTTCATCAGACAGAGGTCGTTCAATATCAGAAAGATCTTCTAATAATGAGATGTCATCTCCATCACTCCCTACCATTAGATGTGAATTTGGTAGGTCTTTAGGTAGGTCTTTAAGCCCTGGAATGGAAATAGAAAAACGTCTTTGATTTCTGCAGTATCAGTTTGGTTTTTATTTGACATCATGAGGACGTCTAACATACGTTTAGCAACGACACTAAGCTGAACTGAAGACTTTTGCAGTTTTTATTTTTCTTCTTCTTCTTCAAATTATTGATTACTTGGGGAGGTTGAGGGTTACTCAATCAAATAAATGGATATATAAAAGTGAATCAAGTTTTGGCTTAGAAACAATCTTTTCCTCAGTAAAAGAGCCCTTATATCTATGTGAGTCCGGAAGTAGCTCCCATATGACGGCTATACGGAGACAAGCCACTTTGTGGGGTCCATATTCAAGCTGAGAAAAGTACTTTTTGGGTTTCCTTATTTTGACATTCTTGAGAACTTTGACGAAGATTTTCGAACTTTTGGGTAGCATTTACAGGATTGTTAGAACTTTTTGGTTACTTCACTCCAATCAGAACTTGCTTAGCATCAGTATACCTAATGATACTTCATATCAAATGTTGTGGTCATACCTACAGCCATTTATATACTCTTACTTATGGTAAGTCAGTATTTGTAAAAGGAAGATAAAGCATCTCCATATTTTTAAACTGATTAGCCTTATCTTTGAATTTGGAATCAAATAAAAATAACACTGTAAATAAGTATTAAGTATAAGAAATAAGTTAATTAAAACAAAAGCCAAATTCAGAAGTAAACTTTAATATCATTTGTCTGATGGCACAGCACTGGGCATTAGGTATGCCTTTCTGGGACCTCAAATATCACTGAGGTTAACCGATGAAGAATCCAGCAGTTCGTTCAAAATAACCGTTAAAGCAGACACAGAGTTCAGTATTGAACGATTGAAAGTAGCTCACCGTAGTTGACATTGATGGGTATACTTGTAGAACTTGATATTTCCTGTGAAACATGGAAAGAGAATATAAGTATCTGCCCCATAAATGAAAGTAATAATAACAAGCCTTAAACAGAGTTTAGTGTTTACAATGAGCAACATTTTTTGCTAAAGTGTAACCAACTAAAGTGCAATTCTGAAACCCTACATACTGTTTTCTGGTCAAATCCTTGATAAAGAATTCCGGTAATTGGAAATTTTCACTTGCACTTAAGCGGGTTACACTGTATTCTTCTTGCTAGACGGTTTGGCAGGATAAAAGGGTTACAAACCATCCTGAACTTTTCTGTGCTATGCACAAGAGGCCAAAAGGACGGCGGAATTATATTTTTGGATCGTAATAATATGTTAATTGTTATACATTAATTGCCTTCAAATAAATGGCTGTCTTTAATTAGATCCAAGAATAAAATTGATTTCGTTTCTCATGTATATCGCATTTTGTCATTGAATCTTGTCATCGAATTTTCAACTTCTGAAACTTTCTGATTTCTCACTACAGTACTTTCAAGTCTACTACAACAAGTTATGTTTACTTAAAAATGAAATGTTTATTGATAATTACCAGTGTTGGGAGTGTTGTGGATTTTTAAGGTTCACATACATCATGGTCGGTGATCGTGAGATAGAGTATAAATACCTTTTCAGACATAAGAATTCAAATTTCAAAAATAATCTGAAATCAAGGATGTCTATATCTATGTAATGGATTTCAATGGGAAAAAGGCAATATCTAGAGTTCACAAGTGTGGAATAGTTTGAAATCAGCTAACTAAAAGTCTGAAAATTGTTATGTCTGCTTTTTCTTTTAGGATCAATAATATGAAATTATGATCATGAACTGTGATCACTTCATTTCATATAAATTTATAACTTGGAAAAAACAAAAACAAGCATGATACATTTTTATCATGCTCTCTGCTAAAGGAGAATAAAATTTCAGAACTGATTACTGTCCTCAAACATAAACCTGTTCATAAACTGTTTGTAGATACGGAATTTCATGATTGCTAACTGTTAGATTTTGCATGATTGCAACATTCATGAATTTGATTGCATTTTAACATGACTTGTTCATAAAAATTCGTACTATTGACACATACTGAATATTATGGAAAGACATGCCAAAACAGCAACTCCTCTGAGGTAGACCTATAATTACAGACATTTATCATGAAATTAAATCTGCAATGTTACCTTGGTGGTGTTTGAGACAGTTGAAACACTGGACACAACTGTATTTCCATTTGGTGATAACGATGTCTTGGTATACCTAAATGAGCAAACTATGAAGTTGAGAATTGGATATGTACATTGCACAAATTTTTATCATAAAATACTACACGTGATAATCCATCAAAATCATAGACATCAAAGGCAAGTTATACAACAGCAGTTACAGGTCAATCGGACTGAGTGTGGCACAGCTTCACCAACCCATCCACTCCAATGTTAAGACAAGAATCTGGTAAGTATATCAGGATTCTCCACTGACTTAGCAGTGTGACTGGTGCTTGCATGGTGGTGGTGACATGTTAGGTCCTATCTACAATCGATAACAGATCAAAACAAACAGATCTTACCATCCAAGCACCAATACAAGACAACGTAGACAAGACTACGAGATCACTGTTTAATTAATTACTTTATAATTGAATTGCGTATAGTTTGGAGCAAAGCGATTGGCACACAGCTTTTATATGAGCCGTAGTTTTATGGCGCATTTGACTTACCTTAGAAAAAGGAAAACATCATTCACCGCAGTAACCTCTCATTTTTATGCCTTCTCATTTCTCCTTACGTGCCCTTTTGTATGGGGCATAAAGCTATGAATCATAGGGCATTGTGGAATTTATTAAGAGTTCATGATGACCTTGGCTGTTCATGAATCATCAGTGTGCATTTGCATTGGTTGGAGATTGTCTTAAAACCAAATAAGTACAGCACAAGTGCCACCAACACAATGATTTGCCATTTGAACTTACATAATAGATTTGTTATCTTCTCTTTGGTATGTATGAGTTTGGAGAACAACAGTTTCATTGAGAGAACTTTGCGTTGGTTGATCAGAACCATTTTGCTGGATTGGGAACGTAATTTCGTGAACAGGAAATTGTACATCTCGTGTTGGTGTTTGCTGTTCGTCACCAATCATTGTCATCTGTTCACAAAAGGTAATAACAAAATATTAGATAAATCAAAATTATTAGAGGCCGAAGGAAGAGAATATTATTGGATTACCCGCCTAAAATAAAATGAATATATGAGTCTGACCACAGTAAGACATTACACAACATTAGCATCTGTGAATGAATAGTATACTAAGGGAGACAGAGACTGTGCAGTATGACCATGTTACCAGTATACCAAATTTAAAGTTTTATTTGATCATCAGAGAAGTTATCAATTTTAGACATTACTGTGCTATAAAAAGTTGCTTTAATTACAATTATATTTCTACACTGCTTGATAATGCGCAATTAAAAATGCGAGATTAAAAGAGCACAACTATCAATCAATAATAATAACATCATACAGGCGTTCATGCACTTGTACCACCTACCTTTGGCAATGGATGTATTTGTTTTGAGTCTAAAGAATCTATGGATGGTAAAATAAAACAAAATAGATCAAACGTCCACAGATTGAATGTACTGAAATCTCCTGACTATATTTTGAAATGTATTCTTTGACATTTTTAAATACCCGAAAGAGCTGGTCGTCCATTGATTAACAGTTGAGTAAGTATTCGATCAAGTCAAAATATTTAACACATAATTAACTCTATATCAAGTAGTGTATCGGTTCATAACATGAACTATGCACATACCTGTGCGTTGCCGAATGCTAGAATGCGACTTATTATCATTAAAAACATTGTTCTTGTTATCTTCATCGATTGGTGTTGATGTATATCTGCTTTTGGTATGACTACTAACTGGAGTTATAACTGCTGTAGTATTAGTTACTGGTGATGTGCCTGCTGTACGGACAGTACTTGAGTTCAGATCAGTACCATGTCGACTGAGACGATTCTTTATTTCTTGTCTTGCCTTCTTGAAAAATGAGCCTCTTTTACCTGACGATCGGTTTGCTACATAAGTATCAATGTAGTTACCTGAATCCACAGGAATTGGTACCTCCGTCGTATCGAACATCAAATCTCTAAAATCTGGCACAGATTTTGATAACCTGACATCCTTCAATGGCTTTGACCAAGAGCTTCTTGATTTCCGCAAAGGTGTTGATGGTATGTCTATTCCGATAGGCTCATCGTGTTTTGTGAATGTTTCATCGATCTGGACTGTTTGAAAATGAAGAGGTGCATGAAGTAGTTAGTGCAAACACGGGTTAATTCATTGTGAGTGATTAGTAATTAGTGTGCGTTAGCGTGTGTGTATTTTGAAGGTGAGATTAGTTCCGATATATAACATATATATAAAAAAGAAAAGTTTACGACGAGGTTAGATAACTTAGTTGAACAACTGTTACAATAATAATTATGTTAAACTTATACATCAATAAGTCACAATACACTTACAAACTATAAACACAGATTATGGTAGATACTTTAATCAGTTATATCTATTGATGTACAGACAGTGTGCTAGCAAATCAAAAATATGTGCATAACAGATGCAAGAAGATAAATCATAATAATAATGTTAGTATCATACAGACAGACAAATCTTATACCCACTAGTGCTGGTGCTAGAGCAGTGCATAAACAAAACACATTTCCAATAAGCAAAGAAAAAAGAGCATCCAAGGATACACAGTTGGTTACACACCAATGCTACACAGTAGAGTGGTGTTGGTGGAAATGGTGTGCATTTATGGGGTGAAATATTGTATTAGAATGTTATGATTGCGGAGGGGAAATGTGCTTACTATAGAAAAAGTTGAACGAAATAAAAATACACAAGTGGCATATTTTCACAAGTTCACAAGTGGCATATTTTATTTACAACTAATATGACAATTTGACAATAAAAAGACCATAAGAGGACAATTCAATAACTTGTGAATGATTATATTACAGTCATCAAATTTCAAGTCATTAATGAAGAAGCTACTCTATCATAGTAGACAGAGCTCAGTGAATGTACATAGTTAGATTACTGAAACATTTTACACCAGTGCATTTGATGCATTTTGGAATACTAGGGTTGTATTTATTCTTTGAAAATGTGTGTAAAACTTTGATTGAATGCGATTGTCTTTGAAAAGTTTGGATTTTTTGAGTTCCTAATAATTTCCCCTCATTCACTTCATTTTGACATCAAGTCACAATCATCTACTACTTGTAAAAGTCTCTTTGATTGGCTTGTTGTTAGTGGTTAAAACTCAAACACTGCAACATCATGCCAAAGTGAAGTGCAAGTTGAGGTTCGATTTCTCGTTGGTGAAAACATGTTTATCGTTAGTAATCCTTTGTATAATGTAAATGTCCCCAATACATAACCACTTGTACTTACGGGGTGATTCTCAGTCATTGATTGATTGTAAAATGTAAAATTATTAATTAGTCATATTGGATCATTTAGCCATGCAAAATGCATGTTTCAGTTCATTTATCATATGAATGATTAATAAAAAATTTATAGTTCATCAACAGTTCATGAAAATTTATGTCATTTAAACTTCACAAACTGCACTCCACTGCGGAATTGTTCAACTACACAAGCAATCATAATTATTTGATTCATAACAAATAATTATGCAAGTATAAATTTCCCAGTCATAATAAAAATATTATGGTTTTTATATATGCAAGAAATTGCTAATTATTTATTGTTCTTTATCACAATACTGGGTCAATGATTACATGAGAAAGGTTCTTGTTTAACTTTAAGTGGTCACTGAAGGTGTTTTATCACAATATATCACATACCTTCAATCATTGTTTCATCCGTCACAGTAGTTTCTGACACATTATCAGATGCAGCAAGCATAGGAGGAGTAAGAACAGTCTGAAACATAAAACCATGCTAACTGTACACTGTTTTCCATTGATTGTTAGGGTGACGGTGCTTGGTTCAAGTGACGGGGAGAGGTTAGCACGAGTTTAGCTGCCTAACGAACAGATCAGTAACTCCTACCAACCAAGCACCAGTCCCAAAACCCCATCAAAGAGTGAGCAGTTTAGTATTGTTTAAGTAAGCAAGATTGTTTGATTTATGAAATGATGTCCATTAGAATTGTGTAATAATGAAATTGATTTGATCAATCTGATCAGTTTAGAGTTATGACGCCAAATCAAGGCAAAAATCATTCGCCTCAGTGGCTCGTAAATTTCTTATGCCTTCTCCTTATACACCTTCTTTTGCGCCATAAAGCTAGAGCTCACAGGAAAATGTACACCAATTGCTTAATTGTTTATTTAGTTATGCTTAATAACAATAGCATGATTGAAAAATGAGTAGGAGTTTATTTTTATACCAAGTAATGAATTTGTTGCTTTTCCCATTACTGAACAACTTTTACAAATAGTTTACCTGTGCCCATTTGCCAGTGCTTTCTGATGGCGTAGTAGATTGCCTCGATGTACTACCTTCAAGAACATTACCAGTTAGCTAAAAGAAAACACAAAATAAAATGATTTTCGTGAGCAAATAGACAATATTTTTCAATTGTTATATTTCTATTACACAGAAGTAACAAACAACAAGAGATGGGGGGAATTATTATGTGAAATCTTCGAAACATCAACAGAAAGTTGAAAATAAAACCCCTAGATACAAACAATAAATATCAACAAGACCTGTGAACAAGAACAAGAACGCAAATTTGAGTTGCACTATCTTAGTTCTCATTACATTATCTTGATATAGCTGATATTGGAAAGTGGGAAAATTCTTATCAGCTCATTCAGCTGTCAAAAAAGCGATGACAGATGTTGTAAATGTAAATGTTTATGAACTTTACAACAAAAAATGCAAACAATGTCAACCTTGGCGTTAATATTAATACCTCTCAAATATCTTTGCTATTGCCGTTGTCCGACAAAATATTTAGCCTTCCTGAACCTTAGATTAGAAGTTAGAACATTTTCAACATTTTCTTCTGAATTTTTTGTTGAGGTTTGACCTATCCATCAGAAAATTACTAATTTCTTCTGAATTTGCTCTAGCCATCTGGGATCTGGGATAACCAGGATCCCCATTTTTGTTAGACCCTTGGCTATTGCAATGATTGTTCATAAATCATTGTCTCCCATGTATACCTATAATAATCTACCTGTTTCTTTGCCCATCCTGGTAAACGGCCAATACCAGTGCTAAAGCGATGATCAACTGGCTCGTGTTGACGCAATGCTAGATGAAAGATACAAAATAAACAATTATTATATTGGTGTACACCAAATAGAATCCTGGACTTCTCAAGGTTCATTTGAACTAGATGTAGTTGTAGACATATTTTATCTTCATTTTTCATAATAAACTGTATGGCCAAAAAGACATTAAAATTATATAAATATACAAATATTTATTGTGTTAATACTTTTCTTATCAATAGAATGTAGATGTCGTGAAGATGGTTCAACACTACTGAAATTCAAAGGCTACCCACATCTACCTACTACTCAAACATACAAAAGGTACCGATATCATTCCTAAGAAGCAATATGTTATTGAACAGCTGCAGAGAGTACTTTCTAATTAATAATCTTTTGAATTAATCTGAAGAAAGTGATGAGTAATTTAATCAATAAAGAAATATATGCAAAAAATTGCGATAGTAATGCATTGACCTGCATTACTTCAAATGAATACATTTAAGCAAGCCAGAAGACAATCAAAACCTAAAGTCAGTGTATTTCTTCTGTCTCATTGGCACCGTCCTTGTGCTTAAAGTCATACATTTTCATGAATGAATAGCAAATTGTGCGCTATAAGAGCAAACATTAATCAGAGAGTCAAGTCAATAAAACATTTTATTACATGGTGGGCCTACCTTCTTCTTCTAATAAAATGGTCATTGCTGGACCAAATTCATTTTCTGGTGAATTAATATCAGATTCTTCATCTTGAGATGTTGTTCTCTGTTTTGTTGTTTTCTTGATAGCACTACCATTTTAACATAAACAAAAACAATGGTGAATCTTAGCTTTGTTCAGTATTGATGTCAAAGTATCACTAACACAGTTACATGACTAGAACAGCATCAGGAACTTTTTAGGATAGAGGTGTATGTTACAATTTCAGCAGTATACACTTGTTTTCTGGCGTTTAGAGCTCATTAGGATGAAGTCATGTGTTTATAGATATATTTGCCATCATCATCAGCGATGGTGGCACAGTAGCTACATAATGTTATCAAAATATTAGGAAGTGGTTTGCTCACTTTCTTGGAGTGTCTTTTCTAAATTCAGCCAACTCTTAGGGTAGCATTGTGTGTGTGCACTGACAACGGCACAAACAGATAAAAATTGTTCTTATTTAAGCAAGGCTAACGAGAAAATATGGCTTAACGACTTAACAATTTACTTGAAAAAAACTACCAGAAAAAATGTAGCATCTCTATAGCAAGTTTAAACTCAGAAAATTAAACATAACATTAAACATAAAAATTACCAATACCTGAATGGATCCAATTCAGCAGCCATTGCCTTTGGCAGGGGCATTCCTATGTGACGCATTTTCATAGCAATTGACTGAAATGTACAATAAGAAATCAAGTCAAAACCTGCTATAGCAATCATCTTTTGATAGTGGTCACTTATACAAAATCTCAGAACGATTTATACCTGACGGAATGGCAAAGGTAACTTCCAAATAAAGATGCATCTGAGGATATAAGAACCAAATAATATAGAAATGAAACAAGAATGCAAAATTGATCATAAAGGTGAAGTTTGGTTAAAAATAGTAACATTATGCTTTATATTACACATTTACATTAAAAATCCACGAGACTTACTTACTACTTGAAAATAAATAAATAAATAAAATCTAACCATTTCAATTTGTACAAAAATTAAAATTCACAGAATCAAGTTGATGGTTATCATAACATTTTGTAAATGATAGTTGAAAAAGTTTATGAAAGTGAACTTATAACTGAATGATTAATCTTATTTGAATTTCAATCACCTATACTGTGAAAATGTAATAAAATGCATGTCATACTGGCATAAATGACAGGCATCAGATAAGCCAGGCAAACAATCAAACTAATTTTCTAATTCAATATACAGTTGTTGATATCTATTATTATCCTGATGCGGTAAAGTGACAATTACAATCAAACCTATGTAACTAGATGTAGCAGTACAGTATAAAAACTTAAGCGGTTGGCCTCCTTATTCAGGGTTGCACAATTCAATAGAATAATATTGTAATGGTCACTATGGACAGGTGGCTGATATAAAGAGATGACCTATACATAGCAGGTATTGCTCTGTATTGGACATCTAAGTTGGTGAGTATAATGAACGTGATGATGTTGAAATCATAAGATTAATGAAAGAGCACATTGCTTACCCATCTCCTGATACAGACACCAAACGTCTACCATCAACAGTAAAACATAAACCAGTAACAATTTCTGTTGAATATAATCAAAAACTGGATTAATAAATAATGTAGAGAATGACGTCTTATTAAGTGTATAATTGTTGCGTAATGGGATCCCCTTTTTTAGCATGTACTTAGAATGATGAAATAGATTGATTTGAACGTAATTTACACTCGAAACGGTTGTCTTCTTATTTCGTCTCGATAAATATTTTATATACGAAATCGTGGTTCGTTACAACTGGTGACAGAAGCGGGATTAATTTAAACTTTATATTACGAACACGATGGCTACATTTACAGTGCAAGAAATCGATGCCACGTTTGGCAATGGAAATAATGAAGCTCAGATGGACAATGAAATTGCCGGTCGAATGTTGAAACTAGAGAAACAAATCGAAAACTTGTCATTGGCTTTATCAACGCAGATGATGAACGAGCCGTTAATTACATCAACTCCACAGACTAGTAGGGTCAACTATCAACAACCTACGGTACATCAGCAACAAGTCAAAAGGCCCAACAAACCAATAGTGCGACCTCCAACTTTCAACGGCAAACAATCATGGGAGGACTACAAGGTTCAGTTTGATATGGTATCAAAGCTAAATTGTTGGGGAGACGAAGAAAGAGCAAGTCACCTGGCAGTTAGTTTGATTGGTGATGCTAGCTCAATTTTATCAGATATGGAAAGCGCCGACCGAATCAACTTTGAAAAGCTTTGTTTAGCCCTTTCGACCCGCTACGGCACTGAACAGCGTGTGGAATTACACAGATCTGAACTGAGAAACAAAACAAGACTGAGGAATGAAACCTTACCTGAATTGGCACATGCAATACAGAGATTAACTAGACTCTCCTATCCATCAATGCCAAGTGAGTCAAGAGAAATAATTGCTAAGGATGCGTTTCTGGATAGCCTAAATGACCAAGACTTACGTTGGGGAGTATGTCAAGCGCGACCAAAATCTTTCCAAGAAGCTGTAAACATAGCTTGTGAGTTGGACTCCCATCGGCGCATAGATTCACAAAGACAACAACAAAAGCACACTGCTGTTCGGACTGTGGCTAACTGTGAGAGTTCTAACTGTACCAGCTTCAACACTCGGACCTTGGCGAACTGTGAGAGTTCTAACTGTACCAGCGACAACAACAACATCGACAGTCGATTGTCAAAATTAGAGGAAATGATGACGTTCATGTGCAACCAGGAAAAGGCGAGAAGTTACCGAGGAATTCCAGGAAAGTGTTGGACATGTGGAGACGTTGGTCACATGTCACGCTCCTGCCCACAAAAGACAACGAACGAAAAATCTGGTGCAATTTCCGGCGCAGACAACAAAACGTCGGGAAACGCTCCTCAGCCGAATTGAAAGGGCTCAATTCGACTGCAAGTCAGGGAATGCCCAAGGGGATGCCCTTTGTTATGACTGGAAACAACGCAAATGTAAACAACTGCGATGGCGTTTACGTAAACGTGAATGTAAATGGACAAAATGTAGAGTTCTTAGTTGATACTGGGGCAAATGTAACATTGCTGAAATGTTCTGTATTTGACAAGATATGTGAATCTGGTGAAATAGTTGCCATGGCAACGGATGCTCAAATGACTTTGGCTGATGGTAAAATGGTCCCTTTTAAAGCCAAAGCAAATTTGTTTCTATCTGTTGGGGTTATCGACAAAGCTATTCACACTGTCTGGGTTGCAGATATTGACACTGCCGGCATACTTGGCATTGATTTCCTGATAAAACATCAACTTGATTTGCGTTGGAAAGATGGCTGCTATAAATTAGAGACATCTGGTGTCACATCTGGTGTTGGCAATGAAAGTGACAAAAGTGTGTTGGGAATTAAAGGAAGCTGTGGACCTGAGGAAAAGGAACTAAATGATGAGGTAACTATGCGTGTGGCTGTTTCAAAGACCATAACTATTCCTGCTAGATCAGAATTGATGGTACCAGCAGAATTAAGAGAGTCTCAAGATATTGGACTTGGTCTCATTGAAACTTCAACTGGTTTGCTAGAGCGCCAGGTGATGATTGCAAAAACATTGGTAAATTGTGGGGTGTCTTGTGGAAAGATCAACCTGCGAATGATTAACCTTTCTGAAAGCCCTTGTACATTGTATGAAGGAACAATAGCAGGAATGTGTGAATCAGTTAAGCTTATTCATGCACAGAATAATGAAGAACATCAACAGTACGCAAGAGGGGTTACTTGTAATCCAGCTGCTGACCAAAACGAAACAATACCTGCTCACCTGACTGACCTTCTGGAGAGGAGCTGTAGCAGCTTGACCCCTGGTCAATGTGATGGAGTTAAACAATTATTATTGGACTTCCAAACTGTGTTCTCAAGCTCATCAGCAGACATTGGACGCACAAGCATTGTGAAACACAAAATCGACACTGGTACTGCAACTCCAATTCGTCAAAGACCAAGACGTCTACCAATCAGTCAGAGGGATGAAGCTGATAGCGAAGTGCAAAGGATGTTGGAGAGAGGTATTATTGAGCCATCATCTAGTCCATGGTCTTCACCAATCGTTCTAGTAAAAAAGAAAGATGGATCAACTAGATTCTGTGTTGATTACAGAAAGTTAAACGACACCACTGTAAAGGATTCATACCCTCTACCAAGGATAGATGACTCGTTGGACGCCCTCAGTGGAGCTAAATGGTTTTCCACACTCGACCTGTCTTCAGGGTACTGGCAAGTTGAGGTGGCTAATGAAGATAAAAAGAAAACAGCTTTTTCAACTGGCAAAGACCTTTACCAGTTTTCAGTAATGCCGTTTGGTCTTTGCAATGCACCGGCCACATTTGAACGTCTTATGGAACATGTACTGTCTGGCCTGTCATGGGAAATATTGTTAGTATATCTTGATGACATCATTGTACATGGGAGATCATTTGATGAAGAATTAGAACGACTAAGTACAGTTTTCACAAGACTTCAAAAGGCTGGATTAAAGCTTAGTCCAAAGAAATGTAATTTACTCCAACAAAGTGTAAAGTTCCTTGGTCATCTTGTCACAGAAGACGGCATTTCAACAGATCCTGAGAAGATTAGCGCTGTTAGAGATTGGCCAACGCCTTGCTCAGTTGACGAAGTTCGATCTTTTCTTGGCCTATGTTCATACTATCGTTCATTTGTGAAAAACTTTGCCAAAATATCAAGACCACTGAACCGTCTAACAGAGAAACAATCCGACTTCATCTGGACTGAAGATTGCCAAATTGCATTCATAACATTGAAATCAAAGTTGATATCATCGCCTGTCCTAGGATATCCTTCATTGGATGGTGCATTCTGCCTAGATACAGATGCAAGCAACAATGGATTAGGAGCAGTCTTATCGCAGATGCAAGAAGGAGGATACAAAGTTATCAGCTATTACAGTCGCAGTCTAACTAAATCGGAAAGAAATTATTGTGTAACCAGAAAGGAATTGTTGGCAATTGTTGCAGCTGTACGAAATTACCATCATTACCTGTATGGAAGGCACTTTATGGTGAGATCAGATCATGGTGCACTTCAATGGCTACTAAACTTCAAGAATCCAGAGGGGCAAATGGCTAGATGGTTAGAAGAATTGTCACTGTATGACTTCACAATACATCATCGCAATGGGGTACTCCACAATAACGCTGATGCATTGTCGAGAAGACCTTGTGTGGATTGTTCAAAATGTGATCGGCTTGAAGAAAAATCCTCAAAGTGTCAAGTTATCAATACTCGCAGTACCACAACAGCCATTTCAACAACAACTGATTCTGCTTGGCTTCAAGGTATGGACACCGTCACGTTGCGGACAAAGCAATTGGAAGATCATGCAATTGGTCCAGTCCTTGTCATGCTGGAGTCATCAACAGTGAAACCGCAATGGCAGTCCATCGTCAACAAAAGCAATGATGTGAAATCTCTATTGGCCCAATGGGAAAGATTGGAAATAATTGGTAGTCTGCTTTACCGCCGTTACGAATCAGAGAGTGGAGGCTCCAACATTAAGCAACTATTACTACCAAGAACCTTGATAACAGATGTCTTAAAGATTATACACAGCACACATTCTGGCGGTCATCTAGGGAGAAAAAAAACATTTAAACGCATTCAAGACAGGTACTATTGGCCTCACTATCGGCATGATATCCTATTATACTGCAAACAATGTGACTTATGTACAACTAAGAAAGGCCCAGCTCGGAAGCCAAAGGCATCCATGCAGCAATATAACGTTGGTGTGCCATTGGAAAGAGTTGCCATAGATATCACTGGACCTTTTCCATTGTCAAGCAAAGGTAACAAATATATTGTTGTAATAGCTGATTACTTTACTAAATGGACAGAGGCTTATGCTATGGAAAACCAAGAAGCTTCAACAGTTGCAAAGATTCTGGTGGATGAATTCATCTCAAGATTTGGTGTCCCATTAGAAATTTATTCCGATCAAGGCAGAAACTTCGAGTCAAAATTGTTTGCTGAAGTTTGCCAGCTATTAGAATTGAATAAGACAAGGACAACACCCCTGCACCCTCAATCAGACGGAATGGTGGAGCGATTCAACCGAACTTTGAAAACAATGATGTCCATGTTTGTTGCAGACCATCAACGCGATTGGGATATACATTTACCCTTACTTCTCATGGCGTACAGATCTGCAGTGCACGAGACTACAGGTTGTGCACCATGCGAGATGATGCTAGGTCGCAACATTCGATTGCCAGTAGATCTTCTCTTTGGCTGCCCAAACCAAGTGGGGCCATCTCCCAGTACACCAATGGAGTACTCAGAAAAGTTGAAAAATCAGTTACTGGATATACATGAATATGCCCGTAAGCATTTATCCATAGAGAGTGACAAGCAAAAGAAGAATTACGACACCGGGCGTTCGGAAAAAAGATTTAATGTTGGGGATGCCGTGTGGTTCTTCAATCCAAAACGTCGCATTGGGTATACACCTTGCCTCCAACGTCCATGGGAAGGGCCCTATACCATCACAAAGAAGGTTACAGACGTGGTATTTAGGATTCAACGGAAGAAAAAGACCAAACCAAAAGTTGTTCACCATGACCGACTACGCCCATATGAAGGTCAAAACCCGCCAACCTGGTTCAAGCCACCAAAAGATGTACCAGCAGTTAATTTAATTAATTGTGCAACAAATATAAATTTAGAGATTGCTGATAAATTGTATGACGTAAACTGTATTGATTGTTGTTTTTTAAATATTCTGCTTCCTAATTTTAGAAGAGGAGATAATGTAGAGAATGACGTCTTATTAAGTGTATAATTGTTGCGTAATGGGATCCCCTTTTTTAGCATGTACTTAGAATGATGAAATAGATTGATTTGAACGTGATTTACACTCGAAACGGTTGTCTTCTTATTTCGTCTCGATAACTATTTTATATACGAAATCGTGGTTCGTTACAATAATAAATTGATGAGGCTGGTCTGGCACATTTTTTGTCCCTGCCAAGGGACTCATCAAAGGGAGACCTTTCTGATATGGTAGCTCGTCAGGCATCACGCCTGAAGTCCCACTAACTAAATTGTATTAGATTGTGACATCCTTGGTGCATATCGCATGCGCAGTCTCGGTTGAATAAAAACATGATTGATTAATCAATACCGGTAATACTTTTGAGATATGAAAAAAATGATGATGATGATAAACGCAAGTATAATGCAAAAAACAAAACATACTTCATTGAATAATAGTTATATATTAGACAATTAATTAATTAATTAATTAATCAATTAAAATTAGATACATTTATCCATCATGAAAACTATGTCCTTTCACTTCCATACATTTCCAACAAATTTTGTGAGCTGCAGCTGTCTGCGCTGATGAACTGTTCAGGAAGTCAATGATCTATGCAAGAAATGATCTCTCATCCAGAGATATCTTGATAAGAAATAACGTTAGTTTGTTTCGCTATTTTGTGTTTCAGTGGCACATGGAAGGTGAAAAACGTGAGCAGGAGCACAGTCAACCTACCAGTCATTATAACCTCTGTGGCACATGACAGGATAGAATAAAGAGCATATCCCATCATCCAAGCACTTATGCCAAAGTCTAGATAGGTTAGGCAGTTAAGTTTAATTTTTAATGACTCACCTGAATGACCATGCATGATTGCAACACATTCGCCACTATCAAAATCATAAACAGAAAATGTTTTGTCTGAGCAGCTTGTAGCAGCATAAACACCAGATGGATCAAGGCTAATCTAAACAAAAAATGAAATTACATTGCTCAGCCAATCAAAATCAAATTGTAAATGGACATCAATGCAAAGTGAAATCAAAATGAGCAAACGTTATACAGAGTAGTTTCAGTTTTGGATTTTAATAGGTTCTGGATAATGGATTAGTGAGAAGTGTTGTTTATAGACATTATAAGTACATCCATTCCGGCAGTTGAAATTTTTTGAAAAGTGCAAATTAATCCTAAATTGAACAAGAAACCGTATGATTACCTTTTAATCATATACCAGCAAAATCCACATGAAACCCACAAAGAGAATTATGGAATAAATTTTGCGAGAAAGAAAGAGGAAAATGGTCACATCATCAAATGGAATATTACTAATATATTACTAATGTTGCTAATATTTTGTTTGATTACTCCATCAACCACCAGTTTTTTTTATTGCAATTTCGCATTGAGTTTCCTCAAAACTGCACATCTCTTAGCCAATCAGAATCTAGAAGTTTTTGCAGGTATGTGATTACAAAAGAAAATTTAAAGAATGAAGCATTAGGACAGTACAAGTAAAGCACCTAGAAGTATAACCCAAAATTTCTTCAAGCTGGTACTACCATGCATGAAGAGTAAAAACTATATATGTACAATGAATAAGTCCCATTTTTTAACAAAATAACACCATAAGATTAATGTAACAAAGACATCCAGACACCACATACCTTGATCACTGTTCCATCCTCACTCAGTGTTCCCTTGTAGCAGCGAGTCTGCTTTGCACTTTGAATGTCATAGACCCTATTGATATAGGATATAGATAGGGTCAATCAGAGGTATGGTTACAATTATCATCAGAAGGATTTCAAAGAAAACACATCTATCAAAATAAATATGTCCCAAAAGTGTGTTTAGAATCTCACCTTACGTTTCTGTCTTGTCCTACAGTTGTCGCAAGTTTCCTGAAATTCAAATTAAACCTTTTATCTCGAATCCTTAACATCATAATAATTTGGCCTAGGTGCTTGCGATTGGCTGGTGGGAGGTTGGGAGCAAAACACATTAGCTAGTTGAGCAATAACATACCTGACACCACTAACCAAGCTCCAGTCACCCAGCTAAGTCAGTGGAATTCCTAATTTTGTTGATGCAAAGAAAGAACAGTATAGTCCTGAGCGGCACTGATAACTAGCTTAAACTAGGGTCCTAGGAAGTAAGAACTGACAGGGTCATGCTGTCACATGTGCTCAATTCAGCATTGAGGCAGATTGGTTGTCTACAAGTAGACATTTTACAGGAGAGCTTGCATTGGGATTCAAAGATAGTAATTAACCTTAAGTAAAATTTAAATTTACAACAACATAATTAAGTGTGAATTTGAAAATTATCAAAATTCAATTTAACGATTGCACTCAAGTTTAACTGATTTAGTTTTATAATAACGTAATAATGTGACAGAGACAATGAATCACTATCTGTTTCTAATGCAGTTTCAACACAACAACCATTGATTGTTTACATGAAAACCATTTATTGTTCACCTTGTCGGATCAATATCCATATCATACATAGTTGCTTTGCCAACAACAATTGAATTGCGTGTGAAATGTATGGTACCATTGTCACTCTAGAAAATCAACGTTTGACAGAATTAAGAATGATTATTTAACAGCAGAGTAACTTAATTATCACAACAATATGGTAACTCTTTATTACTACAGTACTACGGATAATGATAAAATATAATAATGAAAACAGATTACCATTCAGCACCATGCAATATTAACACACAACATGCAGTCAAACCGGTTATAACGGTCACCTCTATACAGCAGCCACCTGCCTATAGTGGTCAATTTATCTACCTCTCATAGATGGCTGTTACAGACAGGCTCATTGTAGTAGTATGTTATTGTGCTGGTAGACATGCACAGACCCCTCACTCAAAAAATGTGACATGAATATAATTACATATGGCAGATCTTTATAGCTATTAGATAATAAGACTATCTTGATTAATAATGATAACTGGTCAAGAATGGATGGGTGCTTAAGATCAGGGCATGGCAACAAAGTTACCTTTCTGGAATTCAAGAACATTTCAACATCCTTCTGAATTTGCTCTAGCATTCCGGAATATATTGCAGGATGCTCAATTTAATTGCAATTTAAAGCAACCAGACAAGCTTCCGAGGCAGCACAATATGACAATAGAAGTATAATATTATATTATCTACATCAATTTATTTTGAAACCAGTAAACTTTCAAACAAATTTTTATACTTGGAGACCATGTAAAGACTTACAATCTGAGCTTTGTGAAACATAATTGATTTATCTGAGCCACAGCTGAGTAATTGAAATGATTCGCGATCATCTAGATCAATCAAGAAACAATAACAACAATTGAAATACAAACAAACAAACACACCCTTGTTTTAAACAGCAGAATATTGACCTGTGCAAACATATCTCACACAATATTTATTTTTGCACACTTTTGCACTGACTGCCCATAACGATTATAGAACTGTTTTGTCAATTTCAAGTTACATTGAAATGTGAAATAGATCTTTTCAAGTGCACGAAACGAGCTAAGGATTGAATATAGTATCAGCACAATCACATTGCTAAATCACAGCCATACTATTGACTCTATTTTAATTGTCTCTGAGGGCTACCAAAGCACATTAGTTAAGTAATAAGTTTAATAACTATCGTGTCACTCTATCAGTGTCTGTACCACTCTAGATGTACCAAAATGTTTTCTTTCAATCAGAAATGATGGTAGATTGCCATTACTGTAACCAGATGCTATGAAATGTTCAAATTAAAATACAATCCGAACTGTAGCTAGAGCTTAACATTTATTTAACAATCACACTTTAAAACAACTTATAAAACAATAAAACAATTTATACCAAAACTGTAATAATCTTTATTAAGACGTTCGCAGACAGTTAAACATAGATAGAACAATTTATACCAAAACTGTAATAATCTTTATCAAGATGTTTCAAACAAATGGAGCCTCGTCTACTCCAAACTACATACTACAAACTAAATTCTATCAACGTTACAAAAATCATGTGACTCTCACACAATGACGTCACTTTCCATTTCAATAGTCTTGATTATATGCTTATAGGATTACGATTTCTAAAGTTATTTAAAGGCGTTAAAATCATTGTCTACATCACATATTATGTTCTTTGGCATTTGGTGCTTGGCTGGTGGGACTCAGAATCGCTAATAGTAAAAGCTAGAATACCAAGAAAGTACACCTGTCATTACTAAGACCAAGCACCAGTCACACTACTAAGTCCAGTGGAATATCGAGTATACTTACATTACCTGTTTACAGTGGAGGGAGGGTGTGGGACCTTAAACTGGAGTGCAACAATGCAACCCCTATAAGTGCGGCACTGCACTTTACCACTCACATTAACCTGATGTGCAGCATTGCACATATGCATAATAAAATCAATATAATTTAAAACAAAATGCAGCACTGCATATAACAAAATAACCAACTGGTTAATAAAATAACCAAGATCAATACTGATCAGCAAATTATACGAAAACAATCTCAGATTGAGTTGGGCAATTCAAAGCAGCTAACACGCTAGACAACTGTGGCAAGAAAGACTACCACACCCTGTAACATCTTTTTTTGCATGCGCAAAAAGATTAAAACAAAGGGTTAATAATGTTGCACTCGACCAATCACACGTGGTCTATCCACAGTCTGATGTCCTTAGACCTTATAGACCTGATTCAGTTCATTTAACCACATTTAAAATAAACAAAACATGCTGCACTGTAAACCAATCTTTACCCACATGGCACTGTCCATGGTAGATAGACATTGATTGTCATTGCACAGTGGCATGCTTCAGCTCTTTATATTACAAATTCCTATGAAATACTACCTCCGCTATCACAATACGGTACTCATTTATTTTTAGATATACAGTAGTCAACATTTAGTTGATGCAGGAGTGATTGAGCCACATACTATCAGATCCGGAGTGGGAGTACTACGCTATCAAATATAATGTCCCATGCTACTCTAGTAACAATCGGCCATACCTACTCTGGAACAAATTCATGAATGTTAAATGACCCAATTTTTATGGACTGTTTTCACAGAGATACGCAGTCCTGTAATTCTGCAGCATAGGATAATCAGAATTTATTGAGGTGAACAGAAAGACAAATCACAGGTCACCACTTACAATTGAATCGCACAGCAGTTATAGAGGATGAATGTTCATCAATTGTTTGAATCAATGAAAAGTCTTTATTAATATCGAAAATATGGATCAATCGATCACGGCTTGATGTTGCCAGCAACTTGAAACCTAAACAAAACGCAAAAAATCAATGAAGCATAATGAATCATATCTATTTGAATTAAAATTCTTTTTTGCTAATGTACCCTACTACTGATAGGCTGTGTGAGGATGTTTAGGTGACATGATGTCAATTTGATTTGTTAGCCAAACTTTAATCCTGTACGCATTTTCAAATACAAAAATATTTAAAATAAGACTGAGGAAAGAAGTAACATTCTAGAGTTCAACACAAAATAATTTTGATAACATGAAACAAAATGAAAAGTATAAATTAATTTATATTATTCTACGAAATTGCCTCTTTGAATTGATTGTTACTGTTATATTTATAAAGAAAATATCGAATCCAGTTGTTTGTGTGGCTATAGTTTTCACGTCACTCTATACCTAAATACCACAACATTAATAAAATCTAGCATCTGCAGTATTCAAAACATTTAAGCAGTAAATACAGCGTAAGGGTTCTTAAATAGCTTTACTAAGATATATAGTTAATATTACAATTTGTCCATTGGCCAGACACTTCAGAAAAGACCCTAGTAGGACACTAACTATAAATAAAAACAGTATTAGCGGTCAATGGCTTTGATTGTTACCTGATTCAATTGGTGAGAATTCTACACATAAAATCTCAGATTCATGTGCTTCAACTCTAATCAATGATTGAACATCTTGTAGATCATACACCCTAATAAAATATTTAAAATGTTACCATTAAATATTAATAGTTACAGTTGAAAAATTGAATTAAGTGAGCAATGAATTTAATACTTTGTGCGCAGGTGCATAACTAGTAAAACCTTTACCAATTGATAATAAATTAAATATAACGGATTTCCACTTCACATCGAAATGTCATTTATAGCTGCTAGTTACCAAGTGTCTGTCTTCCACAAATGGTACAGTATTACCTCATTTTCGTACAGTAATGGTAATTACTTGTTTATCCTTTCGTTTGTAACAAACTTACAGAAGATGTTAAAATATGTTAATGCCACATAAAAATCTTCCACGCAGTCATTCATATAGTTACTCGTTTATGCTTTGGTATAATTACTGTAGCCTATCAAAGAATTGTGTAATTTGTAGCAATTTTAAAAAGAAGTGTTGGAAATGTTTTGACAAAGGGACTTCAAGAGTCACTCTTATTGTTCTGAAGGCTGGATATATCAAATACTAGAACAAACCTGAGATTTCCAGACCGATCTCCAACAGCCAACAATTGGCCATCAGGACTAACTTTGATACACCGTATTCCAGATTTACTATCTGATGAAGCACTCCCTGCAATATAAAATGGCAGTTGATTATGTATTTGTGTTGTTTTCTTGGCCTGGTAAGATACCATTTACCCAATGGAATCAGTTAAATCCTAACAAGGTAAACATTCAAAATTTTGGATAAAGTAGGGTGGAATTCTACTTTCATATTTTGTATTGGCTTGAAGTATAAACTACACATGTATTTCGAGAGCAACAGACAATGTTGCTGGATGTAGTTGACAAGGTCGTACAAGACCTAAAAATACAAGGGTTCAGAATCTAACTAAAGATGGCTCCACTTAGGAGTCATTCCTTGTTATTCCCAGTAAATCTGATCCAGAACGACAGTAGAAATTGCAATACTGGTTCTTTATTTTGCATTAAACAGTTGACTCCCTTGTGTGTTCACTACGCACGGCTCAAAAGGGATGCTTCCTTTCATGATCTTGTTGTGCCTATTGCCTACCTGTGTAAGACATAGTTCATGAATTCATAAAACAATAAACAATATTTTATTTGAAATGGGACTGCACCAAAAATTGAAAATCAAATGCATAATAGATTCCAGCTCGATGAGCACTATGGAGTAATTTTCTTTTCAATCCGATAAATTTTTCTTGGTGAAAAATATCCTCACAGGGGAGTTGTGGACCAAATGTCGCTGGAGTCCCAGACAATACTTTAGGATGCCAGCGTAAGACCAGGATCAAGAGTTATTAAATGTTACAGTACTACATATCATTCAGTAGAATTGAAACATCAGGCTTTTTTGGGTTTGCAGTTCAACCCACGCACATTTTCTAGATTGCTGTTGCATTGCTTTGAGGAGTGGCATTAGATACATCAAGGAATGCATGCACATGAATTGCCTCTTAAAAAAGCTGGCATTCTATAGCCAACCTTTTGTGCATGACAAAGGGTAAGTCTCGTGTGGCATAGTAGGGCGTAATCAATATTGCATGTGCTAGCCTGCTAGTAAGTAAGACACAAACAAACAAATGAACGGACAAAGACGATACAGTCAATAGTTAATTAAATTTTTCTGGAGTTATGTCTTGAGATACAAGTAATAGTCGTGATGCTAATGCTTCCCAGCTCACCCTCAACATAAGCCAACAGGTCAGGTTTGTCAAGTGTACTCAAAGTAGTTCTGGAGTAACTTTCACAGGGTGGTTGTATATTTCCACTGATTAAACCCTTCATATTAAGAATACAATATTTGGCCTAGGTGCATGGTTGGTGGGAGGTGGCAATAGCTTGATGGCCAAGTCTAGCAGACCAAAGGCAGACCTGACACCACCAACTAGCTCCAGTCACACTGCTAAGTCAGTGGAATTCCTACATATACTTACCATGCTCTCCATGGGAAAAAATGGGTGGGAGGGAACAAACCAATAGCAATCAAAAGTATAAGTAACAAATAACTTAACAAAAGCAGCAACATCAACTAAATCACCATAGTTCAGCAGCAATGAATAACAATCGCAATTTAAACAGCAAGCAACAATTAACTCAAGCAACAATCCATAATAAATTAACAAGTAACAAGGCAGCAACAGCAACTAAACCACAATAACAGCAGCAATGAATAACAATAGCAATATTTAAACAGCAAGCAACAATTAACTCAAGCAGCAATCCATAATAAATTAACAAATAACCAAAGCAGCATCATCATCATCATCATCATCATCATCATTTATTCAGAACCTTTAAGTTATACAAACTTTTTTCAAAGGACTGATCAACAGCAACTAAATCACAATAACAGCAACTAAATCACAATAACCGCAGCAATGAATAACAATAGCAATATTTAAACAGCAACCAACAATTAACTCAAGCAGCAATCCATAATAAATTAACAAATAACCAAAGCAGCAACAGCAACTAAATCACAATAACAGCAACTAAATCACAATAACCGCAGCAATGAATAACAATAGCAATATTTAAACAGCAAGCAACAATTAACTCAAGCAGCAATCCATAATAAATTAACAAATAACCAAAGCAGCAACAGCAACTAAATCACAGCAACAGCAAAAAAATCACAATAACCGCAGCAATGAATAACAATAGCAATATTTAAACAGCAAGCAACAATTAACTCAAGCAGCAATCCATAATAAATTAACCAATAACCAAAGCAGCAACAGCAACTAAATCACAATAACAGCAGCAATGAATACCAATAGCAGTATTCAAGCTTCTAAAAACTAATTTCAACAATATGAATTGAGCAAATAACTTAAGCAGCAATCAATCATAAAATAACCAATACAACTTGCGAAAATTGGCTGAGATATCTAAGCAGCAAACTGGCAAAACAGGGAATGATGAAACACACCCAACTACCACCAAATGTCTAATAAATCACACTGTGCTAAACATACCACCTCCTGTGATCAAGCGCCTTCCATCCTGGAAGCATGTGATCTGCTGTCATACTTACTAAACACAAATAACTCACCACTATACGCATCTTAATAATGATTGTTTAACCTCGGTAAAATTACATCAGGATTTCATTTAATCCCAATTATCATTTTGATGATGCTTGGTTTGAGTAGGGCAAACAGGTTAGCAAAAGCTTAGCTGCCCAATGAGTAACTCTCACCAACCAGGAACCTATCCCAAAACCGGCCAATTTCAAGTTCAATGTAGTGCAGATGTTTAACCATGGACAAATTTTATTATTGAAAAAATTCAGCTATTGTGGCATATATACTTAGGATGTTGGACTTGTTTGTAAACACTCAGAAAGCTAAAACCACTGACTGCTGGACTTGTGTTTTCAATGGATAGTTAGCTAATATATTGAACTGATTTATTCTATTGTAATGGTAATTGCATTTAATTACCTGTAGCTAATGAAACATCTTGCAGATTTGTCAAATCCTTGTTAGTGTAAGTCACTTTGAGTAATTCCTAAAACAATTTAATATTACAACAAAGAATGATTTGATATAAATATCGTAGCTTTAAAGCCCCCATACGTACTCAATCCGAAGTCCGCTTTGCTTAATCAAACAGTCTTTGGGATCAGACTTTAACTAGTTTAATGCGTTACACATACTGTTCCGAACCGATGGTGATAACGATGATATAAGTAGACTGATATTATTAGATGTATATATATATATATATATATATATATATAATTCGCTGAAAACAAACATTATACATGAGTTAATGAGATAGTAAGAAAGATATAGAAATAACATAAAATCGTATAGATAAAGTTCTACTTCCATCGATTTTGATTCCCATAGCTGTTATATTTATCGTTCAATTGATGCTTCTCATTGAAGGACTTACATCAACTGACTTAATTTACGTCATGAAATTCTACAATTTATACTATTTTCTAATTTAATACATTACCATATAAGGAGATTTTAACACATACTGTGATAAGGATGCAGAACATATCAATATTCAGGAAATGCGACTTCTTTACATTTTATATCTTGAAAAGGTATTTTGCATCCTTTGGTATTCATTTCAAGATAGGGGATAGCGAAAAAAAAAACAGACTTAGGTTTAAACAACGTTTTGCAATAGCTTAATTGCATTTGATTGCCTAATTCATGAAATGTTATCAATCAAAGAGCTAAGTCCGACCTTCAACACTCAGAAAGATTCCGTCTGGTCTAGGGTATTTGTAGCCTATAACTCTACCTAAGTAAATAATATATTTTCTTTGTTGTATTGTTTTGTACCCAATTTTATAATCACGTAAATTTTTACTATAAATACTTTGTAATATTAATATGTTATTCCTTTTAACCTGAAGATGCAATTAAGCTACTGTGAAACATTGTTTAAGCCTAAGTCTGTTTATTTTTTGTCGTTATCCTGTATCTTGAAATGCTTTTTGAAGAAACTTTTACTGTTGGTTTTCATTGCCTATCATAATCCTATGATAGCTTCGTAATGATTGTGCATTATTTAACTATTATCCACTATCATTACTGAATTAATATTAAACCATAGTGCGAATATACAGATAACAGATAATATGAGACTTATAGTATCAAGAAACATTGAAATACGAAAAACTTTTCTTGTGAATTATCACACACAGTTTTAATTTTCAAATTAAATATACTGTGTTAGGTCACATGCAGTCATGAATAGAAAAATGCTCAATTTTGGTAAAATGAAGCATAATATAGAATTTAAAACTAAAATGAGGCAAGAGCATTTTCCAGTAACTCAAAGTTCAATGTGTTTATTGTTGCGATCTTCAGCGATAAATAGTCGGCACAGCTGGATTACAAATATATTTGTATGCACACAACATCAGTACTTACTTTGCTATAGATATTTCTAGGGAATGATCTATATGCCTCGATTTCTATAAACAAACAAAGTAACAAATTCTAGTAACACATATTTATAAAAGAATCACATCGCAAAAGGTTAAGAGCCTTTATTATTGAGCAACAATGCTACATGCATGATGGATGATCTCAGATGCAACGGTACATAAATCATTTTCAGGCTGAGCTGAACTGTACTCCAGACCTAAATGATGACTGATGATCTGTCGTCTGAGAACGTTCCTTCTTTATCAGTAGCCAATCTTCAAAATGCTTTTCAACAGTAAATAGATGTTGAAGTACAGCGTACAGCATTTTTCAATGTATATGTATTGTTCTCGTAGTACTGTATATGTGATTTGTGATCTTGAAATATTGATAACAAGGAGGTGTGCTGGATCCAGTTGTGTACATTTTTGTTGGAAAAAACCTTTTGATCTTTCTGTAATGTAATGTGTTCAATTTGGGTTTGTTTTGTAATATCTAATTTGATGCTATTATTAAATTCAGATTATAGAAATTTCCTTGATAGACATTACATTATAACAGCTAAATGTGATGATGTGGTGTGATGGTATATTTTAACATAAGTTTTAGGTAATCTGTACACGGATAATTTATTTAAGATATTGTTTTGAATTGTGTGGTTATTATAAATGGTTGATTGTGAAGTTCTTTTGAGTGGGTTTTTATGTGATCAATATGGATAAATAGTGTGTCTGTAAAGTGTGAAAAAGTTGTTTTGGAGTTACCGAAAAATAGATTTAAGTAAAGATGTGTCGTTTTCTGTCCTCCCGTACCCAGAGTCTTCTATGAGAACACTCTGTCTGTACAACTCAAGAAACAACGTACATTTTTCAGCTTAAACAGTTTTTTGAAGACTTGCTAACCGGCACTTGTCAAAGATATCTGCATTTATTATTTAGGCTAGACTATCCAAACAATGTAATTCTTCTCCCAATTAGAAAAATATGTCCATTACACTAGCACAGGCACATTGAGCATGTTTTCATTTACCATCTTCAAGATTCCATATTCGAACTGTGTCATCTGATGAACAAGTTAGAAATGATCCCCCAGGTAAACTTGGGCTGCTGTCACTAGTTGTAAATGGGTAAGCCTAGAAAACAACAGCAATGGTATAATCACTATATACTTCTATCTATTATTGAGGAATTTTCCAATACTAACATGTATTATAATGATGGACAAATTACTGCCTAGAAGAGGCCATTATCTACTCTATGAGAGTCTAACATAATGACAACAAAATAAAATAATTAATGAATAGTATTTTTAATCTAAAATTATTTGGAAATCAAAATACAACAGGTGTAGTATCCCAAGGAACTAGAGGTTCAAATCACATTATCCTTTAAAATATCAATACTTACGTGGCGCTGTGATAATTCAGTCACATGGTATAACAACAGAAAAATAGTATTTGAAGCATTTTACAAACAATCAACATTTTACATAATTTCATAAATGTTTGATGGCAGAGATTTTCTCTTCTCCATGGTCATAGAATGACAACACAATTAAAACGAACAAGCATTGTTATCTTACCTCAATACCCCATATGCATGCACTATGGTAAAGATAAGAAGATGTCTTTTTGACATTGAAGATATCTTTGACATCCCAGCAATACATGCTGTGGTCGTTGTATGTACATGTCAACTGAAGCCAATATTAGCAGAATATTAAATCATTATAATACAATAATTTTAGTGACAACTTAAAGAGTCAATTGAGAAAATGTACGTCACATCTGCAATATTAATCCTAAAGGTCAATTCAGTCTTGACTTTATCTACAACATCAAACGAGTAACGTCTTTTGATGGCAGATGGAATGGTCTAGAGGGACTTGCATTGAGAAAAGCTGCGGCACATTGCTGCACAGTAACAATCAAGGTCTATCTGGCACGAAATCTGCTGAAATAGATATACAGTGTCACGGCTGAGACTATCAATGAGCGTTTTTCTTAGAAAACAGAGTCATTCCTCTAGAAATAAAATATTGTCCCCCTCGGTAGGGAGATACCATTTCAACTACTAGTAATGCTATTACATCTCTATGTAAAGTATAAAATCAACAAACAAAAATCTCCATTTTACCTTGTTAAGATTGTTATCAATAACCATAGATACAACATCTGGACAATGACTTTGATCATTTCTATCAGTCAAATGGCTGGAATGGAATCAAATAGTCGTAAGTATGAACAAATCCACAAGGCCAAAATTATACAAATTTAATAAACTCCATAACAAAAACCATTTACTATTTGACATTACACTGATTACTAGTTTACTGCAGTCGATTTTCACAAGAGAACTCACAATTGTGACCATATTGTTAAATAAGCCTCAACAATCAGATTTTTGTATTGAACCTTTACATAATTTTGAAATATGTAATTTGAGTATCATATACTAACCTCAGATCAGTTCCTTTAGCAACATCAACACCAAGCCAATGTGGTTGGGGCAACGTTGTGATGTACTCCAACGTTTTTGCACTGTATACTCTACAATGGGTGTAAAATTGCTTAGTATAATATATCTTGATTTTTTCTACTGATTATTGCACCTTGCATTATTCTGCTTTTTTGATTGGGGAAGAATAGCATATTTCAGCTATTTGTGAAAAGTTTTTAAACAGCTAATGAAACAAAATAACATTTTTCTCTTTTACATCCAACCTTTTTAAGATAACCCACATTATTTTGACAAAAAGGACCTGGCACTAGTCCGGTGTGATTATACAAAACAATTTTGCTTCATTTTCAGACCAAAAATATTCCATATCAAACATTTTTAAATAGTACTAAAATAGTTAACTACTATTCTTGTATTTACATAACTGGAAACACCAAACACTTTTTCTTTTAGTTACAAACATTTGCAATCCCATTTTAGTTTTGTTGAAATTCGTTTCCGTATTTTGAGAATAGAATTATATTATATCAATATTATTTATACATTGTGTAGTATATTTCTAAAAATATTATAATTTTCTACTGCAATTTCATTTCTATGCCACTTTTTCAATGCATTTGAAACGAGAATGGTTTGACCGTAACATTTCTGTCTTTATCCAGTCTACATACTGTCCTGGTGTACAACACCACACGTGATACTTACAAATTCATTACGACCCAATATTATTAATCTGTATACACTGTACCACGCTCTGTTGTATCCTGATCAATTCATACATACTGTATACATATATATTTTACTGTTGATTATCATGCATTTCACTTGAAAGAGATTGTGATGGCGGCACTTGGCATATATTATTATTCAAATGCTACTGTTTGGTAATGAAAATTAATTACCTTATTAACCCATCTGAGCAACCACAGAAGATGTGTCGAGAATTGACAGCAAGGCAGCTTGCACTGGATGCCTATGAGTATGAAATATTCCGATTTTGTAAAATACAAATAATAATGGATGAACTGAAATGCTTAATAAGGTTAGTCATGAAGTGCAAATGTTGAAAATAGAATAAAATTAAAAAAGGTAATTTTGTAGTTAATTTTAAACAGAAAAAGACAAATTATACAGTTTACAAGAAAAGTAGAGAAATATTGAAATCAACAAATAGACTGAGCGATTTACGTCTGTAAGCTATACAACGGATGGAGGGCAAGCGTAAGTATGAGATCTGAAGATATAGAGAGAGAGAAAGTTTGATGCATCAAAGATTGACCGTAATTATTTTACAACATTTACAGGTATTGGGTATCATCAGAAACTATACACTTCTATAAACGCCTGTTCGTTTGGTCATAGATATACGATAAATGATCACAGTATGAGTACATAAAATGACGAACAATTGTAAACAAAAGTTTGGAACATAATTAATATATTTATCTGTTATAGTCCCTGGGAAAAACAGGTTATGAACAGTCATGAACAGTACCCACCAAAATTTCAAGGTTCATCAACAGTAGGCTACTTCTAAGAGAGTTAGCTATTATGTTTTGGTCTGTAATTAGTTCACAGCTGATTTTTACATGATTCAAAGTCTTTGAGCAAAGACAGGTTCACAATGGGCTGATCAGACTGATATGCACAATTCACATGTACTGTATGTTTCATCAATGGCCATGATACATGCAGATGGGGTAAATTACATCAGTTAATAGTTCAAGGTAAGTACTTACATTCAAATCAGCAGATTTGTACAATACACGTTTCTCGCTGAATGCACAAAGAAGTCCACCTTTTGTAATACTGAAGGTATCAGCAATATCTTTACTAGTGCTACAGGCAACGTCACAAAAGTAACCGTTTTTGTTATCTCCAAGGATGGCCGACCTTCCACTGATTGGCTTTGTAGCCTTGGACTGGAATGAAACAATTATTATATATCGTATAAATGATAAACTACATAGAAATGTGCTGCATAGCAGTGGAGATGATGATAAATTGATCAACCTGATGGAATTAGTCTCCTTTTAATCAGCAAAATGATAGAAAGAAAATAAATTCTTCAGAATACAATAGCATGTGACTACTAGCATAGACTATCATGCGAAACAGAAAGCGGAATGAAAAAAACTGAACTAAGAACTGGAAAACAGCGATTGTGATGATAAATAACTCAAATACTTGGAAACCGGCTGAGAAAACAGCAGAAGACTGGACCACACACACAGACAGACTTTTGCAATTCATCTTTGTCAACTGAAGAATGTGACATCACTTCCTCGGTTTCCAGTCAATTGCATTACAAACGGTCCGTAATAATTAATTAATTAAATAATTAATTAATTAAAAGTTTCTTTGTTAAACATTTTAAAGCAAAAGATAGCGACAAAAAACTACAAGTAGTGGTTGTTGAAAAATTTTCGGTATTATACATTATACCATCGTCAGTTCAAAAGAAAGAAATATTAATTTACAAATTAAAATTATGTAAATTTGTAAATTAATATTTCTTTCTTTTGAACTGACGATGGTATAATGTATAATACCGAAAATTTTTCAACAACCACTACTTGTAGTTTTTTGTTGCTATCTTTTGCTTTAAAGTAATTAATTAATTGCACAAATTAAGTTTTGGAGCTTTAAAAATAATTCTATCCGCAAAATGATTTTCAATAAAAAAAGTCGCTCGTTAAGTTTCAGAGGCCAACATTGTCACATGGTTGCATGAAAATTTATCTTCATCCCTACCTCACTAAGAAAGACTTGTTAGAGATCATATTGTCTATTTCAAATATCTACTTTGGAGAACACACACAAATGATTGTGTCCACTATTATGGGTCAAATGTTCTTACATATATAATATATAAATATTATCTAATTATCAATTATGTATGTCTCGATTGCACTTGAGTAACTTTAAGCACTATTGACTTGGGATGTGTCTATACTATTTGTGAATGCATTGCTCACTACTTCGGTAGTTTGAGCACTCTGGTATGACAAAGATGTAATTTTCATGTGAAGAATTTTTCACCACATTGACTAACTCATCATGACCTAGCTATGCAGGCGAAGTCAGTCCCTTGTTCACTGAGCAGTACTGATGACGGATAATGGTCAGACACAAGTGCTTGTCTGCTACTATATAATAAATAAATACTTACTGTTGTTAGCACTTCTGAATCAAAATACCAGAATTTGATGTGGCGGTTCCCCACCGTTACAAAAAAGTTACCAGCTGATGAAAATGACAAAGCTCGAACCTGGAATCAGATTTAAATGAATATCATAAGTTAGAAATATTTAGTTTACAGATCTGGTTGGCCATCATTTCTGCATATTTTTGATTTTTCAAATTCTTTGTGTTCAATTTTTATGATCTCATGCCCAATGGTTGTATAAATTTCTGATTTTGTTGCTTTTCAGTATTACTTAACATGGAAAACTATGTAAGAAACACTTTAATGTACCAAATACAATAGTCATACTAATATTAAACACTTTCTGTACGCCATGAAGCCTTTTGAGTGCCTCATAGCAAACAAGAGTGTTTATATAACCAAATTTGCACAATAAAATGTTAAAAACTTGATTTATAAATAGAAATATCTTTTATGTTTTCAACAAGTCTAACGCGTTAATGTATTTGTACCTGTGAGTGTTTTTGTGGAGTTTTATTGACAGCGTTTTAATATCAGGGTTTTATGAAAGTTTCATTCATTCTATTTTATAAAATACTGTATTGTACTTTACAAGATGATCCTTAATTTAACAAATCTGTTAACTATTGTGTTTATAGTACTTGTGTTTATATCGTGAAAGAATATTAATATTCAAATAATAGATATGCAATGATTATTCTTTGCAAAAGATGAAGCTATAGGTTAATAATTACAGGTTTTGCTTTTTAATGTAAGACATTATCTGATATCATATTTATAAATATTAGGGGAATGCTTTATAAATAAATCAATTACATGGCTATAGGTAATTCTTCAAATGTATGAGCTTGATGAGTAATGTTCATGTGCAGTTCATGAACCATTCATAAACAGTGTACAAGCAATTCATGAAAACATTATGAATAATAAATTGAAAATACATGGAGAATAATGACACAGCTGTTTGTGAACTATACATTAAGAGTTCATGAACTATTCATAAATTGTTAATGACAAAAGTTTGTTATTTCGAGTTCACAAAGTTATAACCCAGGAGTGATGATGTACGCCAAAACCTAAACAAACACATTTGCTCATAAACTGTTTATAAATTTTCCAGAAGGGAATGATAATAAAAAATGAAGGATCGTTTGTGTAAATTGTGTGAAATTCCTGAAAAATAAATGAAACAAAAAATACGATCTGATTCAGAATTCTTTTCTGCAAGTAATGTAGATAGAATTAGGATTTCCCTTTCAAATTCCTTAACGCTTGCCATCGATGTCTTAATCCAAGAACAGGGAAACTACTTGAACAATTGATTGTCAAAATCATCAAACAACTAGTTTACCTTCCATCCAATTTTATTGCACGCAATCTTATCTCCTGACTAAAAGAGGAAATTGCAAAATTACAAATTACAACAGTAATGAATAAATTATGTAGCAATTCAATTCAAATAATGCAAGTCTCATTTCATTAAATTCACATGCACTGATGCCTGCATTGTGAGCGTTGAAAAATATGCAGCATTAACCATTGGTCATAATCAAAGAAGGGTATCAAAGCCAGGGTCCGACGAAAGGTTCTGGAATCCTACAGGCATTACAACAATTCCTTCTGAATTTTCTTGTAGATGTATGACCAATAAATCATTAAAAATATCTACCTTCCTTTGAACTTGCTCTAACCTTCCGGAATCTAGGATTTCAGGATTCCTACTTTTGTCGGACCCTGATCAAAGCAGTGGCAATTGACAGACTTGACGGAGCATATAGTGATTATGTTGTATGTGATGGACTTTTGGACTCAATATTCAACTAACACATCTATTTGCAACATTCCAAAAGTCAAAGTGACAATCATTAACATCAGGGGGTTGCTATTCATTGCATTGTTACATGTTTAACAGTGGAAAATAGCTGAGAATATAATTACCCTCCAATTCCAAATATTAACCAACATGTCATGCTGATCACCAACTGATACTAGATATCTCATATTAGGTGAGAATTCCTGAAAATAAATAAAGCAGCACCAAAGATGTAGGAATGCCATTTCAATCATTAAATTGCTCTGTAGTGCCTGCGTTCTTAATCCTCAAGCACTAAGTTTTGAATATAAGAAGATTTAACTAACAAAACCAGTTACAGATCCATTCATGTTTTTGAAATTTGAACACTGTGGAATACAATTTGCAGATTTCAAATTACTTCTTTTCCCATACAATGGACTAAGATTTTCTCATCTAGTGTTTCTCAATTTGAATTCAAACAATGCGATTGAATGTTTCAAAACAGCAACATCTCAACAAGAGTACATATGTGCAGTATAGACTTGGAATAATGCAATTACAATAATGTATTAGCTTACCACACAGTTGATCCCATATTTATGACCTTGCAGTTCAGATGTCTGTGTTGACGGTTCTCCAATTTCCCATACCCGAACAGAAGGATTATGCCCACACTACAATCAGAAAATAAAACAATTTAACGTAGATTTAACAGTAATCAACTGGAACTTGGAAATTATTCTTATTGATTGTACCAGTTAGGAAGTGCCCTGGGTACCAGGCACTGTGTGGGTGCAATAATGTCAATGGCAATATCAAAGGCAAGAAATAATTAATTTCATTCTTGTTTATAATCGCTAGCTACCTTATACTATTTCACTATCACGCTTATTATTTCGCTATTACGCATATTATTATCACAACATTAATACGCTTCAATTGGCTAGAAATAATCAAGATGTAAGCCTTAATTTCCCCTCCCACACAGTCCCTATTTAAGGTATATTTCTAATGCAGTTACTCTACTCTACTCTTAGTTTTATTACAGTATTTGTAATTTTCCAATGATTATTGGGGTGGTGACAGGATAGCTAGCTGGTTTAACGCAAATCTTATTTATATACTCCCACCATCCAACGTCAAAACTCATCAATATGATGTGTTTTAACATGAATTAGATACTGGAGGTAATGACTTCAACAACTATAAAATTTGGACCTACACCCTACTGGCAAATGAAATTGTAGCAGGATTGCTTAAATTATAGTCCTTGTCTCGAGTCAGTTTCTTGATATGCTGATATAATTAGAAGCAATGTCACTTACCTCTCCAGATGCAAGGTATTTCCCATCACTTGAGAATATGAGAGATGTAATTGTTTTCCTATAAAATGTCAATTCAATTTAATACCAAAATATTGACATTTAGCAGTTGGATCGATCGATCATTATAGACAGAAAGAGGAATGTTTCAATAAGACCTGTTTGTAGAAGTAATTGTGGAGTGACCAGTAAAGACAGGTGACCTTTATGCTAAGATTTGGTCAATAGGCCTACAGTTAATCAGGATGTCACAAAGGGGGAAGCTGGAACTCTGCACAGAGAGAAACTTTACAAATTGCATCCTAATTCATTGAATTCTATGTGACAAAATCAAAGCATAAAAAATCTTTCAGAATGCATATAGACACTAGGGATGAGACGATTGTTCTGAAAATGATCGATTTTGCTGATCATCGGCGCTATTTTTAGTAATTGAAAAATAATCGGCATCGACAAATAAATTAATTTTAATCATTTTTTGCACCGATAATTATTTGACAATGAAATTTGAAACGAAAGGTCCGAAATAGTCGCTTCAGTTTTATTTACATCGTTTTGTATATCAAAATATTTGAATAATTCGTCATGCAGCTTGACACCTTCTATTGTTATTGCGTGAAAAAGGTCAACCCATTAGCGTTGATGAATAAGACACGTGAGCACGGTTGAATGAATAATGTTATTTACAACGAAAAAGCGTAACACATTTAATGTTCAGACACGAGAATTCTAAACTTGAAAATAGTCTGAAATCTAGAATATCTTGATAAATTTCAATGGGAAAGAGTGATAAATAGAGTTTCACAAGGGTAGAAATAGTCTGAAATCCGCTAAAAGTCTGAAAATTCTAATGTCTGAATGTTTTACCTCAACTACGAATTGTGTGTTGAAAATATCTACGGTCCGCGTGTTGTCAGACAGCCAATATTTTGTAATGGTTTGATTGAGTGAGAAATAATCGAAACATTTGATCAATCGGCCGATTACTATGACTAATCTGCTGGTAACTAATCGGCTTCGAACATCGGTAAATTGGGTAATCGTCTCATCCCTAATAGACACTTTTATCCCACGACTATTTTGTTGGGAAAAATTGTTGTACCACACTGCAGTGAACTTTATGTATGTCTATCAAGGGGATCTTCAAATGTATTAATAAGCTTACTTACCGATCAGGGTTGAAAATATGGGACTGGCTGCCATTAATAATGTTAAGCAATACAATCACACACCTACATAAAAAAGAAATCATTGCCATCTACTGATAAATATGTGCAGGCAGGGTCAGAGAGAAGGGCCAACCGTTTGGAATCCTAGAGGCATTTCAAAATGTGATAATTCTTGTTTTTGTTGAAGTATGACAAATAAATCATAAAAAAATCAGTTTTCTTCTGAATTTGCTCTAACCTTCTGGAATCTACCTTTCCAGGATTCTTACTTTTGTCGGACCATGTATGCAGGTAATAAATTATTTTGCAAAATGGACTCCATTAATCTGATTGATTTAGATTAATGACGCTGAATCATCATATGAACGCAAAATCACAAAATCAAGTTTGAAACAGTTTGCAATCAGATCTTGATGACACCGTCTAAGTGATAGTTTCACACTGGCAATATTAAGTGGTCACACCTGTATGTATCAGCAATGCAATGTGACTCATACCATGAACATTTGGTAGTAATATTTGACAACGAACAATTTAAATGGTGATAGAATACAGATGAATCATTAAATGCAAATGAAGAATGAATGAGTCATTTATAAAATATATTTAGCTATATGTAAAGTTGTAAACCCTACTGATTTCTAATAGGTCTAATCACAATATAGTAAGTGATTTTCCTAGTGCTGTCAACCTTACCCAGTTGTTTTTCTTCTGCTTAACGTTTTCGGCAATTATCAGTGTGACTAATGTTTCCTATAGTGGATTCTATTTAAATTTGATTTAATTTGATTTCTAGTTAAATTTGAAAACTGCTTCCTCTTCTTCAAGTGTGTTTAAATATGATGATAGCTAGGTTCAAAAAGCCTTTCTACCAAGCACCAACATTAATTGTAAGTGATAAGTTTAGCAATTATCAGTCAAACCTATTATATTCACCACCTGTTTATATCGGCCATGATTTCAGGATCATATAAAATCAAAATCAATTTATAAAGATCTGTACTTTCCAATTCAACATTTAAATGAGAAATAAAAAGGTGTGTGTGTAAACATCCATTCATATAAGCCTAGCAACCAGGGTTCAACAAAAGTAGGAATCCTGGAATCACAGATTTCGGAACGCTTGAGTAAATCCAGAAGAAAATTGATATTTTTAATGATTTATTGGTTGGACATCAACAAAACAATTCAGAAGAAAATGCTGAAATGCCTCTAGGATTCCACAAGGCTGAACCTTTTGTCGGATCCTGATACCAACATCCATCATTATGCTCATATCACTTTGGACACAGCTATATTATGTGACTATCCTGTTTATTAAATCCATTTCAACAAAGAAATGTGGATAGATAACATACCCAGCTGGATATGCAATGACACCAGTTAACGGATTGCATGCCAAACCATTTCTATTTGTTGTTGTGAATCCCAATATACTCTCTAATGATATCTAGATCACATGAAAAATAAATACCAATGATACAAATATGTTCGATTATGATTGGGATTTCTATCAGATGTTAAAATTTCTAAAATAGAAACAGAGATAATAAAACTTCATAAACGGTTATCTACAGTGTCACAAAAGTTTTGATCTTCCGGGAACTGTGTCCGGTTGTAAACCTTCTGGGATCGAATTTATAATGCTTCATAGTTTTGAAGAATTGATCTTAAAATTTTATAACTTACTTTGAAGCAAGATGCATGAATTTCAAAACATAAGAATATGAAATCCAAAAATAATAAACTTTGAATAAGAAAATAAGGATAATAAGATTGGAAACATTCTGATTTGTGCTGGCCTCCCGGGAACCAGGTTCCCAGGATCAGGAACTTTGTGATAGCCTGCCGTTATCTCTGTTACTCAGAGTTCCGTGCGATTATCAGACGGTTTTAATAATAACCAATATACTATTCATAACAATGACAGTGTGAATAAAACCATGTGATGAGCGATATGGTGCAAACTGAGTAACAGAGACAATATCTTATCTTTGACTTCGTTTCTATAGACCTACTGCTCAGCATTCCTGCACCGAGCACTCTATTGATGTTTTGCCCCCAATAAAATTATAAACAATAATCTCTATGATAATAAATTCCATTCAATTTAGTGTATGGCTGCACATAGCTTGAAAAATTTTGGAACTGTTAGTTGGTTCAAGGAGAAATCTCCATCTATTTGCAATGATTAATCATTAACTCAAGTTTCTTATTTGTGTACATATCCTTATTGAAATTTTTTGAAAAAGCTTCAACTTCGATATATACGAAATAAAAATTGTTGCAAATTTTGACTTCAACCTTCAGCGGATTTCAACCGCAGTTTCATTTGATATTTTTGATCTAAACAAGGATGTTTATGCCTTGAATTACAATATCCGCTGTGAATCTAATATTTGCATACTACGGGATTAGGGCACATCTGATTTACGGAAAACGGAAAGAAATTTACGGAAAAATATAAAACGAGGTCCATTGCATTCTGCTTTCCTGTAAACGAGTGTACCACATGGGATTATATCACCGTGAGTGGTGGATTTGGATGCAATGAAAATAACATCTTGCAATGTTGTCTTGGATTGTGATTATTTTGTCTATTTTGTCCTAGCATCTGTTATTATTTATTTGTGTAAATAATCATCGATAGAAAAGAATACAAACTTGTAAATGTTTTTAATTAAATACGAATTACGATCTGAACAGTGTTTGCAAGTACAGTAGCTGACAATATCTTGACAAAGTAAACATTGAAGTTTACCTGCACAATCAGAGTTTTAACGAAAGCTTTCGATTCGATGTTATATATATGGTGAAGAATTTAATACAGTAATGCAGTTACCATTTGTATCCGTCTGCGAAGGATACTGTCTTTATTTTGCACAGTTACCATTGCTTACCCTAATTGTTATGAGATTGGTAATGACAAGAATCGGAACTACACTTTAATATTTGTTTTTAGTTAATTCAACTATCGAAATCGACAATAATGCAATAAATTAAAAAGCAATGTTTTAGGTAGACGAAGACCTAGATCAAAATAACTAACGAAGATGACAATGACAAAAATACAACATACAATAAATCAATCAATCAATCAAACGGTTCCATTAATTGATGCTAATAACTACGTAAAACACTGGAGGAGTAAATAACAGAATATCAATAATATCCAAATGTCTTACCGGTATGTCGAATGTCTAAATTTAAAACATCATCGCAGAATAGTTGTTGCTATATTCACTACACCTAAATCCATCGCTCAAAACGATGTATTTCCATGTGGTACACTTGGTTTCAGGGAAAGCAGAATACAATAGACCTCGTTTTATATTTTCCCCTAAATTTATTTACGTTTTCCGTAAATCAGATGTACCCCGGGATTAGTTATAATGCAAAAAATAGTGGAAAGAAACATAAATACAATGAAAAAGGTCCTGAAATGTTGTAATATTTCCCTTATTCATCGTTTGACTTTAGTAAGAAATAAAGGATTACAATAATAAGGACATTAAACATTTTTACTTCAGAAGTTCAAATCACAAATTATATGTTCTTTGTTCTTCTTTAAAGAATAGGCCTATGTCTAGACTAGCATGTACAGAGCTAGAACTTGTATATAACGGCCAGCTATGAGAAGTAGATAAATTGACCACTATAGACAGGTGACCTTTATATACAGGTTTGATTCAATAGAAAATACTGTTTTAGACATTGCAAGAGTGACCATTATAGACATTTGGCCGCTGTATAGAGGTGACCGTTATAACAGGTTTCACTGTAGTGCACATGTTTGCATTCATCAATTATGAAACTCACACACAAATATAGGTCTACAGTTGAATTTCCAACAATTTTAACAGGTTGTCTGTTGCCTTGTGTAAGTCAATGACCTTGATCCATATTGAAATACAGTATCTGAATCAGCTTAAGAATTAATTAAATTTAGTTGAATTTCTAGGTAGGGATGCTGCGATATGCCTGCAATCTCAGGCGCACATAACAAACTTTCCAGCTTAAGCCCCAAGCTCAGGCAAGCGGTCGCGAAGCGGCAGCGACCGCCAGCCCAGATCCACGCATACGGAGTCAAACTTCAACCAAGGATATTGGAGACCCAAATTTCAGCCGATAGTTTCTCCTGCGCGCTTTACACACATGCTGTCTGTGTCGCTAGAATGTTCCACTACTTATTAGCATCGTGGTTCTGTTTTTATCAAGAACGATCAAGTATTTTATTCTATATGAAATTTTAAACTCGACCTTTTCTGTAACACCCTTTGTTTCACTCTTTCGTCTTTTACACTTTTTTACAGTCACGTGGTCTTGCGATTTTGTCCGCTCGCTGGTATGTTGTGCCTCAGGGCACGTAGTTGTAGCGCTGTCACGTTTACATGTTAATTGTTATCCTCATTGTTGTTGTATTCAAAGTTGTATTCGTGAATGGTTGTTCGTGCCGCTATTATGATTGACTATTATGTTTGCCTGCTAATTGCACCTATTGTTGTTTCTTATTTACTGTGTTATGCTCTGTTGAATTCGTCCAGTTTAATTATTTTATGCACAAGGAAGTAGTTCCTTCAATCACCATTGGACGAGATTGTTTCTGCCTAAGTATGGAATCATTCTGTTAGGCCGATAGTGATTTCTTGCTGCAAAGGCGGTTATGAGAAAATGGGCTTTTCACTAGAGAGTTTTGCCTACTGACCTGCATGTTTGACACTAACTATTGACAGTAAAATACTTTCTGGGGTTCGAAGAGCTTCCTGACAGATGGGAAAAGATCTGTGCTGTTTCTTTCTTTCTTTGCGCTTGTTTAATTCAACGTTAATTTTATTCTTGACAATCCTGCTTAAAGCCTCCCTGAAAAGACCACAATTCTATAGGGTGGTGGGGCTGATAAGATTAGGGAACACTGACATCACCAGCTAGCATTCCAGAGATTGTGTGCTCTGCATCAATAAATATATAAATACATCGTGATCACTTCAATCAAGCTATATCAGGTCAACCCAGTCTGTGAACAGTCATTTTGCTAAATATTTATCAGGTCATAACTTTGTGGGCATATATTGCAGTGTGACATTCTTATAATGAAGTTACATTACTGATTTTTTGTACGCAAGCATAAATTTAATTGAAAAAAATGGCAGTCAAACGAAGATTTTCTTTAAATAAAGTTGATTAATCGTGTTATAGAGAGATATGCTTCGGAACTGGACTATGGATTATGAGAGTATCCTATGGAAGGACCCGTAAGGTCCACACAATTACATTACTCTACTGGGGAGAAGAGATGAACATTTCTTCTCAAAAGAGCGCTTGTGAGAAATTTTGTTTTGAGGTTTCACCCTTACAAAAAATCTATTTTTTTCGTTGAATTTACAGAATTATATACATAGCCTATGCTTTAGCAATAATTTTGCAATTTTCACTCTTGCTCTTGATATTTTATTTTTGATGTGCGGCATGAGACCGAGATGTTGCCGAAGAGTGCCTTTATCTGCAGTCTGGAGTATAATGACAAACTGAACATCTGGAGCAGATACACACAGGGACCGAAACTGCATTAGATGGAAATAAATTAATATTTTCGTTTTTCTAGAGCAAAAAGTGAAAAAGCGAAGCTTTAAAAAAATCAATAGAGCGGGTAAGCGGCGCCAAGCGGAGCGAGGCGACATTGAAGGACAGAGTTAAATTGCTGCACACAGAGGTGGGTGAAGCGCTTACCCTACCAGAAAAGGCCTGTCCAGACATATGTAGCGATCTGCGCGTCCCACGTCGAAACCAAAAACGGCATCCTGTAGAGGAGGAAGATCAGATGCCACAAGGTTTTGTTCGATTCGATTCCAGTCAAAACTGATTTTTAATTAATATTTTAAAACTCTCAAAATTGCAAACTTTTTGAACAGCTATTCGCGCGATCGCCAATATCAATACAAGCCACACGCAACAAAGGGCTCTTTCAAAGTGTTAACAATGGCCCGTGACGCACATCCAATTCGCCAAGTGTCTGTTATCCACGTCGCTAAGGCAACGGCACATTGTTCCAGAACGTGCCAAGTAATGTTCGGGCTCTGCCTGCAGACTTCGTGCGGGCGAGTGACAGTTGTAGGGATCTGCAACCCTCTGATGTTGCCGCGCTCTTCCACTGCAACGTGCAACAAGACTGGCGAATGGCGTCTTGGCGAACGAAGAAATTGAAGGGCATTATGATGTGTAGCCTGTGGGATTTGGACGGTGCAAAGGCAGTTTGCTGTTCGGAGAGACCTAGGCAACGCAGGCTTGAGGTACCGAACCTTTTACTCGACTGACGTTCACCGATTTCGATTTTAAACTGCAGGCGCACCACTAGCCCACAACCTCGATAGAAGTAATCGAGTTATATCTGAGGTAAACTGACTGTTTTTTCATTTCGCAGGGCCTCATACGATTCTACGGATTTTGATAGATGTTAAGAAAGTTTTATTGAATAGTTTACAATACTTCCGTATGCTAAAATTGTGCCTAGAAATTTTCCCTGCAATTCTGCAATGTCAATGTCGACTTTCAAATTTTTTCCTTATCAATCTGTTAATTACTGAATCAAGGTTTGAGGGTTTTCCCGTTTGTAAAATACAACCTCGATAGAGGTAATCGAGTTATATCTGAGGTAAACTGACTGTTTTCTCATTTGTTTTCTCATTCTCATTTCTGCGATGTCAATGTCGACTTTCATTTTTTTCACGGGTTTTACTGGCGATAAAATTTTCAATCCAATTCATTATGGTAAATACTAACATATTCTTTACAAGTTTTATACCACAATTGATCATGTGAGAAAAAAACTTCTCACTACTACTGCTATTGGCTATTGAAAATTATCCATCCTTCGGACTGTGTAATAAAAGGCTGTGATTTTAAGGGGTCCGGCCTGGCAAGACTACCCCCCCCCCTTTCGAATTTACACTGCCGACCAGTCTCTGAGGCCGCCCGCCGGGGAGGGACGCCAACTATTTTTTCGTTGTCACTATCAACACCGGTTGGTCAACACAAGGAGGATGCGGACTGCGCAGCAGTACGCGGGACTCGCAACTCGCAGTTTACATGATTAACTCAGCTATATATAATCTCTTACCTCTGACTCCTAGAAACTCTCCAGTCCCAGCTCCGCAAAAAGCTTGCCTGAGCTGAGTTTATGCTAATAACTTTCTTGAAAATGTGAATTTGTTACATATTTAAAACATAACAGGACAATGTCATTTACTGATGTATGTCGTTTTAAAATCAATAAGTTCATTACTCAATGAATAATAGAGTGAATGAATAGATCTGAATAATCAATCAGCATGGTCCTACCTAAATTGGGAATAGACATATAGTTTGAACGTATACAGGCTATACACTGGGCCTACAAATATCACATATCATATATTTCATATCCAAATCAAAATTTACATTGGTGCGCACGCGGAAGGAAACATCGTAATTTCTATCGAAATTAACACGAAGAAATGAATTAAATGAATAATTATTCAGAAACAATTAACGAAGTACAATAACGAGTTCTATAATTATGTAACAAAAGCATGATTGCAAAGCCCTAATCAGACTGGGAACTCAGACTCACAGATTCGTAAGGTGTTATAAATTAAAATAATATTTCCTGTTTTCAAAACAGATGAACCCGTTACATTGGAATTTGACAATTCAATCATAGCCTTACCTTTTCAGATAGTATTCTTAAATCCTTTGTACTTGTACTTTTACGAATCACTTTACGAGAAGGTGTTAACCTATTATTGCTGAAACCAGCAAACGAACGACGACCTTGCATCTTGATTCTTTCACCCAACCAAAACACAAAGTAGTATTATTACTTGAAACATCAAACCCTATCAAACGCATCAATAGTTCCAGTTGAACAGATGGCATGAGTAGTATTATGACTATACTAAAATCACAGCTTATCCATTGCAAAACTATTTTGGAGAATTCTGTTTGTCAGCGAGGGGTAAGCCTGCCTGGTTTTGACAAAATCAAATGATCTATGAAAACAGGTGAACATTAAAATCCACGTGCAATATGTCATTATATCAAAGCTAAACCATGGCCAGTCTTTCGCCAAGCTCCATGGATTCTTCGTTATTCTGTATTGTTGAATTTGTCTCTTTGAGATAACAAGAGCCGTGACAACATGAAAAGTAAGACAAACACGACTCAGAAGACCCGGGACAAAACAACTCAGCATACGCCAGCAAAACAATCAAAATCACGTTTCAAACAGAAAATCATAAAATTCGAGTCGAGACCGCTGTGTCGTTCTGCCATCAGTTCCCTGGGGACTAAGGGGGTAAGAAGGCTACTTTTAAGCCCATTTGTTCATATTTGTACGCTATGGTCATCATTGCTTTATAATTTGTACTATTTTTCTCATACTGCAGTGTTTATGTTTGTGATATCTCAATTTTTTGGAGATGTTACCGGTATATACAGCCGGTATAGAACGTAAAAACATTGGATAAACGGTGTGTCAAAATATCTCATAAGACGATATCCTTATATAATTCGAATCAGAGAATTTGTTTACTGAGAATATAAAGATGTAATGTTTGCATTATTAAATCATAATATATAAGGAAATTGTTGAAGTCAAATTACATGACGTGTCACAAGGATTCCTTGTGGCCCCGGGCGTTAAACATTTTGTGAACAATCATAAAAAGTCTTACAATCCTGAGCAATCCTGGCAATGGAGAGTCATTTTATGGAAAAGGTTTGACCATAGTCAAGGTTTGACACATTGAAAATATTATTGATTGTTGAAAACACTACCTTGGTAACTGTTTTATGTTGCTAAGCAATGGCAAGGTTATAAATGCAATAAAGCAGGTTCAAAAGGAGAGGTTAATCCCTGATTTGTATGGATCCACCTTACAATTAGCATACTACAATGACACTAATAATCTATATACGCCTTAACATTTGCAAGGTAGACTGAATCAAAAATTTCAAAAATTTTCATAACCTGCTGCAGATGTTATATAATTATACGAAACGATAATTTTAATACCTTGTGGCTCTTGATAACAAATCAAATTGATAAACTGCCCTTATCATAGTATAGGTGGCACAGCAGATGTGCCTCTTGCGGTATCTTTCCGGTATCTGAGCGCATATCAAAGAGATCGTATCATGTCAAAGTGATTGCTACGTCAGCCTATGGAATACAATATTGATAAGAGTTTACATCATATATGGCATTTTAATACGTATATAAATATATTTGTGGCACAATAAAATAGCTCACAGGCAAGTCTGAAACAAGGAGGCTTTTTAATATTTTCTCATTTACATAGTGTTACCTTAATCTTAAAACTTCTAGAATAAAATACTATACACTATAACATAACTAGTTAGGTACAAAGAAATATCAATTAATGGTGATATCTATCTACTATATATATGTCATCCAAATAAACAAGCACTAGTGCTTACGGATGACTGCAACCATATGTACATATTTTCTAAATTGATATATGGTTGAAATACATACATACATACATACATACATACATACATACATACATACATACATACATACATACATACATACATACATACATACATACATACATACATACATACATACATACATACATACATACATACATACATACATACATACATACATACATACATACATACATACATACATACATACATACATACATACATACATACATACATACATACATACATACATACATACATACATACATACATACATACATACATACATACATACATACATACATACATACATCATAATATCAATTAATTTTAGAATTTCGGTATATATTTTAATTTTAGATTGGTGATGATGAGTATACACGGTTGCATCCAAAATCAAATGGGAAGGATGTTTTACAGAAATGGTTAAGCCAATTGAGTAAGCTATAGGATTTTCTGCAGATAAATATCTCTCACCTGGCATCGGGCATCTTCGGTAGAACGAGTCAGAATTGGGAATTTACTGTTCTTATTTCACGATATTGATCAGCTCTTTCGTATTAACGACTCGTAATGACTGTCAATGGACTCAATGTATCTCACAACAATCACATTGTATACGTCACTGTGTTTTGAGTGTTACAGCGCTTTTGATTACTTGTCATGCAGAGGCCAAATGACTTGTTTGTAAGGCCAAAATGAACAGCATTTTAAACACTTCAGTGTAGACTATAAAAACGATTATCTATTGAATGTTAAAATTAGAAAAAATATGTAGAATATGTATAGAATTTAGTTACCAACTATCTTGAATAATGTAAAGGTCATCACTCTCATCATCAATAAAACGTACGTGGAAATTATGATTTTCCTAAAATATCTGATCTCATTGAGAACAGAATCTGGGATATGGTAATGAAGATCAACGATCAATGATAATGAAGATTTGTTGTCCCATTGAAAAAAGAACCAATCACAGGAGCTATCACGTGATTATTACAACGTAGCCTAGAATTATATATTCGCTATGATATTCTTGACTGATAGACTCAAACAACCTGTTTCAGGCTCTTTTATCAAAACTAAGAGATGGAAATATTATATATAATCCCGGGGTATATTTGAAATATTTTATAGGAAATACTACTGGGTATACGAAATAGTGGTGTGCTAACTTATCACGAATACCTAAAAAAGAATTACCATTCAAAGAAGCACGTCCCGTAATAGCGTTAGTATGGGGAATAACCCCCTCTCCCCGGGTTGAGGAGCATCCGTATCGATATTTATCCATGTGAAGTACTAGAAAAATCGTATTCAAAATCTTCACTGACGCAGCTAGATTACCAACGGGGGCAGTTAAATATAAATATCACTTTTTCAATCTCGCCTATGATTTGTACCCCATTTACGCAACACTCTAATATTCAGTTTATGCACAAAGTATATCTATGGTTTTGATCTCAGCTCGTAACTAACTCTGCCAACCCTCAATAAAATTAATTGGGATTTAAATACTTACAAAGAAGATGAGTACTAGAAATAAAATAGGTTTAAGATTATTTCTATTAAAAGCTAAAAGTTTCACCTATCAAAATATCGCATCTTATCTTCTCCGATAGGAAGCTTCAATTACTAGAAACACCCTTTCAGAAATTTTGATTACATCTGATAATGGTATGACCCTATGCTTGCTAATCATTGAATTTTATCCCGGTTTTCGTACTTTTGGTATTTGAGTGCTATAAATGGAATCAGCAGGACATAAGATAGCAAAGAAACACAGTCGAAAACCCAAAATTTCAACTTATTAATCGTATATACCCTTGAACGTCAGTAGTGAGCAAAAAATTGGTACGTCCCCGTGGATTGTATCAGTATACCAGTATGGAAGCCCCGGGACAATAGGTCTGCCAGGGATTACTTTCATGCAAAAAATAAGGGAGATACAAAAGTCAACTCGAAACTCAACATAATCGACGTATATTCTTCCACATTATTTTCTACAATCGTTGAACCATAAATATATATTTTATGCTGTTTGCCAACGATAAGCATATAAATATAATATAATCAAAATATCACTGTAAAATTTTCCAAATTCTATTTAAACTATTTACAAACTGATCTGGAAACCATAAATGATTAAAATTGCAACATTTTAAAACTCAGACGAAACAATGTACTTGCTAACTATAGTTATATATATATATATTTATACTGGTGCTTCGTAGAGATTTGTTACTTTATTCAAATCAAGATTACCAAAAGATTCGCGAGTGAACATTCGCTTAAACGGTCGCTCTTGATTCCCTGGCAATGTTATTTTCCGATTATTCGCAGCGTCTATCGGAGGTAAAACGCATTTTGTTTCTTGCCTAGAACGACTCGAATTCTGTTGTAAGATGCAACTCGGTAGTGAAGAAGCAGTAATGAAATCAAAATCATCAACAGCTTTCTTTTTCACATTTTCTAGAATTAATTTCCGTGCAAAATCTTCGAGAGGAGCTGAGGTTGACGCACGCCATTTATACTCTTGTCGATGTTTTCGTTTCTCGCATCTCAAATCATATAAATCTTTCGCAACTTGTCTTTGCTCTGCAGCCATATGTGAATAGCAGACTTTTCTTTGACGGTCAATGTCTTTTTCAACTAAACGTAATATATTATCTTTTCTTTTTGATTGAGCAATAGCTTTATCATAATGAGACATTCTATGACTTTCAGATGCTTCTGCAAAACCGTTGGATATATTTCTCCTCTTTGCTGACATGCTTTTTCTGTCTATCGCTAAGTCTGTTTCCCAAGAAATATAAAAATAAATCAAATGTACAATTTCTGATCTCTCAGGATCATAGATTATCTTCAGATAAGAGTTTTTTAATTTCGTAATAAAATAAGGTTACTTGTCCTTATCATTATTTGGTTCTATAAAAGTACCATACAAAAATGACACCGTACATTATATTTACCCCGATATTTACATATATTTCAACCATCCATCATCTTACCATCTTACATGTCAAGGCAATAATAATAGCTAACAATGCGGTTTACTTTCGGGTTTAGTATCAACTTTATAAACAAGGTTAGGATCACATTTCTGATGAAATGAATTTTATTTTAAATTGTGTCCCATATATTTTTGTCCTCGGCAAAAAAGACAGGAGTATACAATGTATACATCATTATTATGATTATTTAACATGAAAACATTTAACGCAGAACTATTTGAGAAGGATTAATTATACTCTTTCATTCGATTCCTTATTATCTTTCCGTTATAATACTTTTCAGTTCTGTTTGCACGTGCTTAAGGAAGCACAAGGAAGGCAGCTGAATGTAGTGCATTGAACGGTTTTTTGTACTATGGCAAACAGAAGCATATTTTGTAACACATACGATATTACTGCAAATGGTGCGAATCTAAATAAGCTGAAATTTCGATAGACAGCAATTGGAAGTTAGAAAGCTAATTTGAAAGATTTAGTCTATTGATGAAGACTATCTAAAGGCTGTATAGAAATTAGATATAGGAATATATAGTAATGACACAATTAGTCAATAAAATGGTAAGAAGATAGCCCAGCTATAATTGAAGTCTAAACATCGCTCAGCTCCTGTGTAACAGGTTGTTTGTGCTATGTACTAATTACCAAATGGTCTGTTATTTGTGTGTAATAATGATTTGATCATTCATTTTAAACTTTAAAGTGCATTATAATAAATTTATTATCAGCTGTTTATAAGATAATAAAGTGATTCCCAATGGGTCAGGGGAAAAAATCCATCGGCGTCACTCGATTTGTTAAATTGTTTATACTCTGGAGAGAGAAAGAGTCACACGAGCCACAGGCTTCGCACTGCTGCTTAGAATCCAGACATTTTCAGAAATATTACAGTCATTAGATAGTAACGTATAGATGGGGGTGCTAATAGCATGCTTATATAACAAGTGGAATCGATGAACTGAAATTCAAAAAAAATATTATCACCCATATTTTCAAGTAAAGCAAAAACATGTCCATTCTTTGAAATATCAATTTATTTCCGAATCTCTGGAAAAGGACAGTGAAAAGCGGCGAACGTTGAAAGAAAATAAATCTGTTGTAATCATTATGAAATAAAATTAAGATTATAAAATGCTAGCGCTATGAAGATCATAACTGAATTCATCGTCTTTCTTTATTCAGTTTTTGATAAAAAGATTTGTCAAACGCCTATCTGTCAGACATCATCAATGGCATCAATAACTCAATCAATACTATACAATAAAAACAAATTAGTATAGTATTCATTATTTCTTATCATGTTCACATTTCACATAAAATTCACCCAAAGTTTCATGAAAATTATTTGAAAACAGACCATTTAGCGTTCATGAACTTTTCATTAGAGGGTTCATGAACTAATAAGAAATTCATGAAAAATTAACAAAAGTACCCATAAAACAGATCATTTAGCATCCATGAATTTTTCATTAAAGGGTTCATGAACTAGTAGGAAATTCATGAAAAACTATTAAAAGTACCATGGAACAGATCGTTTAACGTTCACGAACTTTTCATTAAAGGGTTCATGAACTAATTTGAAATACACGAAAATTTGGAAAAAGTTACATAAAAATTATTTAAAAACAGATCATTTAGCGTTCATGAACTTTTCGTTTTAAAGGCTCATGAACTCATGAGCAATTTATGGAAAATTAACAAAAGTACTCATAAAACAGATCATATAGCGTTCATGAACGTTTCATTAATGGATTCATGAACTAATGAGAAATTCAAGAAAATTTAACAATTGAATTGGAACAAATTAAAATAAAATTGAAATTTAATTCCATTAAATTTAAAAAATAAAAGGTACTCATTACTCACACAGCTAATCTAAAATATTTTCTTCTAAAACATTGTTTCCTTAATATTCAGATTTTATAAATGGCATTTGAAGGGATTTGAAAATAGCAATGTCGCTAAAATAAAAGTGAAGTCTTCCCAGTACCGTAAGCACCTGGGTTGATAGTGAAGATATTAAAAAGGCTATTTAGAAAATAAAAGGCAATCTGTGTAAAATTGCGATAGAGATTTAATTAACAAAAATTATCTTTCTTTGTCCTTTCTCTTTTAAATTTATCATTCTCATTAATTATCATATAACATAACTGATATTAAAGAATATAATATACCCTATTCGTAACCGTAAAATAACAACGGAATTGAACGAGACAATAATAAAAACTTATTTTATATATAGATGAAATATGTTACCGTATAATAATTTAACATTCACAGTGGACATATTTTCTTTGAACATTCATCACAAACTCTGACTGGGTAATCCCAACCTCGTGACGGTACAGGCAAACGAGATTGTGAACACTCGTGACAGAATCCATGGCCACATGAGCGGCAGTGATGCTTGGACTCTTTACCTTTAAACTTTTTTTGACATCCTTGACAGTTTTGAATGTCACAATCAGGGATCCAGTATTCAGGTCTAGCAACATCCACTACTAACTCCCGTGGATATTCTAGTGAACTTGAAATGTAAGATAGAGTTGATTGGACTGTTTCAGTTACTTTTCGGGAAGTAATAAGCTCTGGGGGACATTGTGAAGGAATATTCTCCGTTGAACGTACAGAGACAAGTGCACCAGTTTCAAGAGCAGGATCATCTTCTATTGCTTCAAGAAGACCACTAAAATATATGAATACCAAATAGGTATGTTGATTGCTAAAGAGGTCATAAGGACAAATGTCAAATACTTTTAGGCCCTGTTTACAAGGAGGGCGAGTTACCCGGGTAGGCGAGTTACTCGCCTTACCGAGTTAAAATGTGTTATGTGTTTACAAGGGTCACCTGAGTAACCCGCCTACCCGAGTTAAATAATTTGAAGCCAATCTAAGCATGCGCGCTGAAATGGAACGATTAGAGAACAAAAGATGTCTACAGCGGAAACGTTCGAAACAATAGAAAATTAAATCTACCATTTTTTAATTTTAACCCGCCTACCCGAGTTACTCGCCTATATCCGTTTACAAGTCAAAAAGTGACAGAAAGTTGTCTCGGGTAGGCGAGTTACCCGGTCTGCCAAGGCGAGTAACTCGGGTAGGCGAGTTACTCGGGTGGGCGAGACAATTTTCTCACTTTGCTTGTAAACAGAACGCGCATAAACAATAGACCCGGGTAACTCGCCAACCCGAGTAACTCGCTTACCCGAGTAACTCGCCCTCCTTGTAAACAGGGCCTTAGTTTAAAAATTTATATTTAGTTTATGCCCAGTATGAAATATTCCATTTAAAAATGATCAATCATGGAATGTTTCTCATAGCGAAAACAATTCAGTAGGCAATAAAGCGTGTAGTATATATGTACAAAGTAAATACCATTGAAGTATAAAATATCTATATTGCAAGTAATTTTCTATAACAACAAGTATGAAATTTGATATAAACTTGCAGAAGCGTTTGTGGTTGCACAAACAAAAGTTGGTTTAGAGGAACTTACCTGACATCATATGGCTCTTTTGGGCCCTGGATCTGTCTTGCAGCATCAGCAGTTTTAAAGCATGCATCGCAAACTCTAACAGGGTCGTCTCCCCAACCTCTCTCTGGTACAGTCATACGGTTCTTGGTACAATCTCCACAGAACCCCTGACCACACACTCTACAGTGATGTTTTTTCTCAAAATCATCAAAATCATGACCACAACTACGGCAGTCCTGTAAAGAGAAGCAGAGAAATCATCTTGATGAGCAGCCCAACACATAGTTGCACAAGTGCATTATAGAGGGTAGATATTGAATTATATGTAAGAGCCTGTATCAACACATCCGAATGCAAGGTCAATTGATCTACATACTTGGCGAATAAGTCATCTTGAAGTACATCTTTTTATAAAAAAATGTAAAATTGAGTTTAGTCTTAAATGTTTTGAGCAAGTACCAAGTAAAAATGCCCTAGGAATGCAGAAGTAGTTTATACATGTCTCTCGCTTCATATACAGTATGAGGTCAATGCCAGCAAATTCATAGTAATCAGAAACAGTAGACATCTACATATGTCAATCATATATATATATATATGGTAACATACCAGGATTTGGAAGTTAGGTACCCAGTATGCTGGTGCTACTTTATCAGTGACCCAATTTGAGACAACTTTAGTTGGTTTGGCACTGACTGAGCCAATTGTTTCAGCAATAACACTAACACCATCTAACAAACGTCGTGCTGCGTTTTGCGTCCCATGCATAACACTAGTCTGAAAGTTGAAAATGATAGTTTTTGTTAGTTGTGAGTTGATAAGATCTAGAGGAGGACATGGGAGAAAAATGGAATTATTCTAGACATTGCTTCCCTCAAACAATGATATACAAGGAGGCCTGAATATCCGCAGAACAAGCCAAGCCAATGTAGCATAAGCTACATATTATTATTCGATTTTATTTTGCTGGTTTGATCCAACAAGGCATTTATATATTCAGGCCTAGCCTGGCCAGAAGGATGATATTACTTTCGCGTATGAAAGCTAGAAACAACATAACGTCAATCCACCATGCAAGGCCTCGGTGCAAGGCCAATCAGTCTCATACAAAAGTATCTTCCAACATTAATCTAATTAATATAAAATTAAAATTCAATTCACCCCTGGCCAATGATGGCGTATTTCTGTTCTCACTGCAGTCTCCACCGGGTCTCTGTTGCCATACCAATACTGACGACTTCTGTAAATCACTCCACATTCTGGACACTCAAGCACATATCTAGAATAGAGCAAGTTCAAAGAAAAATAATTAAAGCTACATGTTATAAGACACAATAGAATCATTCTGATTGGTGATTGAGTTGAAATCAGATTCCACAGTATTGTGGTATTCTAGATTTCGCAACAGGGATACAGTATAATTGATCCCTTGTATACAAACAAATCACATAACAAGCGGTGTCGTCAACATGCGTGCCAGCGTGCCCCATTGTTTTTTTTAATAAATTTTACGTAATTCAGCCTCCTTTGAAATCTGTTTCTCGTCGCCGTTATCACGCCACTCGGTTGTGAATTATGTTGTCTTCTCTGAGTTTCTCCTTGTATTATTGTCTCGCAGGTGTAGAATCAGTGTAATTGTAATCTGTACTATCAAATAGGCCTAACATATCTAATGAAATTAGGTTCATCCTGCAGTTGAAATAAAGGATTTGTTATGCATACCTTATATTGATTAAATAAGCTGTCTGAGTGATGCTCGTAATACGCGTGAAACTACGTTAGTAATTGAGAAATGTGTATTCTTCGAGTTGAGTCAATCACCATTATAATATTATTTATATGTATATAGAACAAATATAATCTGATATAAACAATAAACAGCTAAACATTGCTCATGGATATTCGTATTAAGCCCATTAAGGCTCAACAAAGCAATTCGTAAGTTAAATTACAGTACTGTACAATTCGAATTGTTGTGATTGGAAGAGGTAAAAGCACGCTGTGAGACATAAATAATTCATGTATTGCATTTACACAGATTTTCCTGTTACAAATGTAGTTTCAGACGGATAGCGATCCTTAGACAGTTTATTTTATTAATGAAAATTATATATTCCCTATTTCAATTTTTACTTACCTATTTTATGTACTACAAGATGAACCTAATTTCATTAGATATGTTATTTGACATTACAGATTACATTGATTGTAAATGTGCGAGGCAATAATACGAGGAGAAACTCAGAGAAGACAACAGACATAACAAGGATTAATAGTTCACTATGTATCCTCTATTAAAGGATGATGAATTCACAACGGTAATATCTGGCAGAGGGAGATGTGTGTAGCACTCCCGAGAAAATTTCAAAGAAGAAAATGTGTGCTTTTTGTAAGGTAACCTAGTATATTAAACAATCTTTAAAATGTGGAGAATCCATAGCATCATATCACTGACACAGTGCCATAGGCCTAGGCCTAAATTTTGTTCTCAATTTGACAATCCCTTCTGATGAATCGAATCATCCATCAATAGTATTGAAAACTTCTTTTACAATCTTTCTTACATTTCAAAAGCGAGCACATTTTGATATTTTCTATTGTCATTGAAATATATTTGAATCTTAGTTTTGCATCTGATAGTGACATGTGAGCTATGAAACCCAGTTGCAAACAAATCCTCTGTGAATTGCAATTTTGGTTTGTCACAGGCTGAATTATAATCCTCACAATGATTTTTTAACAACAATCCGCATAAACATTTTTGCAAGTCTGATACATGTGATGAGAGCTTCTTCCCAAATGCAGGTATGCCATTGCTTGGGGGAAATTTTAAACATCAATCAGGAGTGGGTAGTTGCGACCATGGGGATCAAAATTATACCTTCTTGCTACAATAAATAGCGATATCTATCTGTTGTCAACTGTCAACGTGTTGTATAACAGAACTTATTAACCAATTAATGATAATCCATGACTTGAACACACTTACCCAGACCATGCATACTTTGCAAATCCAAGCCATGCTGTATCAATTGATGATGCAGTTTTAGGAAAGACTACACACTCAGCACCACGTTCATAGCATGACTGTACAAAAACAATAACAAAATCTTCTAATTCAAGCCAAATTTTTAGACAACTGAATTTGAACATATGCATTTGAGCATTATCTTCTACTCTCAAAGAATGTCAACAAGCAAAGGTATTAAAATGGACTTTGATAATATCTCAGAGTAAACTGTATACTACAGTAATTTTTGATGATAGGGTACTACTTAGTTGTTTGTCATGTTTAAGAAATCGGGCAAGCATAATGCTTCTTTTTAAGGCAGTTCTCGGTGAAGCAAAGAGATATGATACAAACCATAAACTGACTAGAGTATTGATTGAACACACATATATGTAGAAACATATAAGAATTTAAATTAACGAGAAATGCTGGTACAGCACAACCTGGTGTATTGCCCCTTAATATCATTGTCCTGACGAAGATAAAAATTATGATAATAGCCAGATTGGATTACCATGGTTAAGTTTGATAGAAATTGGTTCTGAAAAAGTTAAATCAGTGATATTATCAGTCACCATGATATGAACAGCAGTGAAACTAGCAGGGGGGTTACACTGTAGTATTATGCATTAAATCTTACCCTGCAGAGAAGACGTCTATTATCAAATTGAGCTTGATATTTACACCTTGCTACACAAGAGTGAGGTACGCCATCTTTTTCGTGGCTCATACTACACTGGCATCTAACACTGTAAATAAGAATTTAAATTTCAACAATTACAGTTACAGTTCATGAACAATTTATCAACTCCATCAACAGCTCACGCACAGTTTTAAAAACAGTTCATGAATATGTCATATAGACCAGTTTTTGGACAGGAAATTGCCCACATGTTCATAAGAGGGTTCAAGAACAATGAATGAGCTGTGAAGAAGAATTCAATTTTCAGCTCTCAGTTTATTATTTCCTAAATATCATTGCTAATAAGAACTCATCTGGGTTTCTTTTTACGGTTCCAAAATTACCAAGGACAATTTACATACATTGCATAACAGCCACATATGAGAGGTATATAAATTGGCCACAATGTGCGGGTGTCCTATATATACAGGTTGATTCCATAGAAAATACTATTTTAGACATTGCAAGAGTGACCACTATAGACAAGCGGCTGTTATATAGAGTTGACTGTTATCACAGGTATGAATGCCAGTTAAATATTAAGCTTGGATAGACACCAACCAATCAGTTAGCCTTGAAATTGTAGCTTACAAGCAGGATTGGCATTTTACTGAACAAGTAAAATATTCATCTGGAAAACTGTTGAGAGCTACATCTTCAATTTCACCAGTAAATTTCTCATTCAAAACCTAAAAAAAGAATAAGAGCAATAAAGTCCTGAGGGGAATGGCTATGGATGAAATTATTATTAAACCAAGGGATAAGACAGAGTGTCTGTTGTGTAGGTCTATATTGTGTAGAATAGCAAATTAAATTATTATCGGTCAAACATCAACAACAAAAAGTCAGAAGAAAATGTTAAAATGCCTCAAGGATCTCAGAAGGCTGAACCTTTTGTCGTACCCTGCATGCAAGGCTACATACAATGATAGCAGGGTGTCTCAAAATGTGTGATCTTGTTAACCTGGTTTGCTCAAGGTCAGCACAAAAGGAACTTAAATCCTTCGTTTTAGTTTTTTTTGTAAAATCATAATATCTGGTAAACTTATTTGTTTAAAATTCATACCATTGAGTTCAAAATAATGATAGAGATGGTTTAATATAATTTGTGTTAGACCATTTCTAATTTGATTGAATGGAAATGATGGAAGTTGATTCCAAGGACATAGCTTCTCATAGCAATGTGGTTGAATGTGGACCATTAAAGATTAGAAAATTATCGGTGAATTAGTTTGGGCATACTAACCAAGAATGCATCATAAATCACTTGTAGAGAACGGGCTGATCGCACAGAGCTGTTTGTCAAATGAACTTGAATCTCTTTCAATAAACCAGAGAAATCTGTTGGAGGAGCAGTTGTTCGTGTTCCGACATATGAAATTGAACTGAATGCCTGCACATCTTTTCCAACAGAAACAAATTGATCTCTTACAATTTCATCACCTGATTTTGAAGAACTGCAATATGAAAAACACATGCACAAGATCAGACATTTTTTCAGCATCGTAATTGTTAATCACAATCCGAAATTTTATTACCAGATTTAGACTCGTAGATCCCATTTAAAAAAAAAGACTACTCAGTTCAAAAATAATCTTTGGCGCGCAAATAAATTACTAATATTCATTGGATTTTTACACACTAGTTGTCCTATGTTGTGCAGATTAAATATTAAATTAGATTATTCAAGCCCCCTTCAACCCGTTTTCTTTTTATTACAGAAAAGGATAATTACAACAATGATCCACAAGCTCAAAAATGACAAAACAGACAGAATTCGCTGAAAGACACAACAAGATGTCTGAAGATAGACTTGGTATATTACAGGTTATGTTAATAAGTATGACATAAGCATCTTAATAGGCACATCTTAATTTCTCATTTTGCATAAATATTAATTATGCATCTCGGTACTAAATTAAGAAGAACAATATAGACATTTCATTTTGTACAGTTCAATGATTTGATTATACAAGATTAGATTCCTGGGGAAACGAATCCTTCAAGATATTAAACTCAAAAACCGTTTCAGATTTTGAAAAGTTATGCGCAAAGTCATAAACATAGTTGTAGACAGACACACATCTGTGCTATTTGTGACCCTAGGATTGAATATACAGTATTACACAATTATTGATTAGTTCCTTATAAATAGCAACTATTGCATTCCGAAAATAAAACTAGATTAATAATTTTGTCAAAGCATTCTTATATTTGTTGACTAAACGGTTGGTTATTATTGATAAACCAGAGTAAAAAAGGCTAGAATAATGACAATCACAGCAGAAAATTGAATTTTGTGTGATTAACTCCTGTCAGCTAACTCACATTTCAGTGCTGTTCAATCCCAAAGGATATGTGTGGTGCGTCTCTTGAAAGATAAGAATAGCTGGACCAAGACTACAAAGAGGTCCTTCCAGTTTACCCTTCTCTTGTACACACTTTAAATCTTTACTAAAGTATTTGATATATGCCTCTGAAGCATCACCCAAAAATGTATACATATCACTATGAAGTCGTTCAGCACGTGTACGATATATCACCACATCAGATATAGCAAGTATTTTTAATAACAGTCTCATTCGTTTATTGGCATTGTCAGAAATACCAAGCAGACCTTCAGTATCTAGCACCAATGCATTGATATCTTTATTATACGCAGCCCATACCCCAACTGTACATGAATGTTGACAACTTGAAGTGGAAAATACTTCTTCTCCACGAAAGAATGTATGATTTAGCGTGAATGATTTTCCGTCACCAGTGTTTCCAAAAATGGAAATGACTTTTGTCCGTGTTTCTGCATTGCATCCAATTTTGTCAATGAATTCACTGACATTGGCAATCTGAACAGAAAAGAACATTTTAATTATTTCCAATTTGTCATTGTTCAGCAACAAATTAATGTTTGTAAATTTTAAGCTGCTGTGATTCAAATCAATAACCACTAATTAAGATGCCTGAGTTGCTTAAAGACAAGTTACGCTAGGTGGTTCAGAGTCATAATTTTGGACATAATGTAACATTATGTCCATTATTAATGTTGCACATAATTATCCAATCTAGGTAGTTCTTCAGCTCAGCATATCATTTTGCACACGTGTGTAAAGTAAAAAGTAATGTGGACGGTGTTGCCCTACCGAAGGCACCCGTACCACTCCTCTATTTCTAGAAGAGTGGCTCTTTTCGCTAAGAGCAATGATGTTAAACGCTCCTTAGATCTCAGCCGCGACACTGCAGATCAATTTCAAAAGATTTTATGGCAGATAGGCCTTGATTGTCAATGCGCAACGATGCGCCGCAGCTACTCACAATGCAATTCCTTCTGAACCATTCCATCCGCCATCCTTAGATGGTACTCATTTGATGTTTCAGATAAAGTCAAGGCTGAGTTGACCTGAGGGGGATTTGAACCACAGTCGATGAGATACGATACGATCTGAAGTTCGGTTGCTCTGCCAACTGAGCTAATCACCCCACACGTGTGTGAGTAATGGTACTATTTCAGTAGTTAGATAGAATACTACTATACAGAATGTATCTTTTAGCTATGTTATGGCGACCAGGTCAAATTTACTTTATTAGCTTTGTTTGACTTTATTATCAGTCAGAAAATGTATGCTTTCCAAACAGGCTCCATCTCAGCCAAATATATTATATTGAAAGACGCATAAAACAAAAATAGATGCATAAAATTATGATCATCGAATTTTGGAGGAGATAAAATGCCGCATTTTTCTTCCTAAAAACTCTCATATTCTTACATAGTTTATTATTCCACCTTGTTTAATTCCTTATTTTCCATACGTACGAGAGAGGGGGCATTTGAGGCAAGTTCAACTGCACCTAAATTATTTGGATAATCAATGCTTGAAACGTATTGGGAAAAGAAACAGATATGGATGGTCAAATAGATAAACGTCTGTTCATGAGGTATAATCGAGAGGTATCAGTTGTCTACATCACTGTACATTGTATTGTTTTGGCCATCAAATCAAAACAAACAATAATATTGCATCATCAAACATAGAAACAAAGCCAAGAAACGAATTTGGCAAGAAAGAATAGGAACACTGAACGAAATTACATTAAATTCATCATCACCTTGGGTATTTATGATCGAATGAAAACCACATCATCCGATGAAATTTTTAGATTGGTCTTAATCTTAAGCCTTTTATTCAGTGGCTCTAGTCAAAGCCATTTTTAGCTCTCTTGAGTAATTTTTCTTTTGTTATGTTAACCATTTGTCAATGAAAGTAGATTGCAGTTAGATAGGTGAAGTCCTAACAAATCAAATAATTTAAGAAATCTTCGTCTCCCAGCAACTACTAGATTCATTGCATGTGTGTATTAACTTATTATAGGTTTACTGAACGATTAAAATAACTTGTATCACGTAAGCCACCTTCGGCCCTACCTGAAGCTTTTCTTCTCCATCAACAAGTAAAATACTCTGTGGCGTTTTTTCCTTCTCTGCTTCATTTACACCATTTAATATTTCATTTTCCAAGTTATAGTCAATAATTGAAGACTCTGCAACCCTTTTATCATGGGTACTGACAGGAAAGAATTGTAAATTGTGTTGACAACTACTCGATGAACTATGAAGCACTCGAGAACACTCCTTGCAAAGTTGCAAATCTCCACAATCAATACATTTTAAAACCGCTCTGTTTTTCTTCAATTTACAATAATCACATATGACATTTTCTAAATCATGTAACGATTCATTTTGGACCGTATTAGCTGCATAACCATTACTAATATTAGTATTTTGATCCAGAACCATCTGTCCTTGGATGACTTCTTTTACGAATGACGTTTCGTCGGAAACGATATAGTTTCTAGCTCTAAATTCTGATTGAGTTTCACTTTCACCATCAGTTGATAGTTGAATAAGAGACATAGACAACCTTACATGGAAGTTTTGAGTAAATGGCAGTGAACGAAGCAATTATGGTTCAGAAATAGATCAACATAAGAACCATAAAAGCTAGCCAATATCTTCAACTTGTTTACAAATTTTCTTCACCGTCAAAGCATCTCTGATCTCTCCACCAAAACAATCGATGAGCTATGTCCATCTCAGACCCCTTTTGAATAGGCAAATATGATTGGTTATTGACTGTTTATTGTCAGACTCAGACCCCAAATTCGCAACATCCTTTGAGCATTAGATCGTGGTGTCATTATAGAAAGCATCACAGAATGAAATGTTATGATTGCAAAATTTTCAAGCAACAGCTCTGCAACTTTTTGTATTTGTTTCATCTGAAAACTGTAGACAAAAGGTTGAAACGTGAAAAAGCATAGAGTCTATTAGCGATCCTGTTTTACTGTTTTTGTTGGTTGTACAACTGCCAATCAAAGCTGCCAATCCTTGCTGCCAATCATTTAGCCTCGATATCCAACCCCCTTTCAATCTATGTGTAGCGTAGGCTTAAAGAACATGGTAGCAAAATACTTGAATTTCGCAGTTCTAGAATCTAGTTTTCGTCTCCATTGAAGTTGAAAGTTTCAAGTTAGCTGAAAGAGGCATCATTAATTTGATTGCCATATTTTGACAATGAGCGACAAGAAATCATCTAAAAGATACCACGGAAGCTCGAGCGATGAAGATGATGATGATGATTTCAATCAGGTAGGCATAATAAAGGAAGAAGGTAGAGGGATAGATATAAATGATTAGCCTGATTATTTATGGTCATCATAAGTTTAGTAGAACCACAAACAATATATTATCACATCAGGCACTAATTAATCTACCATAAATTATATATCATGCCTGCCTCATTATCCCACATTTTCGGGTTATTTTTTATCGTCGATGTCGAATTGTCGATAATAAAGGGATATTTATTGAGCTCGACTCAGGGGAAAGAATTCAGAAAGCATGCTCTGAAAAGCCAATTTGAAGAGTGCGACAAGGCTGCACATGAAATAATATATCTTAGATCTCTTGAGCCGCCCGCATTTTGATTTTGATTAAAATTTTTGATCAAATTTTTGATCTTACCCAGTAGCACAGTAACAACGAAGTTACTGGAAAGTCCAGTACATTAAAGTGGTAAATCATGTGACGTTTAAAGGTTGCAAATTTAGGATTTGGGAGTGAGCAATTCATGTAGTTGCGCATGCATAATTAAAAGCAGCTGTATTTATCGCATCATGTAAAATTTGATACATATTACATAATACCTCGCGCGCATGTGAATGGGGAACGTCATTGCCATGCAATGTCAATGTTATAATAAATAGAAGTACACTAAAGTCACTTTTAGCCATCCAACCATACCAATGGCAACAATAAATCAATATACAACTTCATGGTGAAGCAATTAAACTTGTAAGATAACGAAACCGTAAAATAAGTCACACATAATTAAATCAGACATACTTTAGTTCGCATATTACGATGAATAATATGCAAATATAAATTTAAATACAATTTGAAGTCTAAGGCAACCAGCCACAATAATAAACAGTAAAGCCTTGTATAGGAATGGTAACAATGGTGAGATAGATAATTCGCAGAGGGTACGGTTTGATAGTTCAGCAGCCAGCAGTACAATACTTTTGTGCAAATCACGGCAAATAAATCATCCCCTTGACCACTGGCAAGTTGTAAAAGCAAAACCTTGAATGTTGATTGCCTGCAAACAAATGAAAATAAATTTGATTTGAAGACAGCCAAACAATTGAAAGTAAATGAGAATCATGTAGAATTAAATGAACAAATGCATGTAATTAGAAACAGGTATAGTATTTGTATTAATTGGCATAATAAGTTATTAACCCCATTGCAAGAACATTCTAAAGAACGAGTCAATAATTATCGCAATTTCATATCCAGAGGTCGTGCATTACATTCATACATTTAGGTCTAAAATTGAAGTGTAAAATATTGGAAATCACAACTAAATCATTGCAGCAAAACACACAAGGCTATGGCAGGCACATTCTGTAGAAAACGTAGAGGCAGCAGCTCCTAAATAACATTGAAAAGGTGGCAGTTGAAGCCCGACTAGCCCAAACCAAACACATGCGCGCGTGGCCAATAGTTTAAGGCAAAAATTCACAAAAGTTAAGCTAAAATGACACATCCAAAAGCAGAGAGAAATCGGCCAAACAATTTACAGCCTTAGGCCTACAGTTCAAAACAATAACGAAGGCATTATCAACATATTCAAAAGCAAAACGATTAGAATCATTAAACAAACGTAGTGATTCTTACCTTGAAGGTGAAGGTAAATGATAGTTTCAGTGAACTCAGCCGTTTTATGTACAGACAAGCAGCGAAATAATTACAGCCGGTCACAACAATAACATAAATGATAAAGTCTTTTAACTTACATCATTACTCATTCACAATATGTCCTTTGATAAGGTAGCAGACCAGTAGCATATTTGCTGTTTAAATCCTGTTTGATTTAATAGAACAGCAGTTTTGTTCAAGCAGTGAATAAAAATGATTAGCTTCTTCAGTGTGTGTCATCGAAATCACCAAGGAGTAAACAAATGTTTAATGCATTGTTTGCTGAGACAACGGGAGATTGTTTGCCAACACGTCGAAGAAGAGCTTCGGTTGATCAAAGGCCACCCGGCGTGCCAGAAAACACATTTCGAAGGAAAGAAAATTAAAATAAAATACTTGCAGTGGTCGGAACGAAAAAACAAGCATTATTCACGTAGTTCGAAGGCCGAACAGGGGGATGGCAAAAAACTATTGGCGAAAAGTCTCTTGGTTTTGGTAGAATTGCCTCTGCGAAGGTGGTTTTTCCCTTAAATGTGTTGCACAGCTTGGGGTAATCGTTGGTCGTAGTCGAAAGGCCCCAGGGGCCATCCGTCCCAAAGAAAATGCCCCTTCGGGGCATTTTCGCCTTCGGCGATGGCCCCTCCAGTTTCTTGCCCTGTACGGTTGGTGTTGGAGCTCAGTAAGCACCTTGTTTCAAATATTCAAGTTCACATACTAGAAAGTGATGAAATGCTCTACAACTGCCGCCATCTGCCACACTTGAAAATTGTTAGATGCCTGAGTGATGCTTAACTGTTCAAACTGCAATGTATGAAGTGAATAAGATGCCATGCTTGGCTAATGCTAGCTGTCATGCTTGAAAGTTGTGAGATGCTTAGTCATTTTCAACCTACCTTGCTTGAATGTTTAGATGCCTGGCTCAGATACAAGAACATTACTTCTTAATTTTTCCACCTACCCTTGTCCCATGAAGAGAATGGTATGCATACTTAGAAGGTTATGAACTCTCCTCTGACTTGGCAGTGGGACTGGAGCTGGTTGGGGGTGCCAGGTCTGCTTTTGAACTGCTTGTGTTTTGCATGTAACTATTGCAAACCCACATCAACCAAGCAACTAGGCCAAATTTATGTTGATATTAAGGTGAAAGGTTTAATGCTTTTTAATGCTACAACAATTTATTGTTTAATTGTCTTATCAAATCACTGTTTCTATTCTCTATTTTTCAGCAACTTTTATCTATTGCAAAACGAAAGAAAGTGGACAGGGCCGCTCCAAAGAGAGTTGCTGTGAAGGACAGTGGAAGTGATTCAGATTCGTCAACAGAAAACAGCGACGATGATGTAGGCCATACTATTTATATTTATAGTCAGTGTTTGATTAGAAAACACATCTATTTAATTATGGATCTGTAGGGCAATGCTTCATATGTACAGGCTAACCTGTTTTAATGTTCACCTCTATAAAGAGGCCACCTGTCTATAGTAGTCATTCATCTCTAAACTAGCATTTTCTATTGAATCAACCCTGTGTAAAAAGGCCACCTGCATATAAAGGTCAATTTAGCTACATCTCGTGGATGGCTGTTATATACAGGTATCATTGTACGTCCATTGGTTTGACTTCTAACTGGACCATTATTAGTTGACTCCGGGGAAGGGGGATTTGACTATAGAATTATGCTCCAGCTCAAGGGGTTTATGGAAGGCAATCCAATGACTTATTGAGTCAATCTTGTTAACTTTCTGTTTGTTATATAAAATAAGACCACAAAGGTTATTCTGAGTCACTATGGTAGATATTGAAGGGCAGTAAAATCATCAACGTGTGCAGTTTCAATTGTAACTTCTTTAAAGAGTTTTCAAATATAAAATTAGCTTTGAATTTTAGTCTATTGAATACTGTAACCATTCCAACAATGAAGCCAATTAAGCTTTAAAACGTAAATATTGCAAATACAGTCAAATCTGCTATAACGGTTGTCTTCATTTATAACATTTTCTAATCTCTCATTTTCTAAAAATCTGAATTTTCAACCTTAAAACATTCTGAATTTAATAGGACAAACAAAACAAACAAACAAATGAAACTTGTTGTCTAGGCAAAAAACAAGGGAGTTCACTGATTGGTTTAAAAAGTGTTATTTTAACTTATTTTTACTGTAAAAATATCATATGCATGAATACAATGCAATATATTGATGTTGTACAATGTTTTGAAATGGTATTTGGATTATTCTTTCTTTCAGTGGACGGTTGAAAATGAGAAGAATGGGAAAACAAAAGCCAAAGCAAAAGTAGACCGCAGGAAACGTGATAATGATGAAGAATTGGAATCAGGGGAGACATCCAGTGGACTGTCAGAAGGAGGTAAAGCATAAAATATTCTTGCTGTTTCATAATGCCTAGTTGTTCATATATGAACACTGTGTAAGGTGTAAGTATTCCTTTCTAGTGGGAAATATTATGATTGCAACCATTACTAGACCTACTTTTTAATAATGAAAATTCAATTAATATAAAATAAACAAATATTTTATATTATTGATGAGGCTGTTTAACTTGACCTGCATTTAAAAAATGTGTCTCAATTTCAACAATTTGATTAAGCGCAACATCAAATCTGGACCATTCCAGTGGTCACTTTGATTCTGGACGAATAGCTGTTTCCTTTTTCATTAAGAACGACATGTATGATGATTAGATGATGATTCGGCCTATATATAAATCATGGTCACAGCAAACAGTGATTGGTCAACAATAAGCACAGAAAATATCTTAACACTGAGCAGTTCGCAAGAAGCATATGAATTATGAAGTGTTAAACCAATCAAGCAAATATCACAATAGAATTAAAGTAAATTAAACTTATCCAATTGATGAGCTTGACGTAGGTGCGTGGTTGGTGGGGATTATATCTATTGCTTTTATATTTATTGCTTCTACAATTACTGCTACTATATTTACTGCTTTATGCATTTTTTACTTAATTTTGCTGCTTCTGCTTGCTTGCTGTATGCTGCTGCTGCTCTACTGGCAAAGCTTTTGTCGCACTCCAAATAAATTTATGCCTCCCAATAACCCAACCAAGCACCAGTCACACTGATAACCAGTGGAATTAACTATACACTGTGTTAAATATGGTATCTAAATTAATAAAAATAAAACTTACCAACCCTTTGATATCAATAAACAAATCTGTACCTAAAATGAAACCTAGACGAGGGAGGGAGGGAACGAAAATAAACACTGATGAAGTCAAACAACTTTGAATAATCACTAATAAAAATTCAACAACAAACTAATTGACAATTAATTTTCTTAATGCTAATTCTTGCATCTATAAGCTGCTCTGTCTGCTTAATAATGACTAAATTCTGGTGTAGCATGAGAATGGCACTCTCTCCAAAAGATTGTACCCAGGACCCTTTAACTATGAATGCTACCTAATTTAGGCATCCAATAAGACTTCTATTGTGAAGTTTAATTTTACTGCAACAACACTTCTCAACATCCCCTAAATTCTGTCTATAATCAAACAACTACTTTTCCCCCTGTGGTAGGCAAACTTGCCCTTGATAAAGTACAATTGTCAAGTTTAACTCTGCCCAAATAATACATTATGTGAGCAGCATTAAATTATTTCTTTAATTATTTGTAGTTTCCTATATTCTTCTTCAGCCTGGAGCGTCTGACAAAATTTTATTGTCAAATTTTGACGGAAATTTTGGAAAAATGTTTATCCTTGAATTTCTAAACGCATGGACCAACCAATCAAATTGCAGAATTACGCTTGATTACGATGTCATATTTTAGAAAGTTTCTTCCTTCACAGTCATTACAATGAACTTCAAGTATTTAATGTTTGTGTGCATTATATGTTTATCCATTTTAGAGATATCTTCAGATGACAGATTATCTGACAGTGAGATTCCTAATTATGATGATGGTCTGGATGAAAATCTCATTGGTGATGCCGCAGATCGTAACAAACTTGAACAAATGACAGAAAAAGAAAGAGAACAAGAGCTCTTCAATCGTATGGAGAAAAGAGAAGTCATGAAAACTAGGCTTGAAATTGAACAGAAGTTGCATGCTGCACGGCGTAGAGAAAAACGTGAGAAGAAACCTAAACATCGGAAGCATCAACATTATCCTGTATTAGAAGGTAGCATTGCATTGCGTAAAGGTGACCGTAAAAAAACTCTTGAAGATAAAAAGGCAAAGGCATTTGATGAATTAAAACAAAGACGATCTGAAAAGAAGGAAAAAAAATCAGCTGAAGCTCTTCTTGAGAAAAAAGAACCTTTAAAAGCCAGTGAAGTTTTTACTGATGACGAGGATGATGATCAAGACAGTGATGCAATTTCTGGAGAAGACTCAGATGGAATATTCTCTGATGACGAGTAAGAATAAATATGCCTACAATTGGTTAACCTAGTATTAACACTTATCGTGCCAATCACGTATATATACATTTTCAGGCGCACTTCCACCACAGGCCAATCACATATATATACGTTTTCATGTTTCAGGGTTTTAAAGGGCTTGAAAATCAGAAAAAGGGAACCCCCATGCTAAAATCTTTTGTTTTATCCAATGTTTTAATTTTTGTTGAAATATTTTAACCAATAGAACTTCGGCTATTCAGGGAACCTTCATTCATGTGATTACATTATGATTTGACTATTTTATGGAAGTTTCAAATTTTGTTAAGACGAGATCGAAAAAAGTGGCGACGCGAAGGATTATTAAGAAAACAGTAACAAATTGTTCCAAAAACGATTTTAAAGTTCACCAATCGAATCAGCAATAAAATGTTATTTTATATTTTCTGGGAGGATATGGCTATTACAGGACGATTTTAGAAGTTGAAAATGTCATGTCATGCTTCGTGTTTCCCGTACTTCGATCGCTTGGCACGTTTTTCAATGCGGTACATCGATCAATGTTTAAGTTAAATGTACCTTTCAATGTTGTTTATTTCATATGATTGGTATACAAAAGTGTTTTAATTTTCCTGTTTGACAAAGAGTTTTATTTTGAGTGATATAAACAGACAAGGCCAGGTAACAACAGCAGTTTTCTGAATATAAAACCCTGTTGACTGCGGCTTCATATTTGCTATCGGTGAAGCTCGATATATCATCAAATCAATCGAGTAATGTATCATTGGCAAAAATATAAAAGTGGTAACCTGTTAACATTAATAAATCATTGAAAACTGTTGTTACTACGTCTAATTTATGCAATGTTTCTTGTTATTTGACACAAATTCACACACATGCTACACTTATCCTACCAAAATTCATCATTTTAAATATAATGTCAAAAATAAAACAATCTACAGAAAGATAACATTGAAATGAAGTTTATGTTAAAATTTGATCCACAGTCGATGAGACTTGACCATACCTTCAATAAAAAGGGAAGTCCTTTTTACAACGTATGTAAAAAACTTTCCGAGGAGTGAATTTGTCGTAATAGACCTTTTCGTCAAGGAGTAGGTAAGAATATCCCTCTGCAACTTGGACAGGTGGGAAGATAATCAGTTATTCTAGGGCCCTTTTTATGTAAAACGTTTTCTCAGAGGTTTTTGATAAAAATTCAAGTTTCTGGAACGAGCAACCATTTGTCAGACCCAGGTCATATCAAGTAAACCATGGACCATAAGAGGATCCCAATATTTTTGACTCATGGTTACGAAGTATCCTTCAGTCTATCCTATGATGCTAAAAAAGTTGATTTTTCCCCCCAGAAATTCATCATGAGCGCATAATGAGGGCAAACATATCGGGCACTGTGTGCGATAAAGTTGTTGAATTAATACTGATTGGAAGAAAATAGCGATGAGATTGTGTTGATAATCATGCTGGCTAACACTTTGCCGTTTTATTTGCTCTTAAGCTCCCAACAGCTTGCCAAACAATGAACGTTGAATTGTCTGTTGTCTGTAGAGATGGCAGCCACAACGCAATAGTATTTTCACTTCAAAAACGATGTAAAGCATTTCATGAATTAAACAGTCAAGCTTATATTTGCATTTTTTAAGAAAGTTAAAATTGCATTCAGAAATAACTTTCCGTGTTGTTGATATACACAGGGATCTCCCAGGAGCTCTCTGAACGGCATTTCACAGCATATTTAACAACTGGAAACGTCCAATATATTATTAATTCAGAAGGAGATTGTTATTATTAAACACCCAATTATTATTATCCCTACATGACTGATCATGAAAGTCAAAGGAATTTTATTGAAAGTTTGTAAAATACTCAAGGTTAGCTTCTCCACAAGAGGCAGTACAGAATAATTCAAGTATAATTCTATCAATGACAATCCTCTCAAAATATCAACAAGACTATTGTCATCACGTAACATCATCGATATTGAGCTATATAAGCAGTTACCGTTAGCTTCACTTGCAATTAGTACCAATTACAATGCATCGACAATCTGTAAAAGTTGATCCACCATTTTGAAATATAATATTGTTGTTCAAAGATCGTGTCAGATCACGTCATATCAGTCAGTTGATCAGTCGAGTTTAACTTTGCAAGTCCAGATCAGTCAGATCTTAGTCTGCAGACATGCTTTATCGGAGTTAAATCAGTCAACCTGGGGGGTATATTCGGCAAGCATTGTCTTTAGTCCAATCAAATCACTCTGTTTGCATTGAAGTAAGTCGAAAGAAATTGAAGTAAGTCGGAACTAAATGTCAAATAAACCAACCTGGAGGTCCAATCAAAACTGTCCTCAGACAAAGCAGATTTGCACCAGCAGATTCGGAAGTCACAAAATTCAAAAGAAGGACATGGTCACACTTCGATGATCTTAGGTGACGTAATTTGAATTAAGTGTTTTTCTGTGTTTTTGGTGCAAATTGGAAAAGTGAGCTATATATTGATGATTTCCTCATCGCAACGCGACTGAAGTCACATATGTCTTTCAACTTATTTGAAGTACCCTCTATCCGCCCCTGGATATACCTATGCGTACGCAGCAAGCTATGTCGAAAGATCAAACAAGGTCTATTTATCGTTCGCTTTTATTACACGATTAATAAGTAGAAACTTACTGAAACTTATACTTATAAGATTAATAAGTTTTATGATACAGTATTGATGTATTCACTAAATATGGCACACTAACCCTTTCTTTGTAAATGTCTGTCAAGCATCTGCTTCTACGTGAGACCAGTTTGAAGATTATGTCATTAACTTTGTTTCCTTGATTTCTTAGGATTGTCGACGAAGATGAAAAACGGATTGAAGATAAAGAAGAATTAGAAAACATTAGATTGTCTCGTCATAAGCTTGAACAGTAAGAGAAACAATCAGATAATAAATAATAAGATTCTAGCTTTTGCTCTCTGCAAGATCACATAGTGTATATCTCAATTTCAAAGTAAATAGAAACAAGCTTGCCTTTGTGCTTCGTGCTGAAATATGCTTAAATAAGCCCTGGAATGCCTCCAATTTACTAATCCCTTTTTAATCTGTTTTGACTACTTTGTTTCAGATGGGTACATATGCCCTTCTTAAAGGATACAGTCAGGGGATGCTATGTTAGAATTGGTATTGGATCCAACAACGGCCGCTCTGTTTATCGTGTAAGGCAAATTGATCACTTGTAAGATGTAGTTTACCGTGGTAGTCTTCTCCTTCCCTCAATTTTCAATCGGATGCATGCTCCTTTTTGACATACAATTTGAAATCCATTGTTGGTTGTCAAGAGCATGACTAGCTGTATAGCTTAGGTAGCCCATTAATTAATATGCAACACATACCATTAAGACCTTTACAAACTTGACTTAATAATATTCAATAAGAGAATATTGATGCTTACTATTTAAGGAATATTTCAGTAAAATTTGAATCAAATTTGCATTGTCAAATTGTCAAGAAACAGATACTAGCCTCATAGCAATTATCAGTCATGCCATTATCAAAGCTTCCTTCTCGTTGGAATTTTTGTAATCTTATCAAATACAATGAAACTGTTTATACAGTGTCACCTTTATCACCATTTATAACGGATTACTGATAATAACATACTTAATTTAAATTGTTGCTGTTGAAATTTGGTATCTTTCTTCTTGAAAATAATTGACTATAGCGGCACATCGTCTATACATACTTTTTTAGTTCATGAAGGGTATTGTTATTTTCTACAGTTTTGTCTTGCATGAATTGAATAATTAATGGTTGCAATTTGTGTATGTGTATCCTTATTTTGATGATAATAGGTTGCAGAAATCTTGGATGTGGTCGAGACAGCGAAAGTATATCAATTAGGCAAAACTAGAACAAACAAAGGCTTAAAATTGAGGCATGGTCTTCAAGATAGAGTCTTTCGTTTGGAGTTTGTTTCCAATCAAGGATTCAATGAAACAGAATTTCAAAAGTGGAAAGAAGAGGTATAATTATGTTTTTGTCATGGGTGTATTTCTTGCGTATACTGGGTGTATTCCTATGCACATAGGTTGTTAACTTATTATGTACTGATACCTAGCAAAGAAGTTGTGTGAGAAATAAACATGCATTCCCTTAATTAAGACAGCAGATTTCAACTTCTGCCAAGTTGATTATATATGAGGAGGCTTGATGTTTGTTCTTGACACCGTTCTATTACAGACCAGGATAAATGAGCCTTTGAGATTGGTTCAAATGAAATATAGGTCTTCATCTCTTATAGTGTTTTGTCGGAATCCCTCAACTCACTCTTCACTGTATCTGATTACCATGAATACTATTTTGTTTATCAAACCTTAGTATATCGTACTTGTAATTATTTCGACACTACTCATATCTGTGTTGTCTAATCCAGCATATGCCTCTCTTGCGTTAACAGATGAAGCTTGTTGAATTACCACTTCCACTTTTAATTGATATTAAAAGGAAAACAGTGGATTTACTCAATGCAAAAACTTTTGTTTATAAAGAGGATGATATTGAACACGTGAGTTATTTGGATTATAGAGCATCATTTTCAAAGCAGTAACAGTACTTGGTAGGATTGCAAACATTTTAATTTTTCGCAGGATTATACAGTTCTCTTCTATACTGCATGTTAACAAAGAGGTTTTCACTGAGCTGAGTATTTACTGTGATGTCAGCTTCCTGAGGAATATACTATGGTTGTATGATTTGATAACATATGTAGGTAACAACCTTCCCAGAGCAAGACAATAACTTTAATACAACAACTACATAACATACAGGCAACATATACATGTGAGAAAACTTTTCTACCTTTTCTACCTACATCCTATCATTACTGAGTTTTATTTTCTGAGCTCATGATTCTTTTCTTCCACAAAATACCACTCACGCTACCAATCAGCATAAAATTATAAATTTAAATAGTAAATAAATAAATAAATTACATGTAATCTATACAACATCATGTATAAATTAGCATAGTATAGTCCCCCTAATAAATATATACAGGCAATGTACTCTAATCCATAATGTAATTGTTTATTTACCAGATTGTCAAAGAGAAACAAAAGTTCCGAAAGACACCTTTTAATTATGCCATGAGAAAAAATCAACTTCTTCGATCAAAAGTAAGTTAAACTTTTTTCTGCCTACAATTTGTATCAATATATTATTTTACAAAATAAAATGTTTGCTATCACAGAGATGATTTCTTTTTCAATGGTACAGTATGTAGCATTCAGAATATATCTCTTTACAGGAATTGGCAGAAAGTTGTGGAAACTTTGAAGAGACAAATCGAATCAGAGATGAGATGGAAGAATTAGAAGAAAGAGCGTGTTTCCTTGACAAGCAACGCTCAAAAGGATTAAGTGCTGTCAGGTAGATCATTTATTTATCTTTTCCCTGTGAAAATAAGCTATGAGCTGTTCATGAAGTATTTATGAAAATCATGGCAATTTCACATGAACTGTTCATGAAAATTCTTTTCACTTTGGCTTATATGTGTTACACTATTTTGATTGATAGATAGTTCAACACAGACCCTACTTCTGATAACATTGCTTTGTTTGTGTCCATTACAACTATACACTTTAACATTTTAATTATGTTTATTATGATGTTTGTAATTGATTTGTATTACTTTATCACAATATACCAGGCTCAATCCGAGGTTCAATTAGCAATCTTAATAATGTATATCAAATTGAAAATTCGTTGTTGACAAAATTAATAACTGTATATCCTCTTGCCTGATACTCAGGCAGGGATGAGAATTTTCAACTTTTAGCGAATTCAAATATTAGATACCCTGGAAAGCTCCTGTGAACGTCATTATACCATTGAAATTAAACAAACATTCTTCATTCCAGACTATTTGGCATCTAGGCTATGTCGCCATGTTAGATGCTGATGCATGATGCTTACAATAGACTTGAGTTAATAAATTACACCATTTTTTATGTGTATGCTACAGTGTTACGATATAATCTGATTCTTTCTCTTACCAATTATTTCATTTTCTCCACTGTTAATAGGACACTAGCAAAATATTTATTTTTCTTGTAAATTCACAGTTATATAAATGAAAGGAATCGTAAAAAGAACATCTACGAAGCAGAGAAAGCTGTTGTGGTGAGTTGCAATTTTATTCAATTTATCGTGATAAATTTTACACTTTTAGATACATTACAAAATTGCCTAAAGTATTCTGAAAGCGTCCACTCATGTACGTAGATTACAGTTTAGTCAAGTTTCTTACTTGATCTTTAGCTGGACCATTTACTGCATACCCTGAACACAATAAACTACATCATAGTCAAAACCAAACTTATTCCTTTTAATCTTTCATGAAGCTCTATAGCTCTATGGCAACAAAATTCGGATTTGTGGGCTGTGGCTGCATTTTTTCTAAGAAATGATGTGATAGAGTGAAGGATAAATTAGCACCTAGATCATACCAAACTCTGATTACTCATTCCCTATGCTATTTCGTAACAGGAAGAAGGACGTAATTCTGAGAAACGAAAAGATCCATTTACACGACGTAAAACAGCACCAACGATGATGTCCAAGGTTAGATGTGTGACAAGTGTTCATATTTGAAATATTAACAATGAATTATATTATATAAGATCCATTCTATGATCAACGGTCAGAACTCTCATTGACTTTATTAATGGATAATGTTGTGTACTCAAGAAAAGTAGTATAATATTGTTAGTAGAGATGGTTTGCACTGGGATATGAAATTATGAAGGGACAAGATGGAAGAATGAAAACTTGTATCATATTAAGTAGCTGAATCTTCGTTTATTTTTCTTACCGTAATTGCTCTATTTGTTGTCTAAATTTATCAAACAATAAAATTAATGAAGTTTTTGAGTTTCTATTTGATATCTGTGAGACCCTATGGGAAAATATTCAACACCCCTGTAAAAACAGTCCATGTACGTTACATTTCCTAATTTTCATAAACTGTTCATAGACAACCGATGATAGTTCATGAACAGTTCATAAAAAAAGTTCATGAAAATACTAATTAGGTCATTTAACATTCCTGAAGTTTGTAAAGTTTGAACTACTCAACTTATTTTTCGCAGAGGCATGCCTGAGCGACTAAGACTGACTTTCAAATACCGTATCCTGGAATTGGCTTCTTCTAGTGATTATCTGCCTCTGATAAGCTAGGTTTTTTTACTCTGATAGATGAATCGTGATACTCCAACATCTACTCCGATGGCACCTCCACTTGTACCAGAAGTACAAACACCAACAACTGCGGCAGCAACTCCAGGATCATCTGTGGTATGATTTGTATACCATTTTATATATTCTTGTGATTAGCGATTTGCTTGAAGTGCTTCTATGTTGCCAGCAGATCGTATAACTTTAACGAAACCTGTATAAGTATATAGCAGCCAAATTATGAGATGTAGAGCAATTGACCTTGGTATGCAGATGCCCTAAGTGAGGGCTTATCCAATAGAAAATGCTGTTTTGGCACTAGTTTGTAGTATGTGATTTCAAAGATTTACAGATGTTTTAATGTTACGCAGAATGATTGAACAGTACTGTGTGCAACATTCTTCATCCCACAAGCTGAAAATGCGATTCCTTCAATTTTTGAAGCTTCTGAAATAACTTTTAATTACTATGAGTATTGATGATCCTGTTTTATTATTATTTCTCAGTCTCAACCAACGCCAGTCAACGAACCCTCAGACCCCAAAGCGGTATGTATAGAAAGTGTACTTAGCTACGGTTAAGCATACATTTCTAATGCATAAAAATCAAGCCCTTGTATTAATCCCTGTTTGTAGCTATATCCTTACTCAGAAGTCAGTGACATCCATACTTCCATGTATTTTTATTCTTTACTCTAACATTCATATTACGCTGTCAAGAAATCAATTAATATCTATCATGATTCTTGCTGTTGCTCCTGCTTATCATCACAACTTCTGATACTAACGCACATAGTTACTCAAGTCTTGTACCATGAAGGTTGAATCTATATGATAGTCAACGTCCTTGTTTTCAGGTGACACAAAGGTGTCACACAGCGTTCTGAGGGCAAGGCTTTCAGATTGAAGACTAACGTTGAATTTTGAAATCAATTATTATCTAAAATTTCTGGTATGTGACTTATTTTGAACTGGATGACATGACTCTCAAATGAAACAATTTGAAGTGCAACAATAAATCAAAAAGTAAAAGTAACATATAAAAACCTTTGATTTAGTACGTGCCCTCCCTTGAGCAGCTCTCCAAGAACCCCCAAGATACCCTACACATTCAAGACACCGACATTTGTGACAGCATTCTGGAAATGGTACGGTGTAATCCTTTTGAATCACTGGAAACAATCAAAATTCAATTCAAGTAAGAAAAACATTCGATTGGAAGCAAAAACGTGCCTGCTTTCAGTATCCTTTAACTTGTCAAGAAGGTTTTGATTTCCTGATCGATACTAACCACAATATGTATATGTTGGCGATGAGGATTGTTGATGTAAACGTGCATGGTGCTAGTTAACCTGTTTTCTAACTTTTAAATATTTTTTCATTCGTTGTCGCAGGTCATTCAATCTCTTCTATCGCTACCTGCAACTGCATCTGCCAAGGCATCGTCCAGCGCCTCAGCAACACCATCGGAAAACCCTGACTCAGAAGATTTATTCTCTGCTCATGATTTTGAAGTTCATATTGATGTCAACGTACCTGGTAAGTCTTGATTTTAATAATGCTGAAACTGCTCTGAAATAATTTTGAACATATCATAAACTTCTTATGCTCAATCAATTAAATAATTCCTTTTCGTAACCTTGATTTTTTCCATGACATTGAACGCGGCATATCAAGAGACTTTTGAATTGGGTGGGTTAAATTGCGGGGGGTGGGAGGTAACGGTCGATAAAATTATATTGAATCCCACAGTTTCTGTAGCTAACTTTATTATTTAACTCATAGATTCTCGAACAATGTCTGTCACTCCCAAACCATCTAATAATATGATGAATCGAGATGCAGGAGGGCCGCGACGTTCGCTGAATTTGGACGATTATAAAAAACGACGAGGATTGATTTGAAAAGATATTTTGCCTACACACACAGGGCACCCATCTGCAACTAAAGAGCGCGAAATATGAACCACGTTCTTCCCTCTCTAATCTGTAAAGACTTTGTATATTGTCACTCTTGTATTGTCCACTGCAAATGATCATACAGGTGACTCTGTTGATGCATACCTCCTTTCAAAACAATTTATGTTTATTTGCGTAAATTTTTAAGATTGCTAACCTGCATTGTAGTAGACATTTTAAACATTGAACATATAACCAATCTCTTTTGATAGTTAGACTACAGATATAACTAACCTATAGATTGTGTATGTCCTTATTATTTGACGAAATGTATAATTATTTTATAGTTTGTAAGAAAATACTTTAATTCGTCATTCACAAAAAAGTATACCATAATAACATACATGCCACATCATTTCTTCGCTTTGTTTCTGCATGTTACGTTATGAGTCAAGGTGTTGCCACATTGTGTCGTTTGTGTTATAAGAATAATCGCAGAGCTTCCATCAAGAAAGAATGCACGCACGCTCATATTCAATTTAAGCATTCAATCGCATACAACGATAAAATTGTTGCTTGAACCACGCGTTCCATGGCGGCAAACAGGCTTTGTGTACCTTGTTAGGATTGAACATTTTGTGCAAGTCGAACACTTTAAGTCAAATGCGTTTCACAGTTACAGTACAATCTTAATGGTAATTTTTTTTTAATGTGGCAAGCTTCAGCTTGCTTTTGCGTATATGCTGCTTTTTAAATGTTAATAACCAAATTTGAAACAGAATGCCCTTCGATACAATAAAACTCACACGAATACAAAATAGCATTCTATGCTTACGATTTTGCTTCACGTTATTTGATAATTATTTACATTTTTTATCAAATTGTTGTATCTTGGCTTCTACATTTAAACCATTATACTTTGCCTAATGACGAATAAGGGTGCCCGTACTATGTGAGTCATTCTCATGGTGAAATCAATCCAAACCTAGCTCCTTCTTGAGGTACGTAATATGCTCAACTGCTTCCTGTGTCAAGCGATGCTTGCTACCCAACATTGACTTGTAAACTGAAAAATAAACGAATGAAATCATTTTCGTATCAGTAAAATAATATAAGATGTATACATTAGAAGTCTGTAAGCCAGAACTTACATTATCATGCTCTACCCCATAAAACTTTATAGCTATAATCATCCCCGAAATGTGCCCCTATATGCCCATCTCTTTGTCCATGTGAACTTATAAGGCTACTTCTCTACATCCAGCAGATCCTTCCATTCGTAATTCGTAAGCAACAGACTCACTTCACTTTTCACCTCTCGTATTCGCGCCTAGGCATTTGCCATATGAAGCAATATTTCAACCATATTGCTGTGGCTTCTACCTCGCAAAAGACGAAAAGCTCTATGTGAGGTAGAATTTCATACTTTTGACAATGATAATTAGAAGCCATATATTCGGAGCAATCGTTGTAAAATAATTCACTGGATAAACTCCAGCCTTTATTACAGTTTAGTTTATAGAGTACATGCAAGGTTCATTTCAAGGAGTAAATATAAAATACTTGATTATCATCCAACAAAAACATATACGTACCACCAGCTGTCCTATGAGTGATGCTCAATGCTTCCTTTTTCACAACAATAAGCAGTGGATGAGGTATCTAATGATAAATATAATAAACTAATTATAGATCTATAACTAATCTATGTGATGCGATGTAAAAAAAATTAGAACTAATGTGGAATATAGTGTATATATGGCAAGATAGAAACATCGATGGTGACTATTTTTTTGTCTGTTGCTATGAGCTATAGCAAATCATTCTCGCAATTTCAAGTTTGACGCTGTTAATTAAATGATGATCACTGTGTGCGTGTGTGTAATTTTCTTTTACTTCATCAATTACAATATTGATTATACAACCACATGAGCTATGAGCTCGTTTGCATGGATACGAAGAACTGAATACTCATATAAGAAGATGTTTTCTAGTATGTCGAAAAGTGTTGTATTCTTCTTTTAAGCAAATAAAAATAATTTTAAGAAAATCTTGGTCTGATCCTCAGAGGAAATTGCATGTACTTGAACAATAAAACATTTTCTTGGAATAAGCAATCTTTAACTTGAAACATACTTTAAGAACAAATTTTCTTGAAATCCTAAGATTTTGATTAAATTAACCGTGGATTTCCTGTATAATAGTTCAAAGTGTTTTCATATAAAGAGACTAGTTTGTCAACATCGATTCTCTCTTAAATCGTATACCCTGTATAGTTCGTTGGGACGACATGACTAAGCCGATACTGAGATGGTATAGAAAAAATCTACGAAAACTTACCGATGTTTGGAATCTTTCGTGTATTTTATCCATTGCTAATTGATGTGTATGATCCTGTAAAGTATTTTTCAGTAAAACAGATTACCACATATAGATCAAACAGACTACTATATATTAATTATCTTTCCAATTTGATTATATCGCACGTGAATATAATCAATAATACCATATGTTTGAGATGTGCCGTTAGATAGAAGTTTTGCTTACAATTATTTCAAATCGTCATGTTTATCATGTATATATAATGTGTTTACTTCCTATATAAAGTACAAAAATAACGTGAATTGAAAGCAGACGGTATAAATTAAAGACGGTCTGCATTAGGAAATGCAAAATTGTATACTGATGTAGAAGACATTATAGAACTTTTTTTTCTAAGAAACATCCATAGTGTTTTACTGCATGAAGGACTCGGGCAGTTATATAGGGCTAACTTCGAATGATGAAAATGTTACGTTGCTCCTTTGGATGTGCGGATTCGGATTCGTATTCTCTATTTCGCGGAGATTATTACGATTTACGGAAGATGAATGCATAACAGTTCGTTAGCTGTATATGCAATTACTTCCGAATTCTATAGGGTCCCGGATCCGAAACCCCATAAATCCGATTCTTCTCTTCACTCTCATCCGCAGTGACTTTCAGTGATGAGTTCATGATACAGTATGTATGCCAGGGTATGCATGTGTTTTATATAGTACATTTTCAGGTTTTAATATGAAATTGTGGGATGATTTCATCACATACCTTTGCAATTGTCTCTTCTGTTTTGACTTCCCTTGTTCTAATCTTCCATTTTTTCAATGACGTTGCCATGTTTGTAACTGTTTTTAAACTATGTCTCTGCTGACCAGCAGATGTTCCAGGCTTCGCATCATCCTAAGCTTATGATAAGAAAGCATATGTTATTATATACAATGCGTACGTGCAGGAGATACATCATACCCATTATTATGAGTATTAAAAATGTTATCTTCAACTCACGAATGTGTCAGCCTGTTCCGTACTGCTTAAAATGGAGCCATCTTCAGTAATCCTGAAATTTTCATATATGATATGGTATTTAATGTGTCACAGTAGAAACATTTACATTGATTATTTCAGCATGAGGCCAAAATATAGATGCACTTATTAATTTGTATTGAAGTATTTAATTTTTAAGATTAGATACTTTGTATACTTGACTATGTGCCAGTATATAGTTGCTCAGTCATGTAAACTCCAATCTGGAGAGTATAGCATAATCCTTAATCTAACTTAAATTCTATAAACAGATTTGCTTGTGTTTTAGTGCTAGAAAATGAATAACAACAAAGCAATAGACTAACAATGGCTAAAAAACAAATAAAATAAGCAGATATTTATGTAGGGATTTTAAATTTGCATGTGACGGTATAACTGTGTTTGTGAATCGTATCTATTTTGAAAGTGTCATATCTCCGTCGAGGTATGCAGGGATTTCAGGGAGCTTCAGCCTTCTCAAATATTGTTATCCCCTATACCTGGACTTCTAGGCACTCATAGTTATAAGTCTTTTAGATAACAGGTGTCTCTATAGCTTCATTGATCTCTGATACCTACGGTAGGGAAACATCAATATAATGACCAGTTCTATATAGCGCTGTAATTTTATCCAGGAAATTTGTCACAGCTATATTTATATACCATAATTAAATTATTTATTTCATACTTTATTGTTGGATTAACATCATCTTTGACTCGAGGATTGTTGTCTTCTCCGATCACATCCATTCTTCCTATACAAGATCTCCAAGCCTTGCTTTGATCAACACCAAAGCTATAACGTCTATTAAGGAAAGTTTAAACATCAATTGATCATTATAGTGACACACAAATTGAAAGAATCAAACAACTATTGACTATTGTCAAATGTAATAAATATTAAAATCTAGGACATCATTATTTCAATTGAGATTCGGACAGCGATACGTAACAATGTAATTTTTGTATAGTAAAAGTACTATTATACTATACATATAAAATGGTCGATATTGAAGCAAATTTTTAAGGTATTCGTATTTGCACATATTGATCCAATCAGTGAGGGATATTGTTCTGAATTTCGGCTTTATTATTTGGAAGGAGTTATTAGAATATATGTTATACGGCGTTACATTAATGAAAAGTGACTGAAATTTGACACAAACAGAGTAACAAAGAATTTCAGTTGATTCATAATTTCATTGGCCAGGACATACCCATGATGAAGCAATCCTGCAATAAGGCGTAATGAGTATAGCTATTAAGCATAATACAACTGACCTCTCAACACAGATATCAGTCCTGTTCAATGCTTTGCAACATTATCAGGCTTCTTACTGAATGGCGATGATGATGACGTATTAAACACTATAGTACTACATATTTTGCATAAACTAGCTCAATCATATGAAAAATTATTAGTTTTGAAGTGAAAATGACGAATATTGAACAAGAAAAGATATAATCAATAAATAGAATAAATTGTGTACATCCAGCCATTTAGTCTATATTGGACATATATAGCTTCATTTCCAAAATAGTTTTGTAATCTTTCCGTACCTTAAGCTTTTTGAAGATGAAATATACTCTTTTGAAAACAAAAAATCTGCTCTTTCATGTTAATCGCTTATCTGCAAAAGATATCAACAACTTTATCATATAAATCGATAAAGCTATGACGATAACACTGATAACGTCATTTCGAATCGTCGATGATCGGACGTCACGTTAGAACGACGTCGTCATGGTAAGAATAATCTCTTTCCAATCCATAATTGTTTCAAAGTGAGACTGAATATTGCACATGGCGGCCAAAATGACAACATTGTCTCTGTAAATCAAGAGTTTTGAGTTGAGGTGAGGAGCATTTGAATAAACATTTGATGATTAAATATGATTTTAGATAAATTAGTTTACGTACTGATAGTAAATCCTCCAATTTTCCGCTGATTTAGTATGAAATCTATATCTGATAGGCCTAAGTTATATACGAACAGAAAAACAGTATTTAACAGTAATGACTACTGAGTCAGTGAGTAGCCTACGCAATTGCAACAAAGTCGAACCAACACAGTTTGATCTGTGGCTTGGCCTTCAGGCTGTATTGACTGTATGTAAATGATTTCATGCCTCATCATTTTAGTCCGTAAATAGCATCATGGACCTATTTCTTCGAACGATTTGTTATTACCGTAGGCTATACAACAACAAGAACATTACGCTCCTCAAGGACGGGACCGTCTAAAAGGGTGACCATGACCATGACCGTGACCAGTCATATATGTCTAAAAAGGTGACCGATCGTGACTTTTAGAAAAAGGCAAAAAGATGATAGAAATAAGACATCGGCCATAACAAACGCAGCTTGTCCAATTTATTTGGCTAAATGCATTCAAATTCTTTACTTGTTAAAGATGTTTAAGAATTGATTTTGTCGTATTGAGTCAATAACAAACTGAGAATTTCTGATAGGCGTCTAAACCGATGACTAGCCTATGCTGTGACGGGACAATAGAAACCATGGTTGGAAGTGACAAAGTTTCAAACTGCGAACGTTAAACTTCAATGTTCACACATCAAACTTCAATGTTCAAGGTTCGCACCTTCTTCCAAAAAAGTCCAAAACGAGACGGTAGTCTTGACGGCGGGCTAAACTTTAATGTTCACACATCAAATTTCTAAAGTTCAACGTTCACACTTTTCTGCCTTGAAATTCACAACGAGGCACAGCAACGAGGGAACGAGTTTATTCATAAAAATCATTAATAGATAAATATGATCAGCGAAAGTGCTCTGTATGCTTCAGATAAATTAACTGAATTTTAGGGATGGGTTTTAGTTACTTTTATGTTTTAATTTTATCTTCTGCTCCTCATATCACATCCAAATAAACTTTTCTCGGTCAACAGTCACACCGGCTGATTCCAATCTGTTTATACTGTTTTCAACATATATGGGTCTATAAAAATGATAAAAAGGATTGTTAACTGCAGCCATGTGATGGGTTTATCAAAATGTAGATCAAAGTCTCGGGGGGGGGGGTAACTCCCATATAACGGCTAGACATACCACTCTTTGTGGGTCCATATTCCAGCTGAGAAAAACTTTTTGGATATGAGATTTCAAGTTTTTGAACTTTTTGGTACCGGTATCCTATTTTCGACTTTTCCAAAATTATATTTACGTATTACGCGATTTACGTATTAAACTCGTGATCTTTGATATATTTATTTATATTGGGAAGCATTTACACGGAATAACATAATTAAGTTTGTTTCTGACATAATTCTGTCTTGAAATTGTAACACAGCTTTGTGTGTTCGACCGCGGTCTTACTATATGTTATGACTCGACACAGAAGAATAACTACGTGTGCAACGATTTCTGTATAATATTTTTGTACTGAATTATAAGTAATTTTAATGTTTAGTATTATCAAAAATATGTCTCGGGCGTTACTCCTCGTAAGCCGAGCCAAAAGACAAATTATTCTTTATGTCACAACAATTTAAGCACGTGCACTAACTAAAAGAGGCTACATTCAAACAGAGGTTATAAGTATAATGGAAAATATAATAAGAACTAAATTATGAATTAAATAGATATGTTTGATTAAATGACTACGATTATAAACTAAACTTGATATAGATGAGCAATCTTAACAAAGTTGATCAAATCGTTCTTCAAATATCTATCCTGTAAAGAATATTTTTGTAAAATTGTAGTGTTATTTATAAATCAATCTTATTCAAGTCCTGAATAAATGATGATGATGATGATATTGCTCTGCTTTTAGCATTTTAATGTTTTTTGATGCCTATGCAATTGCTTTACTCTATAACAAATATACATTCAATCGAGAATCAATTCTGAATGAAATGAAATCAGCCACAGCTTTTAATTGAGGTAGATACAGTTAAGTTATCTGAAGCATACAGAGCACTTTCGCTGATCATATTTATTCATTAATGATTTTTATGAATAAACTCGTTCCCTTGTTGCTTTGCCTCGTTGTGAATTTTAAGGCAGAAAAGTGTGAAAGTTGAACTTTAGACATTTGATGTGTGAACATTGAAGTTTAGTCCGCCGTCAAGACTACCGTCTCGTTTTGGACTTTTTGGAAGATTGTGCGAACGTTGAACATTGAAGTTTGATGTGTGAACATTGAAGTTTAACGTTCGCAGTTTGAAACTTTGTCACTTCTAACCATGGTTTCTATTGTCAAGTCACAGCATGGGTTAGTCATTGGTGTAGACGCATATCAGAAATTCCCAGTTTGTTATTGACTCATTACGACAAAATCAACTCTTAAATTTCTTTAACAACAGTGCCGGATTAATATTATCAGTGGCCTTAGGCGATTGATTAATATGGGGCCTAAAAATTCTTTTACGGAAATTTTGTGAAAATAACATAATTATACTGTTTGTTGGTCCCCCCTTTATTCTGCTTTTATATGAGCAATGACAATCACTTCCCTAGGAATATAGCTTTTATTAGTATAAAGACAGTATTACTGTAATAGAATGTATGGAATGAATGTCCTTCCCATTCTAATGTCAACTTACTTTTTGTATCAGTTTTATTTGAGCTGCTGCGATCGGTCGTTGCCATGGCAACACAATCTTTTTGGGATCATTTTTCACAACAAGAAGTTAGAAGTCATCGTGTGTGGCTAACAGCAATGTGTTATTATTGACACAATTGTTTTCCTTGAATAGCAAGTGTAGTTTGATCTCAAAATAGCAATGTTGTCACCAAAATTATGAGACAGGAAGGAATTCAAAATCGTTATGACAATCAAAATCTTGACCTTTGCAAGCAATTTGATCAATTTCTGTATGAATATATGTGACCAATGGCTTGTAGATAAAACTGAATTACACTTTTATTTAGTTTAAAATATAAAAATTCATAAGAGACCACAAAAATACCGTTTTTTCAATTTTTTGGTGTTTTCATTTTCTTTCGTTTTTCTTTCTTTTTTTTCATAATTTCCGGAGGCCTATTATTATCTGTGGCCTAAGGGGGCCGCCTAAACTGCCTATGGGTTAATCCGGCACTATTTAACAAGTAAAGAATTTGAATGCATTTAGCCAAATAAATTGGATAAGCTTCGTTTGTTATGGCCAAATGTCTTATTTCTATCATCTCTTTGCCTTTTTCTAAAAGTCACCATTTCAGACGGTCCCCTCAAGGACGGGATTTTTAAATCAACCGAGTGTTAACTTCAAATCCTATGGAGCTAGAACATTCTCATATAACTCACCAAAGCATTGGAATTTGTTACCAGTTGAACTCAGCTCAGGGACATTACTTCATTGGACATTTTTAAAAGTAAAGTTAAAAAAAATCTATGTAAATATTTCTAATCTACGTAGGCCTAAATATTCTTGAGCTAGTTTTTTTTTGTCAAGAACTTTTATTAAACTGTACATTGTGAAGCACTACTGGATAATACATAGAAATAGCACTATATAAATATACTTATCAAATTTAGTTGATGCTGATATTCTTATATTAAGCGTCTACTTAACCTTGCACTTTGGATGGGTGAAATATGTAGGCTACATTTACATCTTAATTAATATTGGTTTTCTTATTTGTTCTTTCAGATTCAGTGTGATTAATCTGGTATCAATCATGAATTCAAGCCCAAAATTTGTTATTGACAAAGGACCTTCTTCTGACAAGAGAAGACGGTTTTCATTTGACAGAAGTCTTATTCCTAGAGTCCTTGATGTAAGACAATTTGTGTAAATTATTTCTATAGCTTTATGTTTTGATTCGATTTGGGCTACATATATTTATTAGTAGTCTACCTACACTGGTTTCTCAGATTATTTTCGTAAGTTGTTAGTTTTAACAGTTTGCTATGCTGTGGAACCATTTCTAAGACCCTTAACCCCTTGCCAAATGACTTTATATTTTGTAAACATTGATTCAACAAAATTCCTATCAATGTTAGCGAAATAAAAAGTCACTTTGCCACACTCACAATGTTGGCTGTTGTTAGCTGATGTTGAATTTCATTTTTTTGGATGTTGAAGACGTTCAAAAATTTGGCCAACATTAGTAGGATTTTGCAAATATTAAGTTATTCTCAACAAAATCTTACCAATGTTGGCGAAGTGGCCAAAGGACTTTTTATTTTCGCCAACATCGGTAGGATTTGCGAAATATGAGCCTTCTTCTGACTGGTTGACAATGACGTAGCTTGACTAAGGATTGGCGGGCTCGATTGAAAAGTCACAAATCCTCAAAATGTCACTGCTGTTGACGAAAATGAAATAAAATAAATCCTACGGGTGTTGGTGAAATTTAAGTCATTTGGTCACCCCCAAGATTCCAACAAAAAACAACAACATCCGTAGAATTAAATCTTACTAATGTTCAAAATCATTTGATTCTGCATACCGGTATATCAGACTCACAATCAGGTGACAATTGATGATAATTTATTTTTGAAACATTTGAGATCATGAAGGCAGGTTAATCTCTACTACAAAGAAAAATGGCTTATGAGACCAGCGTCCAACTGACTCCAACAAAAGTGAGAATTCCGCAACTCTAGATTCTGGAAGACTAGAACAAATTCAGAAGAGAAAATTGACATTTTTAATGTGATTCATATAAGCCCATTTTGGATATTAAATTTCTAATTTCCCACCCACCCTTGTCGCCATGTAGGTAAACAGGATGGTAAGTTGATATTTTATTTTTGTTAAGTTTAATATAATTATTTTCAGTAATTTTCCACTTCCTATCAGCGTGACGGTGCTTGGTTGGAGAGTGGAGACATTTTAGCATGAAGTTAAGCTTCCTGACAAATGCGAGATGAGTAACTCCCACCAACCAAGCATCAATCCCAAACCCCACCAATGGTGAGGATTTTAATTAGAATTTCACAATTTATCTTTTGTCATATTCGTCATATCAAAATAGTCGATATTCTTACACTAAATTATTATTAATTTCTAGTTTATCAGACACTCCAATGAATCAGTCTCTCCAACTATTGATGAAATTGTGCTGCATCTTCAGGGTTCTTACATGTGAGTGGCATTGTTTTGTATCTGATAATCATATCATATCCCCAGAAAAATATAGTTTGGGATTGCATGAATGCCACAAAGCTTTCATGGACGTTAATTGCCATGTATCATATTCATGAACAATATTTCAACATTTTATGATCCATTCATTAATAGTCCATGAACACTAAATTAAATGTAACTAGTTTCCATGAATTCTGAGTAACCTGTCAATGAAAAAGACAGTAACAGGGAATCATACATATAAGCTTACTGTAGGACTTAACTATTAAGGCTCGAGCAAACAACGCAACTTTGTTTGTTTGACTTCTTTCTCATATGAAAATGTTGAATGTTGCTGGATGCTTGGGCAAACTACAATTCAATTTTATAGCCGACTGCATATAACTTTTTTTAAATATGTAAATTGGACCTGAATGCAATATTAAAAACTATTCACATCCTGCATGCTATCAAATATGGAAAGTTAAAGATGACAAATGTATTAAAACAAGCGTTTGCATCAATTATACAGTATATATTTTCTGTATTTAGCTTTTGAACTGAAAGTTTCTTGTATCCTTATTGTTTATAAATTCTTATTATTTTTGATTCAGAACAATCAGGTAATTATAAATCAACATGGTAAAAATTTCTCAGAAATGCAACCAGAAAGTATTCTGACTATTGCACCTGCGTAATTACGCTTGTGTTCCAGGCATAAAAACTTTAAGTAATCTTTAAATATTTCATCAATTGATAGATCATGCTTTATTTGTGATGAGATTCCCTTAACTTTATTAATCTGGAATACGTGTTTGCCTTTCAATCAGAATCTTCTTTATTATAAAATTATTTGTTGTTCTTTCTTCTTGATGAAACATAGATATGCTGCTTGTCTGTAGTAGCCGGTGATGTCTGTTATCAGAGAGAGTACTTGCAATTAAGCCTACAGATAAATGTACAGTATAGGCCTATCTGTCATCTGATAGAAAGAGCCGACTCAAATTCTTAATTTGCTCATTGCTGTTTCTAACAAACAGAGAATATGCCAGAAGGAAGCAACATGCTCTTCGTCAATCTGTTTCAAAAGTAATATCTGATGAGAGGTACATTGCTATACTCAATGAAAATAGACATAAGCATAAACCAAAACGGAAAAGAGACTCAATTCAAAGGTAAGCATCAAACAGCTAAGCACATCAAATTAAAAACACCATCAGCATATAAATTATAATCAACTAATATAACCATCATACTCATCCTCATCATTGATGCTAAACCTTCGCGTTACTATGACATTTTAGATGGATGCTTGGTTTCTGGATTGAGGGAGGCGACTATAGCCATGTATGCAAGAGTTGTAAGTAATAAGTCCAAACACAGACCTGGCACCGCCAAACCGTTCTCCTAGGTGCTTGAAAATGAATTATTAAGGTTCTGGCAGTGGTGATGTTGGAAGGAAACACCTTTGATGCGACTGTCCAAGTGATTGTATTTCTGTAGATAGATGCCCCAATAACCCTAGCCCCTACCACTAATCCCCACTAAATCTTTGCACCATTACACTGATTAATTTGTAGTTGATGGTTTATAAATAAGATATCAAAATGTTAATTATTTTTGATAGTACATCCGATAAACATTTTAGATGTAAAATATTCATAATCTGTTTTGTTATAGCAACACACAGATATCGTCATCACAACCAAATAGCAGTGAAAGTGATGGTGACTCAGATGGATCAGACACAGAGGATCTTATTGAAATCAAAGTATGCGGATAGGCCTACAGTACCTCCATTTATTTGCCTATAAGGGCTATATAATATGATTGTTCTTGACCTTGATAAACAGACAGATTGACTACTTTCTGGTCCTAGCAAAAGGTTTTAAATTTTCACAGTCTTGATATATAGGCCTAAATGTAAAACAGGTTAACTGCAACATTATATGAAATGTTTCATCAAGCATTTGGACAATTCTCAATGGTTCTATTTTAATTGAAATGATATAAATGAGCATTTGTTTTTGAAAGTCTCCACTTGGGAATAGTCCAACCGTGTATTTTTTTAGGTAAATTTACTATAAGTGATGTTTTCATGATAATCCTACGATTCCTACTTATACAAGCATAAAGTAGATATTTTAGAGTAGGCTGAACCAATCAGAGTTCACTTAGTTGCTTTGTCAGAGACAGAGACTGACATGACAATTATCTGCAAACAATATTTATAGATTGTTAATATTCTATCTTTGTAGGACACAAATATGATAAACTCTTCCATGAGTGCTCTCTATAAATCACAAGGTCAAAAACTAGAGGATAAATCAACTGAAGGTAATTGATTCAATCAAATATTTGTATACTTATCAAGGGAAAATCACAGATTATAACGACCAGATACGGCATTGAAAGTCGAATTCATTGTATTTTCGAATTCAATTGTTCTCGGACGCCATTATGTATGTTGCCCCTCGATGACCTGGCTGCAGTTACGCGCTAAAATCGCAATGGAATTACACGATACATTTGCACCTATTTTAAAGGCAAATTACATGTTTCTTTTGCGCCCAATTTTCATGCTAAAGGAAAATAACAGGAAAGTATATCTTCTATTTTGAGATGATCGTTTGATAATATCGTATATTGTGTACTGGAAGACAATATTTTATTGACTTATGAAAGTTGAACATAATCATTGATTTTACTGAAGAGAAAAATTGAATATAAATTATGAATACAAGCATTTTTTGGTAAATAAAATTCACAGTTAAATTGCAAATAATATTTCATAATATGATTTCATTAATTTATCGAATATATGTGGCTCTTTACACAAATTTTCCGAGTTTGAAATGCCGTGGTTTTGGAGTGCGTGTGATCGTATTCCATCGAAAAAAATGGCAAAAACGTAAGCAATAATTTCCATAAAAATCTACTCCAAATAGCCTATTCTTTGACTGTGATTGCGTTATTCCATATTACCAAGCATCAGTGCATATTATTTTACAGTTTGCAATGGAATTTATGTGATAAACTATAAATATTGTCGTCCTTTCTTCATTTCAACCGTAGACGTTTTTAGGTTTTTGAATTTATGGCATTTAAAATAAATTTGCTACTATCAAAATTATGATTTTGAATTTTACATATGGCGTACCATCCATCCACTCGCATTGAGTAGCTTGATAAGGCTGAATTCAGCTTCAAAAGTGAATTATTTCAAGTATCATTTTGTCCATCATTCCCTAAAATCGTAATGGACATCGATGAAATGCGTCAAAAAATGGGCAACAAACATAATGACCGTTATTTGACCAATCACAATTTTCAAACGTTCAGTGCCGTATCTGGTCGTTATAATCTGTGAGGGAAAATCGACCAAGAGTAACTTTTCTTCTATTTTAATATCGACATAATTTTGCTTTTCATCAGGTTACACTAATATTCTGATACTAAAATTCAATATTTGCATACCACTGAAATTATCTATGAAACTCTCCTAGGTGTTAATTTGATTGATTGACATCATAATGTAGGCCTAGACATCTCATTGGATAAGCTCTATAACAGTACTTGATATTAGTTACCTCGTCAGATGATCAGTTCTTTTGTTTCTGCTTGGTTGGTCAAAATATCTATGTTTTCTATTTCTATTGACTTTTAAAGATAATTTTCCAATTTCTAAGAAAGTCTATGAGGTGATGAATTATGTCTAAATAATTAAAGTGCCCATGACACACAAAAAAAATAAGCACAGCTTTGGTAGCTGAAGCTTAATAATGAAGAAATGATGAAAAGGATTTTTCAATTGGACACGTATAAGCGGTGGTATTTATTGTTGAATCTACCCTATTTTCGATCAGTCATTTTTTCCAAACTTTTATCGATCAAAAGTTTCTAACATCCAAGTCAGCTATACCCACACCTTTGGGACACCGTTTCTGCTTGGAACAAATTCATTTAACTGAGAAACACATAATAATATATAATGCTTCAGCTACTCGAATTTGTGTTTGTTTTGTGTCATGTGTACTTTAAAATGTGAAATTTTGTTGTGAATTTTATGTTGATTTTTATCAAAATTGATAAATGAGGGTATGATCTTGCAAGCTGCACACTGTACAATAGAACGTAATAATTAGGCCTGCATATTCTATTGCTCAATTATTGCACCTACAGATGATGACAATTAAACATTGTCAATATTGACTTGCACTTAAGCGGCTTACACTATATTATCAGAATCATACTCAAAAATGCGCTCTGGTAGCATTAACTATAACATAGGTATTAGATAATGAAATAAAATGCTTGTCTTAATCCCTGTTTAACCCATCCTTGATTAATCAGAGCAGGTTGTATTGCTCTCAAATTGATTCCTAAAAATGGCCTGAGGTCCTGTTACAAGCATTATCCTTTGGACCCCCAAGCTCTCCTAATGCAACCCACATAGCTCCCACTTCGAAAGATTCAAATCAGGACCAACTGAAGCAAAAAATATTAGCAGACTTTCAGATGTATTTACCTCTAATGGCCCTCTTCCATCCACGCCTGAACCCTCAATGAGCATTGAACTAACAGAAGATGCTATTCCTTCAAAATGCTATTAAGCATATCAAATTCCTCCTTAAACACGCTTGCCAGTTGGATCCGCAATCTTTTATAAAGATAGAAGAGAATAAATTAAAGCTGCTGATAAGAAAGCTATCACCCTCCTGCAGAAGGCAATTAGGCCTACAAGGACCAACATCCCAAGGCCTTAGAAGTTTTATTACCTGGTACAATGGTATTGGTACACAATCCAAAAACACAACAGTGGGACACTTTCACCAGCATAATTGAAGCCTACGAAGGTCGACACAGCTATCTAGTAAAGACAAAAACAAACTGCCTCAAGTGGCGTAACCAACGATTTATCCACCCCTACCATCAAGACCCCGCCCAAGGCAAAGATCAAGGTTAAAACCAAGTCAAAGACAAAGTTCAATCCGTATCCGTCGTACTCCGAATCAGTATCAGCCATAAAGATGAAAGATGGTAATGAACTGTCTGCGAGAAAAAGAAAATGTCTGCGAAGGGGGGCATGTAGTATATAATGATTAATAATACTAATATTTACATTGTCATTAAATTAATCACACTTAGTTGTAAATTAGGCACACAGGAGTGCAATGCACAGCGTTGTAAAACTAACACATATATGATTAATAAAACAGTGTTACACAAGCTATTTTGATGTTTGGTCGTTTGTCCTATTTCGCCCTTAGAACTCTATAATACAATCTTACAGCAATATAATTTTCTTTAATCAGGAAAGCATGATGCAGTGTTTTCAGATACATCGATGACTGATGGTTTAACAAATGTATCATTATCAACACCAATTGATTCTGGAAGAAATACCTCTGAACAAGATTTGGTATGTATTCTTTCTACATTGCTACTAATCAGCTACCACTGTATCACTTTACCATTTTATCCATTAGTTCAAGTTAATGTCATTCGTAAATTGTTTACATACTGATGTCTAGTAATGATTTGATATTGCTAAAACTCATTTGCAGAGAAGCAGATCTGATTCCGAGGTTGTGTTTGTTAAGAAAGTTCTTCCTTTGGTCAAACCGACACTTGTCACTCCATCAACACCTAAAGACAAACCAAAAGTACACAATAGCAAAACGCCATTGGCAAAAAGAAGCAAAGGTACAAACGATAATCTATCAACATTTCATTAATCTTATGAACGTCTAATACCCTTTTCAATGAGTTTACAATTAAAAAGTTATATTGAGTTCAAATCAAAAGCTACCACCATTGTATGCGAAACAAGTCTACAATCTGTGTAGTAGTATATTCCCATAGAGAAAATCAATCAATCATATAGACACTTTGACTAAAAGAGAGTTATTAGAAATAATCTAGAATTATTCAACATGATATTCTGAACAAACTAGAGTCAGAAAATATTTTAAAATGTGCACCGGAAGTAGTTCCATGCTCATATAGTTAAAACTCAGATACAAATAAAAAGAGCCTGGAACTCATGATTGATTAAATAGAAAATACTATTTTATAAATTGCTAAGGTGACTACTATAGACAGATGGCCTCTATATAGTGGTTGAAGTCAGGGTCCGAATCCAACAAAAGTTCAACCTTCTGGAAACCTAGAGGCATTTCAGCATTGCCTCCTGAATTGTTTTGTTGAGGTTTGACCAATAAATCATAAAAATATCAATTTTCTTCTAAATTTGTTCTAACCTTCCGTAATCTAGGATTCCAAGTCCTACTTTTGACAGGCCCTGGCTACCACACTGCATCTCGGTTTGCCCCATCCTAACATGCCAATGCTACTTTCGGTTTCCTTGGTGTCTACAATGTCCCAATTATTTGTACGAATAATCAGATAATGTCTTCCATTCTGCAACTCTTTTAAAATACAAAGTATACTACAAAGTATACGTCTTATGGGATGTTCTTTATTTTCTCTTATTTTAAAACATTCTCCTATTTCCCAGAAAAATCTCTGCTTGATATAATTTTGCAAGATCAGAAATCACAGTCTGCTTCGAAATGTTTCTGATTGCTTTTTCGAATGTGATTCCTTTTTGGTGCCCACATGCTATTTTTGTTATTCGTATCTGTAGTCCTATGAAAATTATGAATGTCCCCAATAGAAAAGCACTGGGGGCTACATTGATCAACTATAAAATGTAAAATGTAATATTAATAATATTGGTGCTCATGAATTATTGTGTAAGCAATCACATTGCAGATCACATTGTACTATTTTAGAATTACTATTTGAACCAGACCAGAATAAAACATTATCAGCATCTAATTCATTGATTGTAAACACTCCCGTTAATGTTCTCCAGAGTCTAAATATAATAGGATGTTCTACATTTACATATACAACATTAGCTTTTTATTCATATCTGCTTTAACAGGTATTACAGCATCTGCTCCAACAGCAACTTTACAGGATGTTGCAGGATGTGACGAGGCACTGAAGGTAATCCAATCTGTATTCACTTGACATAAACAGTCAATGGTATAGAAAATGCAGAAAAATGCAGAATCCTATAAGAATCTTCTTTTTCATAAGTTTAACACAGAATATCAATACAGCAAGTTTGTCACAACGTTTCAAAACATTTTCTTGTGCCATTCTCAAGTGAATATTATTTTATTAATTATAATGATACAAATGTATAATAAAAAAGTATGTCCCTTGTGGGAGAATGTAGATGCAATAGATTATATGTTTGTACTAATGTAAATACTAATGATTATATGCTCTGTAAATTTGTAATTTTATAATTAATAAAATATTCACTTGAAGATGGCACTAGAAAATGTGTTAAAACGTTCTGACAAACTTGTTATATTGATATGCTGTGTTAAACTTAAATAAATTAAATTAATAATAATTTATGCCCTTTGATGTGGGCTAATAAAATACATATACACAGGAATAATCATATAAGCTTAGGGAGTCTAGGACTAGCACTTTGAAATTCTAATGTCCAATTTTAAACCTGCCCAACTTTATCCAAGTTACACTACAATACGCAAATGTGCTTACGGTAATTATATTAAAGATTCAACAGGCAAATATGAAAATTGGGGGATGGTATGGCATCAGAAAGTGTTTTTTACTATGTGCAACATAATTTTAAACTTGCTCTTGATATATCTGTGAATCATCGCTGTGTATTTGTATATAGACTACTCACTGTTTCAAAGGCAATGTGTTTATTTTGATTGTCTCATGACTGTTTTATTTTAATCCATAGCTGCTAAGCATGATACCTGTTACAACTAACAAGTTTAATTATTATTCTATAAGTCAAATTTGTTGTTTCTTTCTAGGATATGTGCAAGCTTCTGTTCCACATGAAACATCCTGAAATATTCTCACAGTTGGGCGTAACACCACCGCGTGGCATTTTACTCCATGGCCCACCTGGCTGTGGAAAAACTCTTCTGGCAAATGCTGTTGCTGGGGTATGGATCATAACAGTGTAAACATAAACACATCAATTCACTGTATCATGAGAGTGGACAACTAAATCATAACAACCAAATTGAAGTTTATCGTCTTGAATGAAAATTTCACAAAATTAATGCTAATTTTTCAAATAGATTTTTGTTTTCTGCGATTAACAATGTATTTTACATGTCGATAGATTATTTAATTAAAAGTTTCTTCGAAAAACATTTTAATATAAAAGATAGCAAAATTATATCACAATTAAACTTATCCCATGGATGAGTGTTGGCATTTGGTGCTTGGTTGGTGAGAGTGAAGTACTTAACAGTCTGTGTTGGATCCACTAGCAAACCTGTCACCACCCCAAGCACTAGTCACACTGTTGCTGGAAATTACTCATTATAATCTAAAATTAAGTAACTGATTAAACTACAATGAAAATAAAGGCGTGGATGGGATGGATCACTAGCATCTTCGTCATTTCTAGTCCAACTAGGCATGGTAATTGCTAGATGAATTGCTCAGTCTAAAATATATATATATATATATATAATGGCTAGCAAGTACTAAACATTAGCAAAATGCCTGACCAGCTAGCAACTTCCAATCAAGAATAAATTAGATAATTCCTTACCTTCCGTTTAATTTGACTTCCTTGTGATGGCTTTCTTATAAGGTGCACACCCTAGGCAAAGCACATTTTCAACCAAGAAATGCCAATCGCCGCATCGGCTTCACACGCTCTTTGCGTGTGCAATGAATCTGTGCACATGCTACCTGGCCCTAGCTTTTGTAACCCAGGTTACTTACTGCTCTGTATGTGATGTGCCCTGGGGCATTGACTGAAGTTTTATTCAGCCTAATTAAAATATCCCCCTGTAAATTTGTTCCGGACGTTTTGACATTGCTGTTGTCATTGTCATTAAAAAGATATATTTTGTAAAATTACAAGATAGATGTATGTAAAATGTGCTAGGATATAAATCTAACATTCTATGGCTATTGTTTAGAACAAGAGAATAATGAAAGTCTACAGATATAAAAACAAGAACGCTGTGACAAAGGGAAACAATTAAGCTAAAAGTTTGACTTGACTCAATGATTCTTTTAGGGGCCATAATTTGCTAGCGACACGTTCACATTCTAACATTAGGCTTCCAGTATACAATATTTATATTTGTTCAGTTGTTACTAGACTAGAAAACTAAAGCCGGATATTTTTGTCGTAGGTCCGTATATTACTTTTTATAATAAAGAAAATGATTTGATCAATTTGATTGGTTTAGAGGTCGATGCCAAATCACCATAGCGAAACTAGGTTTGAAAACACAATTGATCTTACAATTCGAACTTGATATCACAAATGAGAATTTCCAATTTGATCAGGAGTTTTCAAAAACATTTTATGAGCAAGAAAGTCATGTAGATGCTTATAAATGTAGTGCATGTTATAATACAAAGCAATTGGCACACAGTTTTCTATGAGCTATTGATATTTGGCACACTCAAGTCACTTCAGGTGAAAACTCGAGGGCGAAAATTAATCGCCGAGGCGGCTCATATTTTTCTGATGCCTTCTCCTTTTCTCTTTGCGTGCCTCTTGTGTGCTAAATATCAATAGCTTATAGGAAACTGTGCGCCAATTGCTTAATAGCTGTACTCTCTTCTGGTTACAATTTTTCCAAATGCTTCCATAATCATTGTGTGTGATCGAAAATGGATTAGTTGTACACTGTATGCTAGATATTGTGAATTGTTTATATTCCAGGAGCTACAACTGCCATTTTATAAACTTGCTGCAACTGAGATTGTGTCTGGTGTCTCTGGTGAATCTGAACAGAAAGTACGAGAGTTATTCGCACAGGCCATTGTAAGTAACACCCAATCTGTTGGTTGTTCTGACATACTTGTAGACACAGAGCACTATATTATCTACTGTAGATAAACATAACTTTTATTATAACAGCTAATCTACTTATACTAATAATATTGTCTGTTTGTAAATAAATTATTTTTGGTCTTTTTGTCCGCGACTTATGTACATCTCACTTGCAAAATAATACAGATAATCCGTAGTCGGGAAATTATGCAAACATTTGTGTCGAGATAACCATGTACAGTAACATATTTGTTGTATGAATATTATGATATTCTGGCATCGTTTTGAAATAAGAAACTTCCCTTGATACTTCATTTGATATCATTGTATTAACAAATTTAGAGATTTGAAAAATTTCATAGGTTGACAATCAAGCGGGTAGATAAAATTGAAGGCAAATTGTAATATCCAGAAGGAAAACGTTTTGTTTTGAATTTAAGTTGCGAGAAAAAATTTTGAACAAGTTTGATTAAATAAGTAAATCAGTTCTATGATAATGAAAATAATGCAAAATACTGAATTGCATTGAGTTACCAGAGTAACTATGCCAAACAAAATATGTTTTTATCAACGAAACATAGATCTATTTCAAGTGGTGATGATATCAGCAATCTAGAGGAGGGCACAAACGCTTTGAAAATTAAACAGATTTTATTCCATAATTTATTAATGAAACAAAATGCCGTTCATTACTTTTCTTGAAATTGAAATACAAACATTTCACTTCTTTTAAAATGGTTACTGTAATATATAGTTTGTGGGAACATTGATAAATCGATATGTTTCCAAATAAAAGCAACCTAAGCCAAATATGGTTTGGAATCAACAATCTAGCGCGGGGCATAAAAATAAATGAACTTGCAGGAAATATAAAATGACGTTGGTGTTCGACTAATTAAAAAAAGTTCATCAAAGTTCGAAGAGATTATCAAAAGCGTGTGCAGTCTAAAGTTACATAATTCAGAATTAATCATGGCATTGTACAATAGTATTTATATAATTTATAGTTTAATATAACGATGTGGAAAACTTGTTTCATGACCGGGCGGTATAAAATTTTGGTTTGATTTTAAGATTTTACTTCCATAATTGACGAAAGAATTGTAAAAGTTATTAAAATGAAGATTTCATTGTGTAGAACAGCGATGATAATAATAAGACACAATACCTTGCTACAGTTTCGAAACTGGGAAAAGTGTTGTTCTTGTTCTTATCGTTTATCAAGCTAGATTGTTGATTCCAAACCATATTTGGCTTAGGTTGCCTTTATTTGAAAACATATTGATTTATCAATTTTCCCACAAACTATATATTATAAGTTATTGATTTATAATTCAAGTATATCTAATTCAACAAAATTAAATTGAATTGGAAATCAAGCGTATGATTTGTGATAAATAATAATTATAATATTTCTAGGTCAAAAACATTTCAATAGTTTGGATAAGTGTAACAAACCTTGTGTTACAATAATGAAAAGCGAACAAGTTTGCATATACTAATCGATCATAGCAGACATTATTTATTAAAATATAACTTATCGTAAGATCCAAATAAGAAATAAGAATGAGATCCAAATAATAATTTCGAGCGGCATAACCTCCGAACAACATTTATATACATAATTGATGGTTATCTGAGTTAATACACCAATCAATAATAAGTTAACAACCATATTTCATCGAATGAGAGTATAAACCCGTTAAGAATAAAATATAAATTGTGTTTTATTCAAAATAATTCTGACAAAGATAGATTATATATCACGATCAAATTAATAGTAAAGCAGATTCAGTTTCTATATAAGTAAATCCTTTTCATCGTACATCACAACATGAGTATTTAAATATTACCATCAGTTATGGTATTTATATATATCTTTGAAGCTGCACTAAACATTTTCTATAAATCATTGCGTCCCTTTCAAGAATTCTGAATAAATATGCATATCACGAATCTGACAGCAGAATTAGTTGTTTTGGTTTTTCTATCAAAACAACTAGTTTATTCATAATTGTCTTGTCTTTATTCTACATCTGTAAAATTGTATAAATAAAAAGCCTAGAAAGATTGACAACAAGATGTATATAAAATAGTATATAATACTGAAACTGAAAATTATATATCAATATGCCAATATACTGTATTATTAAGTAGCAATGTTATATATTCAAAATCAAAATAGCAATTTAAAATCTGAATATATGGAAATTAATAGCAGATATGTAAGTAGACCCGATCCGATTAAATCTGAACCAGATCGGAAAATTTACACGAAACCCCTGACACTTCCCCGAATAACCGATGTATAGAAGTACCCCTAGGGATAGGGCCTGGAAACATTTACAGAATGAAATTAAATTAACTCGATGGTGAGGATAGAAAATATGATGATGATAATAAAATCGTACAACATATAATTCATGCCAAGACAGATAATTTCACACAGGTATAATTCCGGCTATGGAAATGCTATTGAAATAACTATTATTTTGTGCTTCGGAATTATCTGGATTTTGAGGAATCAATGGCTCAAAAAGGAAGCCTTGATGTGTGCCTAGCGATTGACAAGTCACATGGTATCGACTAAGTTGTTAATAATCTTAAAGATCAGGGTGAAACTAGAGAGGCTGGGGCTATAATTTACCTTGGAGGATTCTCAGCATGTTCTTCGGGAAAAGAGTTTTGTCTGCCAGGAAATGTTTGGTATTTCAAGCAATTTTTCAAATAATTTCTGTAAGCATCACCCCCTATTCAGGGGAACTTGCACGCTTGATAGGGAAATCCCGGATCTACCCACGTTATAGAGCATAAAAAGGTCAAACTCTAGCGGACAATATTCAAATGAGACAAGACAAGTTTGATTAAACAATCTTTTCATGTTTTAGACTGCTCAAAGTCAAGGACTTACATTGTACATGTTCTCAGAGTGTAACAATTGTTTAATTATTTTTGCTATTTAGTAATCTGAACATTTTATCACACAAGGTCCAGTACTGGACCTACACTAATTGCTAGTGTATATATATAATCACATATCTAGACTATTGTCTTGTTTTACTTGTAGGAAACTGCACCTTGCCTTATATTTATTGATGAAATTGATGCTATTACACCTAAGCGTGAAGTTGCATCAAAGGATATGGAACGTCGTATTGTTGCACAACTTTTGACATGTTTAGATGGTATGTTTGTATTGATCTGATTAATTTTAAACTAGCTTTAGATAATACTTTATTCTCAGAACCATGATCCTCGTTGACTTTACCATGCTGTGATGTCACTTGTCGTGGTTTTCTCAGATCCATCTAAGATAATGGATTATGTGACAACAATTAACCGACTTGTGTTTTTCAATTTATGTCGATATCCTTTATCTTAAAATAATTTCCGGAGAAACTTTTATTGAATGCATTTCTAACTACCTGTATCTACCTTAGTCTGGTATCTAGAAATTCTAAGAACGCCAAATGTAAAATAATCCTGAATATTTTTGACATGTTGCAGAAACTTGTAGGCCTGTATAAGATTCAGACATTTTCAATTTGATTCTCAATCTGAAAAGTTGTCTGGTAAACATGTTCAACTGTTCACAGCCTACCAAGAAACTGTTTCATATCTGATTTGAATGATCTAAATCTTCTAATTTACACTTGAAGCACAAAGAAATACAGTAGTGTGAAATTTTGTGTGCTCAAAACAAAATTTGAATCAGCTTGAATAATGACTCAAGATTTTTCTTTTCAATTAATTTAAATTACAAAAAAAGAATGTTTGTATTGTATTTTCTTAACTTCTTTTCAATACTAAGGGTTTTAATGAAATGTTCACTTGCTCTATTTTGTAATGAGTTTTATATTCTAGATTTGGTTAATGCTGAAGCTCATGTAATGATTATCGGGGCCACAAATCGACCTGATTCCCTTGATCCTGCACTGAGAAGAGCAGGTCGATTTGACAGAGAAATCGCAATGGGTATACCAGACAAAGCGGCACGAGAAAAGTAAGAGCCATCTGATAACATCAGCCATAATTAATGCTGACAGGCTGACTTTCTACATAATAGTCACATTGAAATGAATGTTCCTATATTTCAAAATTTATACTACAGTGCAATAGTTTGATCGATCAAAAGTACTGTACCAATTTACAAGACTTACATGTCATATGAAATTATGCAGTCTAGGTAGGCTACCAGTATCAAATAAGATGACTGCCGCTCAAATCCGCATTTTCATCTTTTAATATTTATTGACTATATCTGTGCAATTGGTTTGTAGTTTACTTTATTATGCTGTATGTAGTATGCCTTTGGAATGTTTGAGTTTGTTACTTTGATGCAATCTCAAATAATTGGATTGTGAGAGTTGAATTTCCCATTCTTTATGAACATGATATCCATGCAATGTTCATGAATTGTCCATTAATTGTGAACTCATGAGTTGTGCTTCTATTCCAGAGCTCAATGATTTTAAATTCAAGATACCTTTTTGTAATCGAAGACATCCTTGCGTTTTGACATTAGTCATTCACATTCACATGTGCTAAGAAGGAGCGTCTCCAAGCTTGTTTTTTTTGTATTTGATTGAAATATATTCATTCATTCAATCATCCATTTTTATCCCAGAATACTCCGGGTTCTTTGCAAAGATTTGAAACTTTCTGGGGAATTTGATTTCTCTGAGGTAGCTGATCTTACACCTGGGTATGTTGGTGCTGATCTCATGGCTTTAACACGTGAGGCTGCAATGTCTGCTGTTGACAGGTAATACATGTTATCTTCCTAAGGTTTACAATGTTGATATCTTCAGCATATTTACCATACTGACCAACATGTTAAGTATATCCAACAGACCCTATATCTAGATTGTAAAGATGGTGTATTCCATGATAGCGATCAAAAGGGGATTCTACTGAAAATATAATTTCCAAATAAATGATTGATTCTGATGTAAAAAGAAATACCGATTCAATAAGAAATGAAGGATATGTCGATGTTTCTATGCATTTATTTTGCCATGTGATTATTTTTGGGACGTCAATGTTCAAATCTTTTAATATTCAATACCAACACTTTCAAATTAGTGCGAGATAAATTTGAATAATGACGTCACTAAATGTGCAGCAGTATAGACTTATTAGAACAGGGGTAACTCTGTCATTTCTTATCGGATCAGTATTAAACTTTTACGAATCAATTTGTTCAGTTAATATGCCAGATTCAATCATTTTATTCATTTATTTTGAAACGATTTTCAGTAGAATCTCTCACCCTCCCCCCCCCCCCCCCCTATTCGTGAAACTATCAAAGGATCGACTCAAATATTATGATTGTGATTGCCAATGATATATCATGTGTTCTTTTAACAGTGAAGCACTTCTCTATTATAAAAACTATACTTATCTTCGATGTTTAGTTTCTTAGTAATTTCTGTTGTTGTGTATATATTTTTAGCATATTTGAAGATCTGAAATCAAGCGAAGACATTCAAATGGTAAGACTAGCTAGAAATTCCGTATATCATGTTTGTGACGCTTTTCCCACTGTGATCTACATTTTGTTACCTACGCCTGTATTTTAAAAGGATGTCTACTTACTTATGCCTACAAATTAAAAGTTGTCCCCAATAGAAAGGAGAAGGTTTCCCTCAAATGGTGACAAAAGTGTATGAGTTTAACTCAGCCCGATTGAAATTGTAAGAAACATCAACATATTTCATGTTAAGCATCTTAATCAAACTGTAAAATACTTGAATCATTATCAAAAGTAACTGTAGGCCTAATAAATTCTAATAGTCAGATATGAAATTTTTTGGTCTTTTTCTGCCCTTTTAAACTCTTAAAATGTTTCTTTTTTAGGCTAGCTTCAGTCTTTTTTCGACATCTGTATTAACATGTCTGAATAGTATAACTTTCTTCGATTCTAGGATGGCGCTGCTGGTACTGAGAAAAACATCCAGACTCTCCAAGGTATCCATGATGAAACATTCCATTTTATCTTTATTGAATTCCATATAATTTAGCTGCTGGCTTTTGAAAGGAACTATTGTTCTCTTTCTGATTTCAGAATTGAAACTCCTTCAAGAAGCCGCACCACTGACACAGGAACAGCTTGCAAGTCTTTTCATTAGCAGGTTTCACTTCCAGGTATGTATGAATACGATACCAGTGGCATTTTGGAAGCATATGACTACTTAACATGTTCTGTTGAGTTTGACTGCTTATCTTATCCAATGGTATAACAGTAAGGTTGACTCATAAAAATTCGAAAATCAAAACTGATACCTTAACTTGTTGTATTAAGTGACTTGATTACTTTGCCAAGTTTTTTTTCGATAAACGGATAAGTATTTTTTGAGAAATAAGCATTTGAAAAAGTGAGAATTTCAAATCTTGAATGACGGAGAATGAAAGTTAAATGACGTCATACTGTAAAAATTTCTATCACAACGATTGAGCGCGATAAGATCACCACAACTATCGAACGTTTGTACGAACAAAATGTACGATTTTGTGTTGTTGTTATGGACAAATGCTCAATAGTTGTGGTGATTTTACCGTGCTCACTCTTTGTGATGAAGTCACTCACATTCTCCGTCTTTTCAAGATTTGAAATTCTCACTTTTTCAAATGCTTATTTCTCAAAAAATACTTAGCCGTTTATCGAAAAAACTTGGCAAAATAATCAAGTCACTTAGTACAACAAGTTAAGGTAACAGTTTTGATTTTCGAATTTTTATGAGTCGACCCTATTGGATCTGCTCCAACAGCTGTCTTCACAGCTTTTTGTTTATAAGCTCAAACTAAGCGTCCTGTCTTTCCAAGCATTGTGCACTTGCACTAGTTAAACCTATAAACCTGATAGGGATAGACAATAGGGATTACATCTATATTTCTTGTGCTTTTACTGTCAATCAAACAATCAATAGACGCAGACAACATGTTAAGAAATCAAGTTACCAAATTATGATTAATAAGGGAATGATGCAGAAGGAATTACTGTTCCAAGATTGTAAGGTACATTACTCCAATCTACTATGTAAACGTCGATATATGTCTGTTTATATCTACTGTATTCGAGATTCACACTTCTCATGGTAAACGTATCAAATCCATACTTTACGTGAGGTATCTTATATGTTTTGGGGCAGCATAGGCCATGTTTTATGTTCATATCTTTATATTCCTTCGATTGACGGCCTGAAGCGTATTTTTTTCGTAGGATTTCTCTTGCAGCTCCATAGAAAGAACGAATTACATTCTCATGTTCGTAACACAATATGTTTCGCACCTGACTGAAGGTTTTCAGTTCTATAGTTTATTTATCATTTGGGCTAACTTCTAGCAATTAAATTTTCTATTTTTTTTTTTATTTTCAAATTTCACCTTGCGGACCGGGTTCACTTCACTAGTATATAATATTTACCCATCCCTTGATCAATAACTGTTTGGTAGATGTCGACAAGTCAATATTCTGATAAAATGGTATTACTGAATCAGAATAAAGAATACTTTTGAGTTTTACTATGTAAAACATTTTGTCAACTAAACTGATTTACAATATGTTTTCTCTTCAAAATTCTCTATTTTGTCTCTGTCTTTACCTGAATCAGGCTGCGCTTAAAAAAGTCCAACCATCATCAAAGAGAGAAGGTTTTGTTACTGTGCCAGATGTGACATGGCGTGATGTTGGTGCTTTAGAAAATGTCAGAGATGAACTCACAATGGCAATATTGGTATGTTCTTCCCATCTTAGATGCCAAATCTTTTAGATATTTTTAAACGCTACATGCATGATTGTTGGTCTCTTGGATCTCACACATTTAAACCTTGAGGAGTCTGGAAATGATAAATTTGTCTTTTTGTTGGATGCCTTCTACCATCATTAATTTTGATTTTGCTTTCTGATGCAATTGTTACCTATGTAAGCAGCAACATACACAGAAAGCAGACCTTTAAGGTCTCATTATAGCCAAGTGTCCGAGGGTTTTGCCTTCCCGAATTTTCTTCTGAATTTGTTGTTGAGGTTCGACCTACAAATCAGAAAATTATCAATTCGCTCTAGCCTTCCGGGATCTAGATTCCCAGGATACCCTTTTTGTCGGACCTTGACCATAGCTCACCGACTTTCCCATTAGACCACACCGGAATCTAAACATTTGCTCTTCATAATTTGATAACAATCATATGTTATGATAATTATTTATCTTTTAATTAGGCACCTGTACGCAATCCTGATCAGTTCGCATCACTTGGACTAAGCACACCTCCTGGTATATTATTAGCTGGTCCACCAGGATGCGGTAAAACACTTCTAGCAAAGGTGAATACAATGAAGTAATATACAACATCTAGACACACAGGTGACAGATGGCCTTCAAATTTTTAAGACTGATAAGAAGTAGTTCTGTTGGAGAGATGGAATTTTCAGGCCGATTATCTGGAAGCAGGCTACTTTTGACGTGCTTCTTTTTATACCAACAGAGATTTGTATGCATCTGCAGAAGCAGGTATCTAGCCTTTTGCATACTTCTTCCTTAATTCCACAAAGTAGTATATCACAATAGTTGAAATGTGGTGATATAATATAACTGTTTTTACCATAGACACTTTGGATGATGCTCACCTTAAAAAGAGGTCATAAATAAATCATAAACATTAAATGGCCTGTTTATATTTTAAACCTATTTCATGAACTTCATGACCTACTGATGAACTGTTCATGAAGTTTTCATGAAAATTATACCATTTAACGTTCATGAACTGTTTTCAGATGGGAATACTTTACTAGGTCTACCCAGAGGGTCTACCAAGTCCAAGTGATACAGCCACAGCTAAATCAAGAATGCATTACCTGTTGAAAAATAATTTCTTCAGATATGGATACGGATATAATTTCCCATTCAATTATTTAGGCCATAGCAAATGAAGCTGGTATCAATTTCATTTCTGTAAAAGGACCTGAATTACTTAACATGGTAAGTCAGAAGTTGATATTTATATTACGTGTTACTTGGTTTTGAATCACAGTAAAAAAATTAACACGGCTTATAATTCTTACGAAGTGCTTCATGATAATTTTGAAGTAAAATAGTACTATTTGTCATTTTCAATGGGATTTTGAATTGATTATGCAGTACTGCATGTTTTTTTAATGCAATTTTTTTCAGTATGTTGGAGAAAGTGAGAAGGCAGTTCGTCAAGTTTTTCAACGAGCAAGAAGCTCTTCTCCTTGTGTCATTTTCTTTGATGAGATTGATGCATTATGCCCTCGGCGATCTGACATGGGAGAGGTAATAATCTTTTTTATAGAACTATTTTGATTGCAACAACTAAAGCGTTCCCCTTGACAAACCAAATTCAAATATTATGAAATATCTCAAACACTATCTATTCAAATCATAGAACATTTGTAATTAATTTGAATATTATATATTGCGAGGAATTCAATTCACTGATATTGATTGGAATTGGCTTTTATATTTCAATGTGTTGTATTATCTTACCCAGTGCGTTTTCTGAAATTTACTACAAACCATAATGTTTTTTGTAATTTTAATTCAAGTCAAGTGCTAGTTCTCGTGTTGTTAATCAACTGCTGACAGAAATGGATGGGTTGCAGACTCGTAAACAGGTTTATATCATGGGAGCAACAAACAGACCAGGTAAATATTTTAATACTTTTCAACCATTATGTACAGATAAGAAGGAAGAGGAAATTCTTCTCAAGTGATTTAATAACAAACTTGAGTGCCTGAGAGAGCTACAGTTTGACCTATGTGCTTTCAGGATGGGATTATCTAGTTGGTTGAGGGTGAACAATAAATTACCACCTCCTCCGAGTCGTCCCGGCATGATTAATGTCAGGCACACAATTGTTTGAATTGCATGAACATTTGTTTGGAAGCCTGGAAGCAAGTAGCAAATGGCCACTGTCGTCAACCTGCCAGATTATTGGGAATTGCTGCAATAGAGTACCGCTATACATAATACAAACAAACTATACTGTATGTTACTGTTACGTGAAAATCTCCTCTGGATATGTGTGCAATTATCCATTACTTTTTGTTACGTGAATGATGATAACTTGTTAAGCATTTGTGAATATTAGAACATAGCCAGAGGCATCCTGGAACCAATGTCAATATAAATCCAGGGTGTCTCTGATCTCTTGCTGTCATGAATTTGTAACGCATTTTAGTGAATTTGTTTTTCCAATTTTGTTAGATATAATTGACCGTGCTGTTCTTCGTCCTGGTCGTCTTGATAAGCTATTGTTTGTTGGACTTCCAAATGCAGACGATCGCTTCCAAATTCTCAAAACAATAACAAAGGTATTGTGTCTCTAGTCTAGTTGATTCTTGTAACAGTTATTACTCTAGGATATGGTTTACAATTACAGAATATCATGATTTTGTTTATTTGCAGGATGGTACTTGTCCCTCATTAGACTCGTCTGTTAGTCTTAATGTCATCTCATCCCATCCAAAATGTGAAGGATACAGGTAAGACAAAGCGTGTTTTCTTTGTACCACATTTTTACATCTTTCTACAAAAGTGTCTAGAAGCTGGCTGCGTTATGCGAGAAACAAGCCATTGCTAGCAGGAATATAATTATAAAACTTTTGAAACAATTGTTTTACTTCCCCTCAGAGATGCGATGGATTTTTTTTTTGATTCATCATTTTACGGCAAACCAGGGTAAGCTAGTAGCTTTTTTCATCGGGGTGGTTGGTTAATTGGTTAGTATATTTTGAAGCATGTTCTGCCAGGGATTGAACCCTAAAACCTGCGGTCCAAGATCCAATTCCCTAACCACTACAAAAAGGTTAAGTTGATGAGTTCTTTTAAAACAGTTTGCATGTGATCATTTCATGTCATGAACTATTGTCGTGCAAAATGTAGTCAAACAGTATGAAGTTTTTATGAATTTTATAAACTAAATTTCTCACAGGGACAGGAAAATCTTTCCTAACAGCTCACATAAACCACCCTATTACACTACTACAATACATCAAAATCCTTGCTGGAGTAATGTCTGGCGTGCAGTCATAATATTGCTGACCATCATGTGCATTTTGGAAACAAACGCCATTCTAATTTCATTATTTACTCTTTGTTGAAGTATTTTTAAATATTACTGTGGCATTTAAAAGTCTGTTGGTTGATGAACCTATACTGACAATTTGTGTTTCAAAATGATGCATTTGAATGTATGTCTTCCACTGTGATTTTGACATGTACAACAAACCACTGTCCGTATTAGTTTTCATTCCAAACAGTTTCCAACAATTCTTTGACCAATCATAGTAAATCAAAATTAAATCTGTCAACACCTTCACAGAACAGAAAACCACTCTATCACAGTCACAGTAAGCCATACATTCAAATGCATCACTTGAAGCCCAAATTTTCAGTATAGGTTTTCATCTAAGAGACTTTTGAATGACACAGTTATATTTCTGAGATTGTTACCTTCACAAACATCCAAAAGTGTTTAAAAATACTTTGCAAAGATTTAATTATATTTTTTTGAAATTTTTGAGCGTTTTCCCCGTTGACTTTATGTACTTATTTAGAGCGGCCCATTTCCAAATATTTTTTTGAACTCAAATTTTGAACTTAGGATTTTTTTACCCATTAGAACAATAAAATCGAGAATTAAATTCAACTTCAAACTTTTATTTTTTTTGGACCAATCTATTGTTGAATATGCACTTTTCATGTCTCATTCCAAAGAAGCATGTTGTGTCTTTTTTTTCAGTGGTGCTGATTTAGCTGCACTTGTAAGAGAAGCTGCTGTCTGTGCATTAAGGGAGAATATGGTTAACCCATCAATAGAAAAAACATCAATCATCGTTGTAGGCCAAAACCACTTTGAAACTGCCTTCACCAAAGTTATTAGATCTGTATCTGAGAAAGTAAGATATCATTATTTGTAGTCTAATTTATATAAATTACTTTTATTTAGTTTTATAAAAATGTATTCTAATTTAAGTTGGAGACCTTTGACTGACTAATCAATAGTTTTTATCATAAAAAATCATAATATGACAAGTTCGTCCTGATATCTACTTTTCAAGATTAATGTGACTTTAAATAAGGGCTGCTAGTTCAAGTTTTTTGCCTGCATTTGAGATTTTATTTCTGTTGTATTTTCTCTATGTAGGATCGTCTTTGGTATGAAGATCTACGGAAGCGTCATTCGGCAGTCTAGATGCTTGGTAATAAGTAATGTTATTCAAAATGACTATAATGTTTGCACTTCGAATGACCAGCTATCTTATAATAAATACTACCTGATAATGATGGAATGCAGATGTAAGCATTGTAATTGATAATAAGTGCAATGCAGGGTTGCAGAGCATTATCCTGGAATCTCGTATTTTTAAACTAAGGAAAATTTGTATAATGATTTCAAATTGCTGTGGGACATATATTGAAAGCCACTACATAATAAAGTAGTACACTATTTTACGAATTTCATCAAATATATTTTGGAAATTGCAGACATGTGTAATTTAGGATGTTGGTATTCCAATTCTTTACTATCTTTTGTAACTTTACAACCAGCAAACATGTCATGAAGTGATCATGAATCCTTAAGGCAGTTTCACATTCATGAACCAGTTCATGGACTGATTCATGAAGTGTTAATGAACTTTTTGAATTTTTCATTGGTTTGCGTCCTAAAACAAATAATTACGCGCCATCATCTGACAAAATAGCTGCAAGTGTTAAGGATGATGGGTTAACCTAAAGTTCCTCTAGCCCGTGTGCCACCTGTCTCAGTTTCATGGATAATTGTGTTATGTGTTGCTAGATTTGAGAGATCTCAACATCCTTGCATATCAAATTAGAAATTCTCATAAGGAGCAAGCAATGGAGAAGTTATTATTTTTTATTTACAGCTACTTTCCTCAAAACATAGTAGTGTAGAAGGTGTTGCCCTACCGAAGGCACCTGTACCACTCATCTATTTATAGATGAGTGGCTTTTTTCGCTGAGAGCAATGATTTTAAACACTCTTTGTTGATCTCAGCCGCGACACTGCAGATCAATTTCAACAGATTTCATGGCAGATAGGTCTTGATTGTCAATGCGCAACGATGCGCCGCAGCTACTCTCAATGCAATTCCCTTTGGACCATTCCATCCGCCATCCTCAGATGGTAATCATTTGATGTTTCAGCTAAAGTCAAGGCTAAGTTGACCTTAGGGGGATTTGAACCACAGTCGATCAGATATGATCGATCTGAAGTTCGGTTTCCTATAACATAAATGCTAGAAAAAGTTATTTTTCAGAAAAGTAACAATTTTATCTCATTCAATTCTGGTTTTAATAAATATTGAATTATTGTAACATACACTTGTATAAACAGCTTAAAAATCAAAAATTAGACCGTTAAATTACATTTATTTTGTGTTGAATGTTAAAACAAATTTCATTTCAAAATTAATAGTTTGTTTTCAGTTTTTTCTTTTTACTTAGATTCAGCAGGATATAATTGATAGTAGCCAACATCATATTTACAATTCAAAATAAAATATGTTTCTATACATTGTTATGTGTGTTGTAGATACAACACTACAGTATGTGAATAATCTAATAGTAGGCCTATTCTAGTATTTGAATTTTAGAATTATCATATAAAAATAATTTAAATAATTTTAGCGTTATAATAATATTGAAATTTAAATATTAGATATCATTGGCCTTAAATCAGAATAATAATGTCGCATTAATAATATATGAACTGGAAATATTGCTGCATTCATTGTGAAACCACGAATCATCGTTGGCAATAAACCTTTTGTAAATAATGATAAGCCTTCAGAACGGACTGATTTAACAAAACAATCTGTAACACCATTGTATGTATTTGTATAATCAAGTTGGATTCTAGCTTTGATAACATCAGGTGAGAATACAAGGGTCCATGAAATTGTACCAGCTACACCACCCGCTAACATTAATTCTAACACTCCTAAATCGTTATAACTACCATTCTTTGGTATGAGACATCTGGACAGTAGTTCAAAACTCATAAAATAAGATGGAAAACCAGGTATATCTCTTATAATTACTGCTTTCATTCCTTTAAATAATCCACCAAAACCTTTTTGTTTTACAATTTGTTTCACACAATCAAGTGGCCCTAAAAATGATAAATCAATTGTTTACATTTTCTACTTGAGTCTGAAAAGTGTAATAGCTCTTGGAACAACATAGTACATACATAAGGATATGAATATAGCATATCCTACAAACAGCGCAACTGTGTAATGTCTGTGTATCCTGTTGCAGTCAACATACTTGACAGGGTGCGATCATATGGGGCTTCAAATAACGGCAATAATCCAACAATTGACTACTATTTTGTGTACAATCGGTTAATATCCCCTCTTTTAATGTCCCACCTTGCTCAATATCCCCACTTATTCCTTCCTCGCTTAATATCCCACCTCGCTTAATGTCCCGCTTTTTATCCGTACCAGAGGGGGGATATAAAGCAAGTTCGACTGTATCGATATATCAACGATAATCTGATATTTCGTCATCAAGATAATGGCTGTGTTATCGTTATCTTTCATTGTGTATTAAAATCCTAGATGTGAATACCCTAAGCATGTTCAATAAAAGGCATTGAAAGTCACCCTATTATGTATACTTTGCGCTGTCGATGTTTGACTCGGAAATGATCAAACCTAATTAGCTGCTAACTTTACTAAAAATGTTGCACTTCGCCTACCATTTTCATTCCAAGTTTTAAATCATCTGCATTTACGAAAACTATAATGGAAGATCTAGTTTGATTGTCATTTGAGTACCGTATTACAAACTTACGTATTTAATATTAAGATGAATAAGAATAGTGTAGGCCTATATAAAGGTCACCTTTTTATTATGGTCAATTAACTTGTTATATACAAGTTTCACAGTACATTATTAGAGGAAGCAACATTGCTGTATAAATGTATACATTTAAAAATTTAAAGTGGTTCATACTTGCATTTGAAGAAGTAGTTATAAATCGCCAACTATTGTGTAAAGGTCATTTTGAAACAGCATGTGAAAATAAAGCCCTGGAAATGTATCCTACCTTTGTATTTTGTAGATGCTTCACATGCCTGTACTTGTAAACGTGATTTGACTAGTTCCGTAGGACATATAATTAGACTTTGAGTGAAGGATGTTGCTAATGATGCAATTCCAATGTTTGTTAAATCGTGCATACCATATTCACTTCCATTAGATAAATAACGCATGACGTTTCCATAGGTACCAAATACAACAGCATTCCATGCAGCTGTTCCTAGTAAAGGTGGTAACATGCCTTTAAATAATCCACGCACCTTCAATTGCAAGAAATATGAATTAATTGTAGACATATAATGACAGGCAAGATCATCATCATTTATTAGATTAATTAAGCCCTATGAGCCATCATAATACTTATGAATAACAAAAGACAGTAGAAAATGTTTATAACGGCACCCCTCGGGAACTTTCAAAAAGTACATTATAGACGATGTGCCGTTATGGTCATAGCCTATCATTAATAAGAAGAAAGATACCAAATTTCACAGAGAAATTTAGTTGAATTCAGTAGCCTATAAATAGTAATCCGTTATAAAAGGTGATGTTCAGAAACAGTTTCAATTTCTACTGCATTATAGGCTACTGCTAAAATAGAATATGAAAAAAAAATAAATCAGCATATATTTCTTACATCTTACATTTGTTTTACAATATGTTTGGAAAACCTGACTGCCAACACGATATCCTACATTGATCAAGGATGGTGGATCACACCATTTATGACATAGGACATTGTTGTATTTATCATCTATCAACACAGTGTAGCCTGTGTTCAGACAGACCAATTCCTGTCATTACTCAAATTTTCATGGAGTAACTCAATTTTCATTATTTTAAAATACATCTCAATTGTCTTGTTCTTATCTATTCACATTCTATTCAATCCAATTGTCTTGTTCTGTTCTACCAAAAAATGATAGTGGAAAGAATGATCAGACTGAGGCTAAGCTCGGCGGTAATGTGCAGACTGTACAAAGGAAATGCATGTCTGCATGCAGGCTACAAACCGTGTAAGCTTGCAGCTTTTTCACAGGAGTGATGGATTAATTTTGTTACTATTTGGAAGCGTGTGTGCTTTCGATAGCTAGATGCCCTTTCTAATGCCAACCAATAGTGATCCGACCAGGTATTGAACCCCCGACCCTGTGGGCCGAGGTCCAACACCCTAATCACTACACCAATACCGCTAAAGACACTTGCGGGAGCAAGTGTGTTCTTAGTGTTTAAAATGACACTCAAACAAAATGTGTAGGTCTAGTTTACCGATCTTCATTACTTTAGTACTTATAGATTATGATAAGCAGCTACAATTACCCTTTGATTAGCCTACCTTCTCACGTTGAATTGTTTCTTTCAAGCAGTGAATCATTCCAGTGTATTGATGGACTGAATTTTTCACAACGCCTTGAGTCTGTAGCCGTACCTACATGGAGAAATCCGTACATTGCTGAATATATGGCACTGATTTAAAGGTAGGCTACAGGAATAGGCTAATGCATGAGAAGACTAATAAATTTAGTATGCTGTTCAAGAAGCTACAATGATCATTCCAAGACAAAAAGCCGACAGCATTTCATCTTTCTTTATACCGGTAATCATAACAAAAAGTAAACAAAATGAGAAAAGATTTAGTTATATATGCAAGTCCTTGGACACAAACATTAATTTAAATATTATAACTTTGATCATAAGGACTTTTAGGAAGGCAACCTTTTAGGCAACATCTATTAAAATTTGATAGTATTACAAGATTCTAGGTTCGGCTAGCCCTCCTCAAGAATATATTAGGCATAAATAACGGTTTTGAGGCTCACATTGGATAATACTGTTAAGTGTTGAGCTCCGGGTAAGCCTACCAAATAGAGAACAGCTACTTTGTTATCACAGTCATTCTTTATGCTCAAGATAGCACTATCACTGTAGCCTATCGATTTATCATTCAGGTATACAACACATACCCTCACAGTATCCATTGGGTGGCTGACTATTGTTCCCGCGCAACCTTCAATACAATTCAATACAACGGTTACATATTTTATTGTGAAACAATAACATTTGAGATAAACAAGATTAACACATTACCACATTCATAAAGATTTCAATCAGTGGACTACTTTAAATATTTAGTACCGTAACACGAGAAACTGTAATTGGCATGTGCTATTCTTGGACGGTGAACTGCATGTAAACACGCTTAATTCCTAAATGTGTTTCATTGTAGGCTATACAGGTTAACACACACATTTGCTTCGTATTTGCATTAATTTACTACACTTGGGAATCTAAAAGAATTAGCCTCCGAAGCAAGTGCTTTTCAGAGCTTCACTTGTATCTCTCAATAAGTCTATGGTAACCCTTTATTCATTAACCTCAAGTTTAATAATATAATATAATATGAGGTGAACACATGTATGTGAGAGTACTCAATGTTTGTTATGACAGAGCATAATATAGAATAGACACAAAGATTAGGCAAAAGCCTTTTCCGTTACTCGGAGTTTCACGTGTTTACTTTGCGTTCATCAAACCGTCTGATGAACGCAAAGTAAACACGTGAAACTCTGAGTAACGGAAAAGGCTTTTGCCTCATCTTTGTGTCTATTCTATATTGACCTCAAGTTTATGAATTCTTCAAGAAGATTATGAACAGTTCATGAACATTATGAACATCTTAATAAACAGTCCATGAACAGCTCATGAATTGTCAATAAAAATCCGATGAACGTTAAATTGCCAGTACTGTATTTCATGAACCTTCTTATGAACTGTTCAAAAACTATTTTCAGATGAGTTTATTCAAGGTTGAAATCTCACATGTTCAGATTTTGAAAGCTGGGCTTTTCGAATAGTATTCAAATAATTCCATTGTTTTTTAAAAAACAATATAGCCGAATACATTGCTATGAAAGAATACAAACGACACCTTCCCACTGCAAAAACTTTTTGAGTTCAAGAAGTTTACGAGCTGTTCATGAACTTTATTGAAAAACCATGAACTAATCATGAACACCTTATAAAGAGTTCATATGAATGTTAAATGGCCTGTTTTCATGAACCTTTTATTAACTTTCATGGACATTTCATTAAAATTGGGTAATTCAATTTCCATAAACTATTTTCCCAGGGACTTGTCTATGCATGGATAATTGAATATGATAGAATCACACAAGCCTTTTTTATTTTTTTTTAAGTTGATGATCTTGTTTTCTTACAAAGAAAGTGGTTTGATGGGAAAATATGATTCTTGCTGTTGTGGTAGATTAATGTGTGCCTCTACCCTCTATCTACTCTAGGCCTAGGCTATCTATCTATACCTATCATTCTAGAAGACCTCTATTTTCCTGGCCTACTATAAATTACCTGCGACCCATCCACTAACAAAATCTGCAACGTGGTCCATTGTTTGTTCATAGACTGTAAATGTTAAAACAGATCATTTGTAATTTAGTACCAGTAACATTGATACCGTCATATAGTCTTGTCATTGTAGGTTCGATAGGCCTACTCTCAAACTACTATTTTTGTCACTCGTACATTTTGCTTCATAGGATTTTTTAGTCTGATGGTGGGATAATGTACGCTGCATGAGTATCCATGTTGGTACAGATTATTTTATCCTGCAGTGTCTAAGTGTATTTCACATGGGGCTTCCTAGTGAGTGCAATTCTCTGTTCAAGATGAAAAATTTCAAAATTCACATTTCATGCGTATCAAAATCTCCCAATTCCAGTTTGTAGAAATCACCGGTTCGATTTTTCTGAGACTTTTTTGAACAGAAGAAAACAAATAATTCCTCCTATAGCAAAACATATTAATTCTTTCATATTTTTACCAATTTCGCACACAACCATTGATTTAAATATATCTTTTTGAACAAAACACAGGTTAAAAATGATAGAAATTCCTATTTTGATGATGTTGAACTCTCGTTTCACAGGAATGTTTTTGACCAATTCCTGCTTCACGTGCTTGAAAAATGGTGATTCTCAGTTTACGTTTTATGGGAATCCCCCTCCTGCACACAGCACAGCATAGGCCTACATGCATGCATTGCTTCAACATCGACAGTTTCAACAGTTGCATAATCCAGATGAAAAGTTTTATTTTATGACGTCAGTAGCCGGCGCACAGACCAAAAGTTAGTAGAGTCAAGTAGAGTCTGAGTAATATTGGCAGAAAGCCTGTGCTGTGATAGCCTGCTCGCAGACTCACTGTGAAAATGTAAATTTGGTTTACCAAATTTACATTTTGATAGTGAGTCTGCGAGCAGGCTAGTGCTGTGATGAGTTGGGGGGAATGGCTGAAACGTGAGAAAATCTGTTGTCCATTGTTCATCAGCCAATCACTATCTGGTTCTAGTTTGGAGGAACTCACTAGGTAGTGGGTGATGAACAATAGACAAACCATTGATTTTCTCACATCTCGGCAACTCACTATCAAACATTTTGGTGGGAGAATAACGGTTAAAAAATGCCCACAGAGAAAATGTCTCCAATCCAGATTGGTTTGCATATATAGGTATCAAAGGGAGAGGGAGAATCTGGTACACAGGAGTCCATAACGTTTAAATATCAGAGACCAACTTTTCCAAGCTTCAGAAAAAAAATTTAGGGCCTATGCTTTACGGGAAAAAAATTTTTGGTGCATAAATTTTATTTAACCTGGTGAAAAAAAAATTTTTTTGCCCAACTGTTTTTTCACATCTTTTCATTATCCGGAATATTTTTATGGTCACCTCCCAAGGTTCTATTTGAACAACCTCGTAAAATGCAAAGGTAGCGATCCCGGCGTAGATAAGGTATTGATATGGCAAGCATAGAGCATAGTTTACCCATAAAGAAAGTTGAAGTGACAGACAGGCCAATAAGGCCACCGGGTCAGCATTTTAGCATCACATGAAGTCTCATCGATAGGCATTTCTTTGAGTCTCCTAGACATTATTATGCATGAGGTTACCCGGGAGGCTAGGTGGGCTAGCCTACGTAGCACACTATGGTATATATAGGGGAGAGCGGGGTGAATTGGAACAAATTTTCTTAAAAAAATTATTGCTCCAAAACGGCTCACGCAAAACTCACAATTTCGGTATTGATTTGTAGGAAATTGTCTGAAGTTTATAATGCAAAATACCTGAATATTGTCAAATCAAAGTTGAAACAATGTTTAAAGGAAGAATGACATTTTTTCAAAACCGCGATTTTGCGAAAATGTGGGGTGAAACGGAATGAACACAAATTTACCATTATTTCATCGAATTTGTTCAAATAAATTGAGTATCATAGCTATTGAGCCTTTAAAAATTGATATCAACAATAATAAATTAGATAGATAAAGAAACTTACTTCCAAATATAAATTTATAACATTATTATTTTCCATTCAAAAAAATGCGTCTCCGTAAAACACGATAACATTTTCCCGTACTAGTATAATTTTTCAAATTTCAGTTATAATTGAGAGAATATGAGTAAGGTTAATCATTCAAATGGGTTTTAATTAGATTTAACCAAAATAATATGAATAAAACAACATTTAATTTCATGCAGTCCTTCGACAAAGTCGCTTTCCTTCCGAAGGTGTCAAATTCAAAGAAACCGCTCATGCAAATGTTTTGTTTACGTTATAATTCACACTGATTCACGAAGGAAATAATAAGTCAAAACAAGACAATACAAACTCATTAATTTTACGTTGAAAATAAAACAACAAAAAGATCAATGGTTCAGAGAAATAATACAAGGCTATTTACTAATGAAAAGAGGCAATTGAACCAATTTAATGGATTAATTTGAATGATTTCTTCTTGGTGTGAAATCAAAGGCGGAGCAACAACAAAGCAAAGCAGTGTGAAGCCAGACTGTGATTGAAATGTTTCCCGCCGTGTTCCATTCAACCCCATCGTGAATCTTGCAACATAAACACTATTTACTAGAAAGTTTGTTGGAAAAGACAAAAATGACAACTGCCTACGTCATAACACGGAAATTCTCTACACAATGGTATGCAATAACACCTGATGCGTGAAGAAATGAAAATAAAATCAAACGCGATGTGAAAAGCGAATGACTTGCATCGCGCGTACAAATTTTCAAAGGCTTATAATATTTTATTTACTTTATGTATCGAAATGAAACTTTACACAATGTTTAGACTATATAAGAACAATGTTCTGCTGCAATTTTGTAATTTTTGAGTCTTTAGAAGTTGTGTATTCCGATTCACCCCCGTTCCATTTCACCCCGCTCTCCCCTATTTGATATATATACAGGCTATTATTATTAATGTTGAATAAAAGTTCTGTTATCATGTTGTTTCAGGGCGGCTTATCACTGTTTATGATTTGAAAAGTGGAGCCTTGTTATTTTAGGCTACCCAGCCCATCCCTACGAATATATTGATATCGGATTTTAAGCTCATTTAGGCCTACTGGACGGCTACAAGTGACACAAAACGGTGTTCACAGTTCATAGAGCCATAGCCATAGGTCAATTCACCTGTTTGGTTATTTCCAGAGCTGCAATCCAATCGACGCCGTTCTTGCAAAAAAGTTGAAATCCAAATTTTGGCTGCATTAGGCAATCACATTAGACGTCAATAAAGTGTCGCCATATCCATTTGTAAACACGTAGTGATACCAAACCATCTATGCGTACCTAACCAACACGTAACGTAAACAAAGTGGTATTTTTACGGCATTTTGTGAGCCCTTAGACTTATTAAGCAACCCCTTAAAAGCCTCTCTCCTGCATGCCCTAGGCATGGCAATGAGACACTACTTGCTGCAAGATGGCTGACAACGAGTAACGTTTTCTTCTAGTTTGAAAATTCTGATTCTGTTCTATAGCACTAAACTGATTTAGAACATATAATATTATTTGTAAAATAAATCAGCGTGGTTTCCATCATGCCTCCTGTAGCTCTGGAAGAGCCTCGTGTAATTAGGGAGGAAGAATACAAGGGAAATGTACAAGATGTGGAGGAATCATATTCAAAGCCAACGATTGGAATAATTTACCCTCCGCCGGAGGTTAGAAGTATCCTTTAAACTAATGAACTAGCTTAGAAGGTATCTGGAGATACGATACAGAATGTATTTATAGAAATGTGTCTTGTTTGCCCAGTCTGTAGCAGTGTAGAGCCAGACCGCAGAGTTTGTAATTTGTGCAGCTAATTTATTTTTCAAATCATATTTTTGTGCGGACTGGTACTGGAAGCACCGTTTTTGCTACTTTTCTCCTGTTCTGCGACTGGATTCAATTGAAAACATAAAAAAAATTGTGAAAACAAGACGAAATGTGCGGCCAGAAAGGGACCAGGTCAACATTGAATTCTTGTTCTGAGGCTTTTCTTAGCCGCGGACATAAAACTTGTAGTATGGCTGTCGAGTATGACAATTCCGGCATGCAGCCTCCAAAATCCAAGATCCTGATGATTGCGGTCAAATGTCAACAGAACGTTTTTGTGCCATCCCGTGGCATCAGTGAAAAGTACCATACTCTGCATCATTATTAATTCAGAATAAAATTGAGCGTAATATCTTTATTATAAAATGCTGAATTTTGGATTCTAAGATAAAATATAAGTAAAAAACATATTAAACAATTTGAACAGGAAAAAGATTAGCAAATATATTAATGTAAATAAATTTCAATATACTTAGTATAACTATTTAGATGTACCTGAACACAGCGCCGGATTAACCCGTAAGCTAAATAAGCTTCAGTTTAGGGCCCTTCGTTTTTGAAGGGCCCTTAAAAAAAACGCGGTGGATATTGTTCCGGCTGCCGGAAAGCTGTCTTCAAAAGATAATGTTCCGTGCGTCCTTTGCGCATGCGTATGTAGATAGTAAACATGGCTGTGTCGATCGATCCAAAATTATATCGTAAAAAGTTTGTAAAAAAATTCACCCACACCGTAAATTGGATCGACTGTTTGGAATAAATATTAAGAAAAACGATATTCAGCATATCTATGCATTAATCATTTTATTCTGTGTTTGATTTATCGAAGCTTTTCAGCGATGCAACCCAGCGCAGCGTTTTTAACGTTTGAGTGTCGTGACATTTATTTGGCGCGCTTAAAAGGTTTTAGCGAATATTTATGCTGCCTAACAATATTTCAAAACATTTTTACTATGGTAATTTGTAATAATATGGGATAATTACTTATTAGTCATTTTCTTTTCCTGTAACTGATGCTATATGCGGCCTACCAATTCTGATTCTGTCGTATACCAAAAGTCAAAACCCCGAAACTCAAAACCAAAGCCGTGTTCGTTCGCTTTTTTATAAGTTTGGAAGAACGGTGGCATCCAGCGTCGTGAATCCCTCATATAAAGTGTTTTCAACCTCTAGCACTTTAAATTAAATTATTTTATATTCTATTATAAAACTGATGAACAGAATTGTTAATAACGTGGTCGAGGAACAGGACCGTCCATCGCCATTGCATCTTGAATGAATGTGAGAGAAACGCAAACAGCACATTAAGCATGCGCAGAAGACGCACGGAACATTATCTCTAGCACTCAGGATTCCAGCTGCCGGAACATTATCCACTTCGTAAAAAAAAATCAATTTGTAAGATATTATCATTTTAAAAGTTGAAATTAATGGAGGAATTCAATAACCAATTATAATGAGAATTTGGGCCCTTTGTGGTTAACTGTCTACTGATTTTAATAGTATATTAAATGCTAATCGAATAGCAACAATTTGAATAATACTTTTCAAAAGTAGGCCTAAACATTCAACAAATTTCATCATTCGATCTTGTTTTGAATAGTGTAAAGTTAATTTAAACAGCAAAACAAATTGGGTTTGATAAAACAAATAATACTGTGTCTTTTGTAATCTTTTAAAATCTTTTTAAATACTGCAAAACCATCATTCTACCACTGCAATAACAACATTTTATTTTTGCGTGAATCGTTTTTCTTCGGACAAAAATAAAATGGCGACTATGTAAATTCAAACTGAGATGATAACTTGAAAGTGAGGCTAATTCTATGTTTGCCACGTCCATTTTAGGGCCCTTTGGAGAAAGAGTGCTTAGGGGCCCTGAAATGTTAATCCGGCGCTGCCTGAACAAATTCCCACTCGCAAGATCACAACTTCAATGTGGTTGACAATATATTCCATTGAGAAACACCAGCATAACGAAATCAATGATGATGGCATGATTGGACAAGAATATTGCCTGTATTAGTAGGGTCCGATTCATCGATTGAGGATTGTGTTTTCATGAATCGATTATGAAAACATGAATCGATAGATCGTAATAAAAAACTTTTATTTAGCTTTTTTTTGTACAATAAAATAGTTTATTATTTATATTGTGTTCTGTTCTTTCTAAATTGATTTATTCTTTTAATTTATTCCTTCGCAATTAAGCGTCTTTGAATAGGTCGTAAATGTTTGTTTACATCGCGAAGCATTGTAATTCAACTCAAATTATTTGCCATGCCATTTCACACCATTTTTGATATTGTCTTAATATTGTTATCTTAAGGAGGTCATAAATTTTCATAAATCATTCTGATTTATGCTCTTAGTTCTAAACATTAACACAATTTATTTTGGAATATTCAATACTTCCATCATTGATTTAGTATTTGCATGTTATTCTATATTTTTCAATGAAGAAGATGGCATCAAAATATACTAGCGCTTGCGAGAAACAAAAACACGCAATTAAAAAAATACATATTGAAATTGTCACATACATGTTTGAAATGATTGCATTTTAATAATTGATAAAGAATATGCCATTAATTTAAACGTTATGCGGTAATGAATAATTCCTAAAAAATGAAATAAAAAAGCAGTAAAACTTATTTAAAGGGTCAAAACAGACCGGGAAACCTTGCGCGCGCACACTTTGAATAGTGCACGTAAAATTCAAACACTCGTTTCCAAACATTGCTTTGCCTCGTCTAGAATGCGTTTGTCGTAAAATATTTTTGAACCATTCTTGAACAAGAGCTTATACTTACTAGCCTATACTTTATTTCTAATCTTCGATAATTTTAATAACACGAATGCCAAGTTCCTGAAGAACCAGAACATGGTGGTAAAAGGGAAGGAGCAGGTAGAAGGCCACCGATAACTCAAGAGCTTTCACTTATACATCAGGATATCTGGACATGGCGTCTTGGCGATAAACCATAATAAAGTTTTACCTAAATTTCGTGATTTGCAAAGACTGGTATAAGGAATGAATTTTGTCTAAAGGAACACCTGAGTGAAGATTTGATACTGTTTTCCTGTTTACAAACCTATCAATGCGAGATTCCTTCAAAGAACAAAAAACGAAGCTCCATTTTCACAACCTCAAATCAACAGCTTATTTATTTTGTATTTCTATTTTCAATCACACTTGATATTTATCGAACTTCGATCGAGATGAAATAAGCATCATATGTAGTTTCTGGACTCGTGGAATATATGAATTTCTACAGCAAATTAATTAAAATAGTATTTTATTATTGATCAGTTTTGTCATTCCTTCGTGCATTTCTTTCTGTGGTTTGAGTATGTTTTGATAAAAATTCCCGTCTGATTCGCATGGATTGATGTTAATGTTTCATGGCCGTACATAATTACCATAGTTTTCATTATCCTTATTCAATTCGCATTGTTTCGCTCCAGTTTTCATGTTGTATTTCAGAAATATTCATACATGAATTAAAAGGTTGCTACGGCTCAAATGAAATCATGAGGAATGCTATGACGTTGATAAGAAGGCTGCGAGACTCCATTTTGAAAAAGTTGAATGCAAAGGCTGCCGGTCTGGTTTGACCCTTTAAACTTTCAAACGCTATGACGTCAAAAAAACTCGGATAACAATAGGTCTATTGTTTTCGAACAATTAATCGATTCTGAATTATTTCTTGTCCGCAATTAATCGATCCCAAAAAATCCGAATCGACCCGCCCTAAGTATCAGATGAATGCGGTGGTTGGAAGAAATCAGAGAGCAAGGAAGGAGCGCTTCCCCGATTCATCCTATGTACGATTGTACGCAATAGAGCGGTTGTAATTTTATTCTCTCTGATGTTCAACCAATAGGCAGGTCCACTAAAAATTTCAAAGTTGATTTTATTCGTGTTTCGGATATATCATACCCGCAGAATTCCATAAAACTGATAAAAATTCCAAAAAAATTTCCAAAAACCCTTCATTTCTGAGTTTTAAATCCAAAAATTTCGTAGAACGTCAAAACGATTTGTGATTGGCTTGCTATATTATGACGTCATTTCCCGGACAGAACAAAATCACACTCCGCTAAACAATGGAGACTTCAGCATTTTTTGTAATTATTGGTATCGTTGAACGTCAAATTTAAATGTAATCATTTCCATTAGCACTGCTGTTCCTGTTCAAAATATTGAAGGCTGACTTCAAAAAACTTATTACGGTGACCTGAAATATTCATCAATGGAAATCGCTCTGAAATATTTATATCAATTTATGTTGTTTTTGTCTACGTTCGAGCATGGTTCGATTGTCGAAGCGAGAAGGAACAAGGATGGTAGACTAGCTTAACAAATTATTTGAATTTCAAATAACACACATAAAGTTTCAAACAAGTTGGAAAATAAGTGAAAGGAGTTGTATGATCTACCATTTATTAGCAAATTATCCACGTTATTTTCTCGCGAATCATATGGCCTATTATAGGATCAAATTTATTGTAGCTATGATTCTACCACGATTCTACAAAAACTACATTCACTGTCTTAGCTGATCAATGGGATAAAATATATAGCTAAATATAGCTACTACATCAATATCGACCATTGCCTTCACACAAACTGCATGATTAATCATTGGTCCAAGTAAATATTTGTTAATCAATGCAAAATGAATCATAAATTGCTTTTCGGTTTTCAGAAAATTATACGCCTCGACGTAAACTGTCATAGCATGCGTGATCGATGTGTAAAATATTTCATTTAAACGGCAACTTTATTGAATTTGAGTTCTGATTTACTAGAATAAATCCAAATCTATAATTGGTAAAGCGTTAATAGGTCCATTTAAAGTGTTTGTTAATTCAAATAAATGCACACTGAATGCGATTTCACCGTCTTATATCTGGTGATAATAACACAAGCAACAGTTGATGATGCATGACAGACGAAATAAAAGAACGAAGACTTGATAAATAAAAATAACACTACTTTGATGCTCGAGTGATGATCTAAGCCGTTTATGTATGAGTGAGGTTTCTTCTCTAAATGTCTAATATATATATATATATTTCCAAGTGAATGCTGCCTACTTCTCGGTGAGACTTTGGTAAAGACGAGTGAACCTTTTCGTTTTGATGTGAACGAACACTTTGAAGGTCTTTGACAAAAACAGTGTGCACGTGCAGATCGGCCTGGCTGAGAACTTTTGTTCGTTTGCGGTCGGGAACCACGAGAGAAAGATATGGAAAAGATTTGTTTTGTTTCGCTACAAAAAGGACAAACCGAAGAAAGAAACAAAACTTTACCCTTAGTCTCGTTTAAAAATCAGCGGTTCTGATTATACTATTCACAAAAAATTTGGATAAAAAATGACGAATTGATGGATGAACGGTTTTGGATATCAAGTCACGATAATACTAGATTTCTCACTTTGTCCGGATTATGACGTCACATTCCTTCATCCACCAAAACTTGCCGTTTCGTAACCATGGTTACGCAATGTCATTTGAAGTCAGATATCTCGATGGTTTGTCAATATTTTTGAAAAAAAAAATCGGGCATATTAAACTTATCCTTTGATCTTCGTATGGATATGTTTAAAGTACATACTTAAATTTTAGTGGACCTGCCTATTTAGTTGACTCAACATGTCACAGACGTGATTCCGAAAACGGTAGTATTTTATGTTCCCATTCCTTTGTTCTGTATCCTATGGATCAATTGAAACAGAATTAACACTTTTCTTCTTTCAAGATGATCTACTAAATCTTGACAAAAGTAGTTCCGATGCACATTTTTTTGTAATTTTCGGCGAGGGACTGCCTCTAACTTAAGTACTGCTTGATACTAGACCACTTCCAGACACATTATATTCCAATTGAAAAAGGTCACCTTTTGGATAAAAGATTTGACAACTATGCTCATATTGATAGGTACTATATTTTCGCAACAAAATCACAAATTAAACCCATAAAATTTCCAATATACCATGTTCAAAAATGCTCTATGCAAAAACGCAAATATGACATAATACGAATAGAAAAAGTTTTTCCAAATCTGTTGCTTTCCATAGTAAGAATTAATAGCCTTGGCAGTTTAGTGTTTGTTGCTTATGTTTACGTAAGTTGCAGGTCACTTGTCTGGTAGGCTACTGTTCCACTTAATATCTTAAATTTATACAATAGGCCTACAATGACTTATATTAAGTTTCCGCATGTTTTCTATCCTTTACATTCTACAGATATTGTTGATAAAACTGCCAACTTTGTTGCTCGTAATGGTGAGTACCAAAGCCATTTCAGCTGCTATCGTCCTCAACTGTTTGATTGTTTGCCATTCTAAAATTGATTACTTTTCCATGTTAGATAAATCAATTTGAAAGACTAACTTTCTTTCGAAAAAATAGTGAAAATGCCATAATTTATATATTTATAAAGTATACTTGCATACTTTATTGCATGCTAAATGTTGAGATTGTAATTTTGTATTTTCTTTGTATTCAACATCAACTTATCTCAAATGTTGAGATGTCTACCACCGAAGGTGCGATTCCTTTGGTCAGGGAACATGCTCTCTTGAAAAAAATAATTGAGATTGTGATTTGTATTTCCCTCATTTTAATCATCAATTAATCTAAAATGTTGAGGTTGCCAACTGGACAGTTACACTTGTAGATCTATAATGTTAAAGTATTGTGTCGTCAAATTTATTTTGGCCTTCCCAAGTTGGTCACAGTGTAATGGCAGGGTTTTTTATTATTCAAGGACAAACAAATCAGGATCCCTATGGATTGGCGTCAGGAGAGGAATCCAGTAAAATGTTTTACAAATTTGTAAAAATGCTAAAAAAATAATTCAAATAGTAAAAACATTATTGGGGTGCCCCCCTCTCCTACTTGTCCGCCCCTGTCCATACTCTGTAGTATTAATGTATCCTACTGTTGTCATTTATTTAATTAATCTATCACTATATTCAATGCTGTTGCTACCAGCTATCTAAAAAGTGCAAATTATGAGTGTAATCATTCAAATAATTTTATTTGGTGTTGATTTGATGCATAATTTTAATTTCCTTAGGCCCAGAATTTGAGGATCGTATCAAGGCCAATGAAGCAAGCAATGTGAAATTTAACTTTCTCAATGATAATGACCCATATCATGCATACTATGAACATAAATTAAAAGAATTCAGAGAAAAAGGGGATACCGGTAGGACAATGTTTTGTCTATAAGCAGGGTCAGGATTCAACAATACCTGGCAACCTAGATGCTAGGTTCCCAGATTGCTGTAAAACATTTAAAAGAAAATGAATCTTCTTATTTGCTAGTAAATCAAGAAGTTAATAATATTTGAAGGACCCTTTCAGTAAAACTATTTCTAAAAGTTGTGAATAAGGATTCAGGTTTTTATTAAGGAGAAAGCGTTTTTGTACCCTTGGTTAAATAGAATGCATTGAATAGTAATGTTAACTTGAATGCACTTTGAAAGAGGCTAACATGCAAATAAATAATCAGTAATTAAAAACAAAGACATGTAAGTTTCTCATAATTTTTTCCATGTAAGCTGTGCTTGCCATACTTATTGTCTGCCATTCAATGTTGATGTATAAATCCTTTTCAATATATGAAGTGTTATGCAAATTAGTTATTCCTTATCAATACCTAGCCAATATCTACATTATCTTATATGCAGTTGTATGCATACTATACTATTATACAATTTTATACATAAGTCATCTATTTGATATTTAACATTTATGAGAAAGTTCATGAATACATGAACTGCTTAATGAACAACTAGAAGGTAACTCATGGTGAGATATTTCATGAATTATGAATTAGGTTTGTATAGGAAATTCAGATGGATTGCTACTCTCACTCCAAAATAGTCTAATAGACATTACGTGTTGGTTAGATTCACAATGTTGACATCTTACATTCAAACCTGTTATTGATGTATTGTTTTAATTGTTTGTTTAGAGCCATTTCCTATACAACCATCTTCTTTGTCACTACCTTCTGCGCCAACAAAGGTAAGATTATAGGAGCACATTTATCACCCTTAGCAATAAACTGAAAAATTTCTCGCAATATACTACATGTTATTGACTTATTGTATGATAAAGTGCAAGTATAGTATATCCAAGTAATGTATTTAGTTTTGCAATGGTTTCATATTCAATTTTTATCTGGCATATGATATTGATTTAATTATGTTTTTCTCTGTTTTTGTTATTATTTTTAGCAAGTAACGTCACAGGTTGTTGAGCCAGTAGTCCCAAAGGAACCACCACCAGAGTTCCAGTTTATTATTGATCCACCATCAATTTCAGCTATGGATTTGTAAGTTTGATTATTTTATGTTTGATCCAATCCTCAGATTATGATTGCCTTCTTGTTTCAATTTGTTGTGAAGAAAATAACACTTGTTTAAACCTAGTATGAAGTTTACTAGGTGTGGTCTGAATGTGTGCAAATTCGACCAAAATCAAACCTGATTAGATTTCGGATTGGTCTTGGATTGACTTTCAGCTTTCTGATCGAATTAACAGAATTCCTTTGGATAATTTTGGTCAATTTTTTTGAAATCCGATCCGACGCACACCTTAAAATGTAGACCGTTATGTAGTTTCCAATCCTGTCAATAATGTTTCATATCATATAGTTGTATGACAAATGAACCATAATAGTTATTACATTAGTGTATAGTATGATTTATGTTTACAAATGTGAAAATGTTCACTCTTTTTGTGATATTTATGCTAGCCTACTTAATATTATTCAAATATGTGTTAATGCATTGAACCAACTTTTATATTTAGAGATGTTGTAAAGCTCACTGCTCAGTTTGTTGCCAAAAATGGAAAACAATTTTTACAGAATTTAATGAACAGAGAACAGGTGTGTATCACTCATAATCAAACCTCTGTTTACTAGTTAACTTAGCTATTATATCAAAATATTCAACTGCTCTCAACATGCAACTTTTATGTGAATGTTTCATTGAATAAGCTACTACCAGTTTGATATTAATAAAATGACCTTATTCACAACTTTTAGAAATAGTTTTACTGAAAGGGTCCTTTAAATATTATTAATTTTCTGATTTACTATCATATCTTCATGGCATCATCAGATAAATAAATACAAATTAAAAAATTACAAATATATAGAGTTTTAACTTACAAAGGAAATTATCAAATACAATTGCACGGAAATTAAACAAACAACCGCGATTTTATAGAATCCCATTGCGTATTGAGTGTTGGCTTGATCCGCCTGATTGCAAGCATGTCACAAATCAGACAATCGGTTTTGTTTTTGCACTTATTTAAAACATGGAAAGTGTGGTGACTGTTCCGGACAGTTAAACCGTGAGAATGGCGAAGGTGTGCGCAAACAGCTGAACCAGTGTGTCCATCAATACGTTGATGAAGGTGTTGGCATGTGTAGCCAACATAACTAGCATCACACAAGTCACATTGAAAACAATACACAACGCATTGATAGGACAACATCGGTGGCTTTTGTTCGCGTATCCTCAAATCATCAATAAGCTTTTACTGCTAAAAACTGGTCTGATAATTTGACCGATATTTGTACTGAGTTTTGATAATTGCCTTTTTAAATTATTTGCCGAAATTTGGTCTTTAAAAGGTAGGCCTAATATAACATTAACATCATTCTTATTTTTGCTTGCAATAGGCAAATCAAGCAAACACTCAGCACGCCGTTTCTTAAACTTACTAATATTAAATTCTATTAGTTGTATGGGATATTTTAAATCTAAAAATATTGACTTTAAAATTCTACATTCATTATCAAAATTACTCTCTGATGATGATAAGCGATTAGCTCGATCAAGCATAGTATTTAATAGTGCCTTCTTATAGCTTTGATCTACGTGGCTTTGATAATGTAATAGCATACCATTGTCGGTCTTTTTGTGAAATACGCTTTACTCAATATTTCCATTGTCTAATTCTAATAATACGCCAAGGAACGGTAGCTTATTATTTTCTGCAATTTCCATTGTAAAATTTTTTGTAGGATGTGAAGTATTAAGTTGTTGCAAAAAATTATTAGCATCATTTAAATTGTTAAGCGTTATGAAATCCTTTGAAAACTATTATTGAAAACTATTTATCACTGTCATTTGTTACAAAAAAACAATAACAGGAAGAAATTCAACAATAAAATAAATTAACAAGGCCATAAACTAGACATGCATAGGCATTACAAATTCATATAAACACAAAAAAGCTCAACAAAATATATGGTATAAATAAATGTCACAAGCTGAAATCTGAAAAATGTTTTGATTTAAATAGTTGAGGTGTGCAGAAGGAATACGTTTTGTCGGACCATGATTACACGGCAAGATAATATATATGTTACTAAAAATTTACTTTACAATATTGCTGTATGGCTCACTCAAACTAGCCAATTGTTCAGTAACCGTTATTTGCTGTTATGCATTGCAGCCTGCTCAAGCTGTAATGGATGTGATCTCAGGAGTATTAATTAATACCAAATTTCCTTCTTTGGAAATTAAAATCTAACAGTAGTATACAACATAGCAACAAATTTAAATAGTAAGCAGCACGCAATATGTGGAATTGAACTGACAGGGCTACAGAACTAGAAACTGATAGTAGCGTATTATACAGAATCATGTGTGCAAACATTCGTCAGACTAGAATTGAAGCTCAGTTTGCAAAGAATGACTTTCTCACTTTATCACACTCTTCAATATAATAAAATTGTTATGTTGTAATATTGTATGTAGTCAATGATTGATGGATACATTGTGTTGTATATTTCAGAGGAACTACCAATTTGATTTTCTTCGTCCCCAACATAGTTTGTTCCAATATTTCACAAAACTTGTAGAAGAATACACAAAGGTATGACAATGACTGCCATACATTGGTAGGCCTACAACAGACAACAGATGCTCCCTAATAATTTCTAGTTAAATACAAGAAAATAAGTACAGTATAGTGTATCCTTTACAAGATTGCCATACAAAAATTTTTATTATAAATATATATGCAGACTCAAAATTGTTTCTAATTAAAACAGTAATCCAGTTACTGTTTGCTTAGAAACATTTTGAGTCTACACACTGGCTAAATAATTGCCTTCATTTTAATGCAAGATTGCCTTTGTAGAGCAATGTTATAACAATTGTGATAACAATAACAATGATTGTGATAATAATGTTCATACATCTGTCCATTAGTAACAAATATTACATACAGATTTACTTCATGAGGGTTTTGATTTTTAATATAGATCAATAAATATTTTTGTATGGCAATCTTGTAAAGGATACACTATACTGTACTTGTTTTCTTGTATTTAACTAAATGATTAACACTCTATGGTTAACACAATGATTGACACTAAATGGTTAACTCTCAACAATTGGTTAACCTTGTAATTTTGAAAATTTTGTTTGAATTTATTAATTTAGGTGTTTCTTCCACCGGGTAATATGGTAGAAAAACTGTCCAAGGAGTTGGAGAGTCATTTTAATGTAAGTAGCAAAATATGGTAAAATCTATATTTGCCTATACTTTTGATCTTGGATGATTATATTACAAGATATTTAGACCTGGTGTAGAAGCAACTGATACAGTGACTGACACCCAAATCATGAAAAAGTGTGAAATTCATGGTATTTTCATGATATTTTCACATACATAGCCATGGTGATTTTGTAACACTTTCATGGCATGATCATGGTTTTAGTGTTGGTAGTGTAATAAGGAAGGTGTACACATTTGTTCACATTTAGTTGCAGCTGGGTAGACTCTTTCTGAAAGTCTATGTAGGCCTACTTTGTTTTACCAAGTCAAAACAATGGACCAGATTTTATAATTGTATTTTATAGGTGTTAGATAAAGTTAATCACCGTGTTGAATGGGCAAGACATCAAGAACGTGAGAAAAAACGTGAAGAAGATGAAAAGGAACGAGAAAGAAGTAGGCTATTTATTGGTTAATTTGTACTTGAGTACATTGCACAATGGTTAATTTAGCAGACCATGGACTGCAATCTTTCACCACTTTCAAACACTTTCACCAGCGAATTGCTACCAGCTCAGACAATATTTCTTCACGTCCAGAATTGTAAATTCGTGGAATAGTTTACCTGAATCTGTTGTATCATCATTTAGTTATTTGTCGTTTAAAGTTGTTAGATTTGTCTCTGTATTGTAAATGTTTTAAAAAAGGCATCATATAATTGCTGTTATTTACAGCCATTACTGCCGAATTCGTTTCATTAATGGATTAAATTCACAAACATACAAAAACAAATCAAAATCTAACTGTGAATGACATTGATTTGATCTCGTCAACTGTTAACACTTTTTCAAGCAGTGTTACATAAAATGCATTTTTAATATCTTTGATTACATCAAGTAGGATGCTACACATCAGAAAAAATTAATCATTTAACAACTTGCATTGAGTAATATATTTCGTAGCCATGACAAAATATATTTTGTTACAATCTCAAATTTTATTTGTGTTTATACGACAGACATACTTGTCAATTGTCATCCGTCTGTTCTACAGAATGTATGTATCATATCATTTATTCATTGGAGACTATCTTTGGCACAAGTTATATGTTCAGTTTGTTGATTTGAAAGGTTTAATTAATCCGATAAATAATTTTAAATGTGTAGGCCTACATAAATACTTCAGAGTTGTAGCTTATTTTTTGTTATTATTTTCAGTTTCATTTGCACAAGTCGACTGGCATGATTTTACAGTTGTTGAAACAGTCAATTTCAGAGAAGATGAAGTTGGTAAGTGAGGTTTTGAAATCAAACATACTGTACTGTCTCACCTTTGAGTTTAAGTCAAGGCACTCATTGACATTTGAATTAATCAATTAAAATTTGTCAACTTTTTAGTTACTCTACCACCACCTGTCACGCTAGAGCAGTTAGGTGCACGTATACTTGCACAGGAACGATTCGAAAAGATGCAGGTATGGTATCCTTTTGAGCTTAAATTTTCTAACCAGCAGTAACAGGTTTTGGTTTCATATCAATAATATTTGCCACTTCAGGGTAGCTAGATCATTGACTGGGCTCAATAACATGGGGAACGCCGGTCGCAGGCATATTTTGGGAGCAATAAAATCACTGCAGGCATATTTTGGGAACAATAACATCAGTGCAGGCACAGCTATCAATATTTCACAAATCTCTGCATTCTGAGTGACTATTGTAGACTTTTGTAAATTAGTAACTTTTATGTCTTCATGTTTTAACTCTTTAAGCATGTTTCAATCAATGATATTCTCCCTAAAATAAAGTCATTAACCTAAACAACTTGCAGGCACTTTGAAAGGGAAAAATGTGGTTGAAGGGCACAGTTGTATTTTGTAGAACCCTGATCTGATCATTGAACTGCATGTGCAACCTTACTGTTCTCAATAATAGCCGTGTTACGTAAATTTACTACCAATTGTATAAATATGTAACTACCGTACAACCATCCTCGTGTTTAATGTGCTATTCAATACAATGATTGGTTAGTATTTTACATTTAGCATATTGTCAAACCATTCAATGAAGTCACTGAGTCGAGATTGATGCAATTGGTATTCTTTGATGTATAACTTGCAGTGTTGTAAATACTCGTTACTAAAGTAACGCGTTACTCGTTACTCGTTACTTTTGGAGTAATTTTAGGAGTAATTAGTTACTTTTTTGAGAAAAGTAATAAGTAATCTAATTGATTACTTTTTGAAGTAACGAGTATTATTTGAGAGAAAGTAATTGACGTTACTTTTCAAATTACTTTTATGATTAAAAAATATTTGCTTTGTTGTCTTGTGATAATTTTCAAAGGCGCTGCTGTCACTAAGTTCCGCTTTTTATTGTTCTGTCTGCGATGTAATCTCACATTATTTGCAGCTTTCACGAGAGCTATTCAAACCAGGTGAATTGTGTGATATATTACCAATAAACCCTATCCGATAACCTATTCTTCTCTGTTCTGACATTGTTCTGTCGATGAATAGATTCCATAGTTTTTCACTTTTTATTTGAGTGAGTTTCGAATATTGAAAAGATGATGTAAAATTTATGGCTATATGAATAGATTGATAAGACAAAAATAAACCATTTTGATAAATCAAATGAAACCATTTATTTGTCAACTTTATTAAAAAGTTTTCAACGTCAATTTATGTTCTGCTGAAGTCACCAGTATTAAATTAATATTATAAAATCGATCGTTCCCCTTCGTAAAAAAACAAGATGGCCGCCATGATTGTCAAAACGAGACATGTCTTTATCGAAAGGGAGGCAATATCTTTTGTTTCACAAGTTAAAGTAATCATGAAGTAATTAGTAATTAATTACTTTTTTTGGTAAAGTAATTAGTAATTGTAATCAATTACTTTTTAGGCTGAAGTAATTAGTAATGTAATTAGTTACTTTTGAGGAAAAGTAATTTGTAATGTAATTTATTACTTTTTAAAAGTAATTCTCACATCACTGATAACTTGTTACTCATCGTCTAATCAGTGTTGATTTTTCCTAGGAAACTGGTGAAATCAACGCAGAGGAAATTGAAATGGAGGTTGAAGAAGATGATGACGAAGCACAACCGAATACAGTTGATGGCGAAGACATCCAAGTAAGAAAGTATCAAATGTATCAAGTCATGCCAAACTCACACACTATTCCAGCCCCCAAACATATTCGATTCTAATTGAAAACCCTTTGAGAGAATGACCAAACTACTATTTTAGTTTTAGAAGTATTCTTGATTCCAAATCACAAGGAACTGTGTCTGATTTTTGTAATGATTTCAATATTAGTATTGCTGTTCTGACATGTGCTTCATCATCCTTGCTAATGGACTCATCAGAAATTGATATTGAACTTTATTAAATCCTTGAATGAATTATAAAATATGAATAAAAGTTGTACTTCAATTTTCAGATGGAAACAACAAATGATATGCCATTGCCGCCTGATGTGCATGCCCCAACAAAAAGAACACCGTTGCCTCCCCCAATGCCAAATGTCAACATTCGCAAGGATTATGATCCTAAACAAGCTAAACCAGCATCAGCACCTGCACCCCCTGCTGAAAAATTCCTGGTTTCACCACTTACAGGCGAAAAGATCCCTGCGGAATCAATGGCTGAGCACATGAAGATCAGTTTACTTGATCCGCGATGGAAAGAAAATAAACAACGTGCGTTGGATGAAAAGCGACAACAGGAAAATATGTTTGCTGGAGGTCAGTGTTTTTATGGATATTGAATAAGTATATTTGAATATTATTATTTGTTTAAGTTTGTTATCTTGCAACTTGACATAATTGGTGTTTGCTTTGTAAAACTGTATTGACATTGTTTGACAGTCACGGAACTGCTCTTGCATGGTTTTTTATTTTACGAACAGGGTATTGTCTGTAAGTCATGAAATAAAAACCCAATAACAACATTTAACTGTGTAAAGCAAAACGAGGTACCTTGATGCAGCAATGTTTGCCTCTTTGTGTTTACTCTGTTCAATCTTTATGTTTATTGTTTAGGTGTATCGATTGGCAGCAATTTGAAGGATCTTGCTCAATACCGTTCTGATATCTTTGGTGTTGGTACAGAAGAAGCTTTGATTGGTGTCAAATTGGGTGAAGAAGAAAAGGCAAAGAAAGCAGAGAAACCCATTTGGGATGGGCATTCAGCGAGTATTGAAAGAGCAACAAAAATGGCACAGTCAAATATAACTTTGGATGAACAAATTGAAGCGATTCATAAATCCAAAGGATTAGTGTAAGTAATGTGGTTTTTATGCCTTGACTATAGCCTACAGATATGGATAAAGATTCATGAAGAAGGTTCATGAACAGTTAATGAACAGTTGATGAAAATTGGGCCAGTTAACGTTTGTGATCTCCTGGACTGTTTTTCACAGGGGCGCACACACAGATGTTTGCATTTATAGGTATAGATAAATTGACTTTATTTTATGATTTGTCTCTACAGTCCTTCTGAAGGTGATGAACGCATCGGGCCTGCAATGCCAAAATCAAATCCAGATAAGCAAGATCGAGTCAATCAATCAATGTCATCTTCCTCTTCCTTGCAAGCCCCACCTATGCCCCCTTCGTCAATGATGAATCGCCCCCCACCTCAACAACCTCTACCTATGTCACAACTGCAAAGGCCACAACAACAACCGCATCCACCGCCACAGCGCATGCCTGGTCCACATATGATGCCTATGTCAAATTCTCCATCACCTGTTGGCTCAATGCCAATTATGGCACGGCCACCGTTGTTTATGCCATCGCCTCCACGTATGATGATACCGCAAATGCCAAGGCCACCTGGCATTTTGGGTAAGGAATACTGTAGACACTGCTTATAATGAATTATAGCGTACAAAATTATTGTTCCTGGCTTATTCTAGTAGGTTTTCTCTTATAAACGGTTAAAATTATCGGTTAGAGCTTCACTGTTTATTACGGATTATCTCTCATAAAATCACGCATTTTTCTTCCCGTGAAGTAATAAAGTTGTTTATAACTTCTCACTTACAACAATCTTTTGTTTCCATTATCAAATTTATATCAACAATACAGTAATTTTTCAACAATGAGAAAGTACTTTGGATGGGATGGAACGTATAAAAAGTCCCACTTTGCTCTTTGAGTTATTCAAACATGCAATCTCTATCTCTGCTACTATATAAAAATAACCTTCAAAACTTTGTACGCGCTAATCTCAAAAACCATGCAAAGAAATCCTGAACATCATACGTCATTTGAAAGCTCTCTTTAGACTCTTTTGTGGTCTGAACATGGGCTATATTTAATTTTGAAAAATCAACTGAATTCGGCGTAAAATTGAAAAATCAAGTTTTCCGTAAAAGATCAAAGCTGCCGCCATCCAGAGCAAAGCCGTGCAGGCAATAAACCGTGAATATGAACAAGTGATTTAAAATTTTGAACAAAACCAAAAACATAAATTGAGATGATAACGAAAACTACTGTCAGCTAAATTCTACTTTTCCAGGCGTAGCTCTCAGCTTAAATTATTTATAAATTTCGTTACAGAGAGTGCTGTGTTTACGAAATTCAAAAAAACTTTTGAATTTTAAACAATATTTGGATTCAACTGTTTGAATTGTAAAAAAAAAGTCCCCCCAAACATCCGCCGTATCAAATTATCTATCGAAAGTATTTAGTAACAGCGACAATGAAAATCATAATTAGATAGATAAGAGAGGATAAATTCAACATTTATTCAAAAAAAATTCAAGCCAACAATCAGACAAATTCAACTTGGTTTTGGTAACTGCATGGATTTGAAACATGATAGCTCAATTTTAAAGTTATGTTAAATGTTGTTACTACTTATATATTGAAATGGCAAATAGTGTAACTGCAATCCGTACCATCTTTAGTTTAAAATTTTCCAAAACACTTCAGTAATCATTAATTGTAACATTGTAGTCATTTTAACTTTAGCAAAGTATTTTTCAACATAATATTTCAACATATTTGATTCTGAAATCCATACTATATATAGAGCGAAACCACCTCCTTAGTGAAGAAAATTAAATACAGCTTCTCAACAGTAACAGCATTGGGCCGAAGGCCCACAGGCAGCCTTTTTTTCTAGTATCAAAATAAAACATTGAAGTTTTTTAGCATTTGAAAGAAAACATAAATTTGTTACACTGTTTGTAAAACATGGAATCCATATTCAAATAAAAGCAACATCATGAACAGCAAAACAAATCAAAACTGAAAATTCGCCATCATCATAATAAGAACCATAAACATACATGAGTAAATTGAAGACTAATAATCCTAATTAACAGCGCCATTTGGAAAATTACAGTAAATTCACTTCTTCAATGTTGTTTCATTCAATAGATCAATAGAACATATCAAACAAACTAAATAAATTGTTTATGTTTATGCTAACGGTTGAAAAAGTTTCCTGCATGCTTTTTATCGTATTACTGAGCATGCATCATCAGAACGAGAAATGAAGCCAAGTCCTTCTCTATTGTTCTATTGTTATGTTGTAATACCGGCGATAACGACAAATTACCTATAACATACTTGTTTTAGATTCCCCAGGAGTGCCGTTATAAACAATTTCTACTGCATTTGATAAACTATTTTATACTTGAATTACATAGTCTACTATCATGCATTGCCAACTTCACTCTGAATGGAGTTGACTTTGAAATTGTAATTGTAGCATTTAAACACATATTTTGCTATTTTTATTGTACGTTTTACAATATGCCTATTGCCCACGGGTATTGGTGATGAATGTGATTTGTAAAAGGGTAGTTATTAGATTAGCTCAGATTATCTGAGCACTATGATCTTATGTGAACAATTGAGGGGGGTTATATACAAAGTTCAATCTAGTCTTACATTATGCATAATACACCGCTGGTTAATAAAACAAATTCCTCGTTTATGAGTTGACTAGTCGCAAAATAGAGATATCATGAGACACAAGCCAATAAATTTTAATTTTGTTTTCACAGGCAATTCACCAGGTCAACCTCCGCATATGGTTCCTCCATTTGCGCCCCCTCCAATGGGACAATCAATGCCCCCACCTGGCTCTGAAGAGGAACCATCCAGTAAAAAATCGAAATTGGATAATGATGGTTTAATGCCTGAAGATGAATTCATGAGCAAGAATCCTGGTCCTATAACATTCAAAGTGGCAGTACCAAACATGCCAGATAGAAACGAATGGAAGCTTTGTGGTCAAATGCTTACATTTACTCTACCACCAACTGATACGGTATAAGATCATTTCATAATATTATAATCAGTTTATGCATAATATTTTGTGATTGTGTAGACAATATAAGTAGCTTTAGGGTGTGTTACAGCGGTTTATCAGTAGAATGAGGAAAATGTAGATCTTAGTGTCTGGTGATTTTGAGTATGGTTTCAGTACTCAATCCCAATCCAGTATGTTTTCAGTAGAGATTCAGTATATCCAAAATTCATAATGTAATGTTCACAACTTCTGGAAGGCGGATGATCACTGGTCATGTATACAGTATTGAAGATTAGTTGTAGAACTTTGAAAAAGAATTGTCTTTCTTGTGAAACAGTTGTGTAAGCTAGCGCAAGCTTTCTCTTGGGGTTTGCTTCAAATTATTTAATAAGATCTTTGGAATTACTATATGTGCTACAGTATAATATTTTCACTCACATAAAATCAAAACCAAACAAAACCAATCAATAGAATTTGAAAGGCCTACCTTAAATGGAAATGAACAATCAGATGCCTGTAACAATCAGATGCGTGTATGTGAACTATAGACAGTAATCAATCAAATATATACTTATGTATTTTTAAGAGTATCTCTTTGTGATTCTCTTGCTACAGGCTATATTTATACATTTTATGTCTAATGTCATACTATATCGAAATATAGTAGGAATCATATTTTTGGTTTTAACTTTCAGATTTCTGTTGTCAAAGCTAAAGTCTCTGACGCTCTACAAATGCCTGCAGGAAAACAAAAACTGCAACTTGGTGTAAGTCCCAGACTATCAATTTGATTATTGAATCACTTTCTAATAAATACTATTTACGTGAGATGATCAACTCGAGTGTGTTATTGTGTTTGTTAAATTACTAGCCATGCACTTGTTTTTTGTTGTAAGGATGAACATCTGTACGCAGTTGTATATATCAAGTGTCTGTCACTGTAGCTTTCATGTCCTTCCTCGTTGAATGAATGCCGACACTTGATAGCTACTCTAGCTAGTACAATTAATAATAACAGCATAGTAAATTTATTTTGCACTACGTTGCAAAGTTGATAACTGTATTTAAACTCTGCTGTTTGTTTCCAAGTTCTGTGTGTATTTCAATTTGTCATTCATATTAATTTTCTTCTCTGTTTTTCAAGGCATTATTTATCAAAGACTCTAACAGTCTTGCATTTTACAACATGGGTCCAAGCAGTGTCATTCAATTACAACTCAAAGAGCGTGGTGGTCGTAAAAAATAAACTATCAATACTTATGATTATCATTATTCATCATTACCAGCACTGCATGTAAAAGTAGACTCAACAAGCACTCTTTGTCTCAAGTTTTACAGTAGCAAGTGTACAGTTTTAATGCTATTGTATCAACTATAATATCAACAGTAGGGCTAAGGCATTGAGCCTCATTTTCTACTGAGATTTAACTTGAATATGTTTCAAGAAGTATGAAAAATACTTGTAATAAATATTATGAATAATGTGGTTTAAGTAAGCTCATATTTAGTCTGTGTGCTGTGTCTATTCTGACTGTTCTTGATGATGTAATATCTCAATTGGTTGCTACATTCATCTTTATGTCATTTTTTCTCAATCAAATTAGGTTTGATTTTTGATTTGTTTGATCAATGCCAAAGAAGAAGGTGTGATTAAATACTATTCAAATGATATGAATGCATAATTCCTTTTTGCTTGTCTATAAAATAATATGCCTGCAGGTTTATTTTGATATTTTCATGAGATATCACGTGAGAAAGGTGGATGGTTAAAAATAATTTGAAGTGAGGGTGTTCCACACTAGATTTTCTTGCTCGATGAAAAATCTAGAGCATTTATAATACAAGAGCCAAGAGTGAAAACTGCTAGATGATGCTACTCCAAGCTACGCCACTCCATAAGGGGATCATCAGGCAATCTTATTTCAAGTATAATATATTTTTCCTCTAACATATTGTCATGTCATTCATCATCCATGTTAGTGACGTGTGACAAGATCGGATTGATCAAATAATCTTTTTTGCAATCCCATGATCCTTCATTGGCCTGATTCATGAAATTTTGACATTGAAAAGGATCGCCATTTTGAATTTTGGATCGAGCGAAGCTTGTCGGGAATGAACGATAAGGTAGACTTATTTATTTCTGTTTTATTTAATATTTCTATCATTTCGCTGATGAAGTATGTTCAAATTATTTTCTATTTTTTCGGTGAGAGTTTTGATACAAAACAAGTCGTTAGTCAATATTATTGAGGCTGCCGACTGGCGACTTCAGCGGCTTGCTCTATTTTCCCGCGCTGATTGTTACTGGGGTTATTGTCTAGCATAATGTAATTTTTCATTAATATAGGCTGGAATCAAGATAGTTGCTTTTGTATCACCTTTATTTTTATACAATAGAAAATATGTAACTATTTATAGAATAATTAAACAATTTTTTGTGTCCCCGAGCGATTTTCTTGTCCGCCATGTTTTTATTCTACGTCATCGACGTTTGAGCAAAGTGGTTGGATGCATACAGGCTGTGTGCTGCAGTCTATCTAAATACTTTAGCTTCTATAGCATTTACTAATCTCAAAAATATGCATTACTTTTATAGGCTTTCTCAACATGAATAGTAGAACTTGAAATGATTTAATAAGTATGACCTAAGGAGCAGGGGGCAGGGCCAACATTGAGCGACGGGGCAGGCAGAGAAAAAGGGCATATTTTCAAAATGTTCTTGGAATGACTCTTGCAACACATATTTTGTCAGATAATGGCGCGTAATTATTTGTTTAATTAGGACGCAAACCAATGAAAAATTCAAAAATTTCACTGACCAATTAACCCAGAGCAACAATTAGCGTTTACATACAATTATTGTGCTATACATCATTAAGTTGATTAAAAAGTATTATGGGGACAGGTTCTCTCACATATTCACATACGATTTGGCTGTCAGACGCATTTGCTTTTGGGGAACTCCCACCAACCTAGTACCAAGGCCAAATTAGTTATTCCATGACCGGGTTTTAAACACGGGCGATGCAAATGATTTGCAGTTCGGGTAACTGAATATTACCTTCTGGAAATCTGAGTTTATTTGGCTCTCCTGTTTGTGGCGAAATTAGGCATGGTGCGGTAACTTAAAACCATGTTCTGATTAAATGACATATTGCCATATCTTGATTTGGTGGGGACAGGTTTGCTCACAGATTCACACACGGTTTCGCTGTTGAACGCATTCTCTTTTGGGGAGCTCCCACCAACCAAGCACCAAAGCCAAATTTGTCTATTCCATATCCTGGTTTAAAAAGTATTACACAGTTTTTGAAAAGAGCACTTGCTGCCCCCCGTGTAAACCCCACACTTCGAATGCAGGGAGGAGGCCAGCTGCCCCCGTGGTTGCGGTGCCACTGCTAGGGAGTAGGGATGAGCCAATAATTTTTGCCAGTAGATAGATTAGCCGACACAAATAATTCTCCAAGTTTGATTTTAAGTTGATATCGACCGAATGGCGATAGATTCAATGTTCTTGAAATTCAGTTTCTGCATACAAGGAGAGCAGGTTGCTGTGTAGTCGAGGTCTACCCTCAGAGTTAAATCATTTAAAGCCAGTCTAAGCTTGCGCAGTGAAATCAAACGCAAGATTTTGCAACATTAACATTAGAAACAACCGGAAACTTGACATGTTACGTGCCTAGTTTTGTTTATAATGCAAAAAGTTGTCCCAGCTAGCCGTTCTTTCAAGACGAGTAACTAGGGGTATGAAGACAACTGTCTCGCTTTGCTTGAAACAGAACACACTTTAACAATAGAACCGGGTATCTTGCCCTCCTTGTGAACAGGGCTAAGTAAACGCTTGCGTCATGCATCATGAATATATTTTTTGTAAGGATTGACTAATTTATGAAGGACACAAGTTGCACAATTACTCACATAAATTTCAACAAATTGATTCTCTAACAGATTTTTGGGCTTTGCTGAGTAATTTGAATCATGTTTGAATGAATGGAGTTTTATTCAAATCACAATCAAATCATATCTACGGTACTATTGTACCGTGATTGCACATATTATGTAAGCTACATATAATTATATATACGGTATGAAAAGTTCTTGTTTGTTGGAAGACACATGTCATAGGATTAGTCAAGGAAATTTTCTACTTTGCACAACAAAGAAACAGAATTTCTATATTGCTGTTGAATTCTTCGATATATAATTATTGAAAAACATGAAGTTCAAAATAATTTCAAACTCCTTAGCATATTCCCATATCACTGTGGTCACATCTCATATGGATGTGCATCTTTTTCCTTATATACAATTGTCATAATCACTTTAACTAAAACTTAAACTTTCTTGGAATGCTTACGTCTTTTTGACTCATGGTTACGTAAGTGACCTTGAGTCTATGCTTTCATGGTAGAAACGTTGATTTTCTCATTTCATTTTTGACTCAACTCTTTTGTTCTTTTGAAATAACGGTCAACATACTGCTTTGCGTGCTAACAAAGGTCGAACAAAAGACGATTGCACAAGAAACACCATTTTATTGTTAAAAATACAATGGGCAAGCTATGTGATATTTCCAAATTTTTAGCTGGATATAAATTAATATTTTCCATTGCCCGCCATGATTATCGACTCGCAGCTTAGCGAGATTATAATTGCATTATTAAATGAAATGTTTTCTAATACTCCTGGATTAGTTTACATCGTGATTATCTCTTCATTGGTAGAACACATGATTGTTTTCTTCTTCTCGTCATTTGAAATGGTTAATGAAAGGTTTTAATCGTTCTATAACATCACTATTTGAGGTGAAACTTCGAAGATAATTTTTGTTGTGTTTTGACCATGAGAACTTTTAAACCGACAATTCATCATTTGTTTGGGGGCTTAGACAAGACAGTATTATATATTTATTGTTATATTGTTTTCTGAAGTTATTTATTACATTAAACTGCCAAGCCAGTCGTCACAGAGCCATCTATTTACAAGAGTTGGGACACGCTTTCATGTGCCGCTATCGTCTCCTATTGGACAGATGCCATTCACGTGATTTTTTGGACGCTATTTTCGTACTTTCGGCACCAGGGTTCTTGTTCTTTTGGCGCCAGGTTTCCTGTTTTAAGCGAAGCGCGCGGAAAAATACAACTTTTATCAGTAAAAACAAACATAGGCTATTAAATTATTTATTGTTGTGTTAATAGGCACAATAGTAATCGAAATAAAAGTATTGTTTACTATTCCAACTGGGGACAAGAATTAGAAAAAGTTGTCTTTGACTGCAAAGAATAAGCGTAAGAGCGTAAGAGATACTCTACAAACTCCTTGTCCATTTAGCAATTCCAATAGCATTGATCTGATTTACTCTTGAGCAACATGCTGATGAGATCAATAACATAGTATACATTGAAGTAAATTTGTATTCTAATTTTGAAATTCAGCAAATAAATATGGAGAAAGACAACTCATAAATGGTTATATTACTCTTGTTAAACAACCGCAAACCATTTCACAGAGTTCCAAAATGGCTGAAAAAAACACAACATTCTCTTGCACATGCGCACTGCTGCTGAAAACGTGCTTGGGTCCAGGCCAAAAAACATAAATGGCATCAGTGTCCCAACTCTTGTAAATAGATGGCTCTGAATCGTCATGGTTGTATTTAGAATAAATTCTAAAGACTAAACCAGTTTGTCCATGCGACAACAATAACCAGGCGATACTCCGAACGGAAAATTTCACATCATTTACTGTAGGTCAAAAAATTGCGCTAAGCCCCTAGTATAATTAGTGAGAAATAAATATTCTACTGGTAATAGTTTTCATGGTTATTTGTTGTTTCCATTCTTTAAAGTTGTTTATTAAAATGTTTTAATTCTGCTACGACATCAGCTTAAGATGAGACAATTTCGCACGTCATTTACAACTCACACCTGTATTATAAGTAGTGAAAATCACTTGGTTTATTCTATCTTATGGTCTAGGGGTGGAGCGCCTGGGGTTGGAGTTCAATCCCATCGGTATGCATTAACATCTTTCTTTTTTTATTTGATTTATTATTTGGATATAGTTTTCTTTATATTATTATATTAATTGGATATAGTTTTAATTTATTTTATTTTATTTGATTGAAGTTGATTTTATATCATTGGATTGGATTGATTTTACTTTTTTGAATTTGATTTGATTTTATTTTTCTTTGCATGATGATTTGATTGATTTGATATTCTATTGAATTTGATTTCAATTGGTTTATTTTGATTATTATATCATTCACCATGAGTCCGAGCTTAGCGGAGCTATTTTTTATTCACATTGACCTTCATCTCGCACAAACGATTTAAATGTGCTACATCAGTTTAGGAATCCCCCAGTATGAATATATATTTCAATAATAAATGTATGAAAATACAAATATGACTGGAGTCACCCCTTAAGCACAATACTGTATGCTTGTTTATTTGCGGGACATATTTTGTTCATTATTATTTATTACATATTTATGATATTTAGAGTGTGTAGCAGTTGATGTTAAATATTATAGTTATCCATTTAAGGATTTTTACAAAAATATAAATAATTCAAATAAGCTGAATGATAATGTGAGTATTTTATTCAGTGAAATATTGTAAAAAGGTTGAAGGAGAATATGGGTAGGCAAATGGAAAAAATTGTAGAGAAATAATAATTGAAAATCAATAAGAAATGAAAGTCTGAGTGGAGCAAAAGAAGGATTTATAGAGATCTTGCTATTGTAACGTTATTGCATAGGAAAATAGAATTAAAAATGTGGATATGAAGAAAAGAAATATATAAAATGTGAATGACTAATGATCTGTGCATACATAACAGTTGAGTATTATACATGCAGTGGATTAAATTTGAATCCCCATCAGTATCAGATGTCTATCATCTACCGCACTTTTTGATTGATATGTGAAACTGAGATTCTAAACAATAGCGGCATTCCTTGAAAATGGGAATCCAGATAACACAAAAACCGCTGTATGAGCAAATAGTGATTCCAGGAATATCTACAGCATGAGCAAATTTTGTTACCCTTGGACAATTGTGAGCAAAATTTTGATACACAACAATTACGAAATTCCACGATGTGGGGGCCAGCTTTTTACAGACATGAAATATTTGTCGCATGTTTGTTACTTATTTTGTATTGGCTAAAAGAGCATTTGATTTTAAAAACAAAATTATCCAAGAAAGATTGCTTTATATTTGAAATAAAACATATTTAAAATGAATTTAAATAATCAAACATTTCATGTTACTATTCAGATAATCGATATATTTCATTGACGTTCGATTAATAATCGATTAGGGTAATGGGTATTCGATTAATTAATTCGCATCCCTAAGAGACATGTACTTTTTTAAAGGCTTAGCCTACACATCAAATAGCCTAATAATGTGTAGTATAGACAGTCACGTTATAGGAATGTGCTGCCCCTCTTACTCCTAGAATATTTTCTACGTTAAGCTACACTTAAATAATATTTCCTTGATTTAAATTGACAGCTCAAAAATGTTGTTGAAGGATGTAGAATGCCAGTGCAAATGGCTAATTCAGATGAATGGCGTAAGTAGACATCATTATGTGTAGATATCATTTCATTTTGTTGAAAAGTTAGCCAATAGGATTGAACATAATAAGCAAAATCAATCTGATATTGTATTGTACTTCGTCATCATACATTATTCTATGATAGGTTGAGTAGTGAATACATGCAAACAACCTTTGTTCAGAGGGAAATTTGTTAAATAATTCTCTACTGCCGAAAACGACTCGATTAAGCCAGGTTCTGACATCTTGAACTCGGCTTTTCTAACTAGTGTGAGACGATTGTTCTGAAAACAATCGAAGTTGCCGATCATCAGCGCCAATTTTTGCTAATCGGAAAATAATCGGCATAGAAATTCTAACAATCTTACAGAAGATATTCTTGCGTGATGACATCACACAGCCCATAGTGCCCTCAAGGCACTACTACAAAATTTGTCGTAATCTTGTTATATATTGTATGAACTAAGCACTGTTTAAAAATGCCTTCTGTGTAAATCGTTGGACAACCCCATGCGCATTCAAAGTATTACCGTAAGAGAATCAATGACATCCAATTTACTGAGACTGTCATTAATGGCATAAAAGCAAGGTGACAAGGGTTTTTATCACCTACTGCTTCTAATACTCCCTATCCAATTATAATATTACATTATTTTATTTGTATATTATGGCCTGATAAAAAGTTAAGCCTTCTGGAATTCTAGAACTTTTTAAAAACTTTTTCTTCTCTTTTGATAGCTCTTCAGTAGATGCATGTAGGCCTATAAATTATATTGTTGATATTCAATATTTATTTTTATTTTAGCACTTGCCGAAATTGTCAGTCAAAGAGAAGTAAAAGACTCAGTTGAATTTTACATTCATTACATTGATTGTATGTATTAATGGAGGGTTTTTATCTGATTTATTTAATTTTTTCTTTCTTGTATCACATTGTAGGCTACATATTACATCTCGCTGTGATGTAGCCCTCTCAATTATTACTTCGCGTATCTCTTTCCATGTGTTCATATGCTAAATATGTTGTAGTTAATGATGGGAAGCTTGCCATTATTTCTCAGTTTACACAAATACAATGCAATATTTTGGTGGATAATTTGTTCTACGCAATGTTGTTGTATCTTTAAGGAATCTGACAAAAATGTGTTTGTATTTACTTTAAATATTTCCCACCTTTTCAATGCCTTTTTGTGAATATGGGTTAGTTTGGGAATTAGGGACACCAATGGTAGTGATCACAATTCCTAGTTCATGCAGCATATGTCCACCACTACACAGTCCTACTAATTATTTGACCAATTTTTCTCCAAATAGATAATAAAAGATTGGATGAATGGGTTTCCCCTGCTCGTTTAAATCTTGATAAGTTACAACCGCCAAAAGTCGAAGATAAGAAAAAATCAAATTCTTCAATTTCCAAGCCAACAAGACCACAATCTCCTGATAAAGAGCTCACTAACGGCAATGGTGTTGCATCAGGTGCAAGAAAGGCTGCTGCTGTTGGAAGAAAACGCAAGTTAAATCCATTGAATGATGAACAGGTTAGCATAATAAGCCTATTGGTTTCAGATAATATAGTAATGTTTGATGTGAAGTTTATGTTTTGTATAATTACTGCATAAATGAAAAAATCATTTTGAGGATGCTTTGAGAAAAAGAAGATTTCTTTTTTGTTAACATTGATAGCTAATATCACAACAAGAACATTGTTTTGCCTTTTGGCGGTGGCATGGTTTGCGTATTTCTAGAAATCCTTCAAACTTCTCATCAGTGTGTGTCGTTGGAGGAGGTGGAATTGTCAAAATATATTGTTTCCACACCAAGAGATATATTTTTGCAAGGACTGTCTTAAGTTCCTTTGGTCTGGGAACACTACTGATAGGCTACTTCCATAACAGCATAGAATGGTATTCTTACTCCAAATCAAAAGGCTTCCCTGGCTATGGGTTGGGATGTAAGCAAAATCATGAAGCATATTAGAACGTAGGAGAATAATGACCAATTCTTTGCCAATGAACTTTTGGAAAGATATCTGTAATATAAGATACAATTCCTCTATCTTAACAAAATTGCCTTTATTTTGTAATTTAAACTACGCGCAATTTATCAAGATTTGTTCTTGACTTCTTTATTCGAGAGTGTTGCATCCCTCGCCAGTATTTTGGAAAGTGTGGTTGTGGATGTGGCAGACTACAGTCCTCCTTGACAATGCAAACAAGAATCAAAAATTGAATTATCATCAAATATATTGACCTTCTTTGTATCTTGGTCAATTTACTGTTGTGTTGTGTTCTAAATCTATCTCATATAGATTGTGTTGTATATCTAACGGTAACCTACCAGTAGATGTTTTGAGAAGAGTCTAGCGTCCCAATTTCTAACATTGTATTCCATTTATCTTGCAGAGCAATTCACAGGATAGCCCATCTCCTGGCCAAGGAGAGGTTTGTAAATCAAATTCTGTTAGAACATCTGGGAGTATGATGGAGAAGAGCCATGATGACATTGTCACAAGAGTAAAGAATATTGAATTGGTTGAGCTTGGCAAGCATCGTATCAAACCATGGTACTTTGCACCGTACAATATGGAAATGACAAAAGCTGATTGTATTTACATATGTGAATTCTGTCTGAAATATGTCAAAAGTTTTCATTGTCTTCGCAGGCATAGAGTAAGTAGTGTAATAGTTAGATACATGTACAGAATTATACATATTATGATTCATACAAAACAAATGCGATGCCCACTATGCACATTTATTCATTTATGTAAATCAATGTTTAATTTGAAGGGATTTCAAGTCTGTATGTTGTACTTGCTGCATTTTATTCAACAACATCAAGTGGAGCATATTGAAGTGGGTTTTCGCCAATCAAATGTTTGCTGATCAATTTATTTTTAATCATTTAGGAGAAGTGCAATCTGTTTCATCCACCTGGCAATGAAATTTATAGAAAAGAAAATATTTCGTTTTTTGAAATTGATGGCAGAAAACACAAGGTACTGAATCAATTTACCGAGATTATGTGAGCTTCTCGAATTCTTTAATAAAGAATTGTCTTAATTGTGGTTAGGTTATTCGCCAATAAGAATGAAAACTACTCTGTCCACATTGAGCATATATTGAATTTGGACTGTGCCGCATTCAGGACCCGATTCAGGATCCTACAAAAGGTCCAGCCCTCTTTAATTCTTCTGAATATTACTGTTGAAGCTTGGCCAATAAATCATAAAAAGATCTATTTTCTTCTAAATTTTCTCTAGCCTTTTGCAATCTATGATTCCGGGATTCCTACTTTTGTCAGACCCTGGTCGAATCTGAGATCAATATCTATCATTTACCTTCATTAACTGTTAGTAAAAAGAGCCAGAGAATAGAATCGAGAATTTTCCATTGCCATTTCATTGAACATATATATTTTATTAGCCAGTACTTAGTACTGTTAAAATACGGGACTGTACATAATAAGCAAAACATAATTACAGGTTATAATAAGTTATAGTAGAAAAGAGAATAATATATATATAAGTGAGAACAAAATTAGTTAAATGTGTTATTGGCATGCATTTGATTCTTGAGGAGATACTTAAATTTGGCACCATCACTAGTAACCACCTTCATCCCAGATGCAAGACCATTCCACTTTTGAGCACCAGCGTGTTTGAGTGAATGTGGATGGCTTGGCTCAAAGTAGATGTCGTTGTGGGATTACGAGCGCGTTCTTGTGAAATGCGGTTTTTTGAATAGATGGTGAAGCACAGGAGGGGCTATTTCGAATTTGATTTTGTGTTTGAGGATTAGCTGGTGAGATGTTATTCTGTCTCCGACTGATAGCCAACTGATAGCAATCGTCATTAGCTTACTAATATACATGATGCAATCAGGAGAGTCTAATATAATAAATATAAAAGCATTTTCTCTTGCTATCTCGTTCTGACTACTTTGAAATAACCATAATTATTTTTTCATTGCAGAGTTATTCTCAAAATCTATGTTTACTGGCTAAATTATTTCTTGATCATAAAACATTGTATTATGATACGGATCCGTTTTTATTCTACGTTATGACTGTACTGGATGAACATGGTTTCCACATTGTTGGATATTTTTCAAAGGTAAACTCCTGAGCTGAAATTTTTGGTGTGCTTATTTTAATATATACAGTTTTTGGCAACTATTCGACACTAGCTCAAGACTGTGTGTTGTGCTTTTCAAGCAGCTAGTTTGATAGTCTATTTTATTCATTTTATGTAAATTACTGTAGATTTTTCTGTCTATTTAGGAAAAAGAATCGACAGAGGATTATAATGTTGCGTGTATTCTCACTCTACCCCCTTATCAAAGAAAAGGATTTGGAAAATTACTAATAGAATTCAGTAAGTATTTATTGGTAGTTGGTCTGTCTTTACCAGTTGCATAATCCTGACATGTAAGTCAGACACATTCATGACGTCTTGCATTTAACTACTTCTCATTTTTGGAATTGTTTGTCTTTTCATGAAAATCCGTCAACTTTAAATACAGGAGGAAGATATCTCCCATTGATTTTCTCTCTGTTTTGTTTCAGCCTTTGTGCTTCATATTGCACTCTTTTGACCTAGATGGGCTTCTTCGTGCTTCACGTTACACTCTTTTTGACCTAGATGGGCTATGTTCATTGTTCACAGTTCTATTTTAGATTTTGTTCTAGTCAATAATCATATGAATTCACTACTAGGAAATTATTGCTACAGACACAATGATATGTTTTTGTGTATTTTTAGGCTATGAGTTATCAAAATTTGAAGGCAAAACTGGTCATCCCGAGAAACCTCTTTCAGATCTTGGTCTTCTATCATACCGTAGTTATTGGTCACAAACAATTTTAGAGATTTTATTGCAATTGAAATCTGAGGATGAAACCATACCTACAATTACAATCAAGTGAGTAAAAGCTTTATGATACTTTCATAAACTGTAACATGTAACAGCCAGGTAATCAAAACAAAATCTGTAAGGATCATGTTTGTGGAACAACGACTTCATGTGGAGTGTGGCTGCTCTTACAGGCTTTTTCAATTGGTCTGTGTGCTCCACTGTTGATGGAAGCTTTGCATGCAGGCTACAGGCTAATATCACATCTAATAGTGATAACTCAAATGCTGGTATGATATTCCATTTACTGTTCGTATTGCGTCAATTCAGTTCATATTGTCATTTTCAAAGCTACTGTTGAAATTTAGAAATAAAAAATTTGAAGAAAAACCATAGGTAGTTAGAAACAAACTGAAATTGAAGTAGATATGAGTTACCTAGTGTAAAGAGCACATGCAGACATTTACTTCCAATCTTATGAAAATGTGTTTTGTGATGACGTATATGTGTTAGACGTAAGTATCTATTAAATTCCCAAGTTATGCAATACGTAATTTCCAAATGATAACAACTTTGCTAGCAGATCATGACTTTCACGCATGTCAAACAAGAGCTAGCAGAGAGGCTGTTTGTGTTTCCAGTTCCAGTGTGGTGTTATGAATCTCTGATTAGTCCCCCCTCTGCTTACTGCTTTGATAAAAAAACATAGCATTGATGACATTGAACTCGTATAAAGATATTGAAATCAAAATAGAAATGATTGGACTCTGGTAGTTTGTCTATTTCAAGTTGTCAATTTCAGTAACTAATTCATCTCCGTTTTCTTTCTTTATAGTGAAATTTGCGAAATGACAAGTATACGAAAAGAAGATGTGATATCAACGCTACAACATTTAAATTTGTTACAATATTATAAAGGACAATATGTGATCTGCATTACAAATGAAATATTAGATGGACATGCTAGTTCTATGTTAAAACGTAAAGTAAGAATCGATCCGAAATGTCTCCATTGGCAACCAAAGGATTGGGCTAAACGGGGAAAATGGTAGTTATAATGATGAAATGATGAGGCCTTCAAAGTCCAATTCAATTATGTGATATAGATCAAATTGTTGATTTACGTTACTTTGTCATCACAAATTCGTAGCTTAGAGGATGACGTTGCGAATGCTGTCGTGATGTCGCTACATCGTATCTATCATCGTTGAATTTGATGTAAATAACGCTGTCATATCATCGACCACACTCGACCATGATGAAGAAAGCCTTTTTTCCCTTGATATGATTTCATAATGTTGTGTTGAACTATCTCGAAAAAACTCATAGTAATCCGTGTCAATTGGAAATCACTCAATCCGATCAATATGTTTGAACAATTAATCGGATACTCGATTTTATAGTTCTCAAAAAAGCAACAAAGTCGTTGTCAGTAAATAAATACCAATTTTTCAATGGTTGTGAATTGTTGATAACCTGCTCTCCCTTGGGTTGATCAAATTGGTTAATTAATCTGGATAAAAACAATTATTTATTTGCACAGTGTAAATAGCCATATAATAAATAAATGCGATTATAGCTACATATAAATATGATGTTAATCTAATAATCAATTAATTGGTATTAATAATATAATATACTGTAATGGTCTCAAATGTTTCATGTTTGAGAGTTGATTCGTTACCTTCAAGCACGTTTGCTCTTCATTCCCTCTAAAATGTTTCCAAATTGAGTAATCAGTGATTTGAAAATTACGGGGAAATACCCAGCTGTACAGGCACATCTTGAACCAGTTATTCTATTTCTCCGAAAGTGAATACTTTTGTAGTGAACTTTGTGAGTTGTGACTATTTAATATATATTGAAAATTAGTCGACACAATGTCCTTAATTATTTTGAAATTGTTTCTATACTGAGTGAGCTGAGTGGGGGTCACGCCCATTTGCGTTAGAGGCCAGGCTATAGAGCTAAATATTATTGGAGATATGATTGACGCGTCATAAGAAAAATGATGCGTCAGCCGCACATGCATTGTCCGAGAGTGCATTATAGTAATGCGTGATACGTCCAAGAAATGAGTAAACAACTGTTATAACTTATATGACTATCCAAGAATTTAGTGAAATTTTTCTAACACAGAATCCCGGGAATGGTACAATATCTAAAGTATTACACTCTAGACGCCCTGTATTTTATTGTGCTTACTCGAAATTTCGAACTGCTTTATTCATTTCAAGAAAATGGTTTATTCGTCTGTAAACCACAGGTGTATAGAACTCTAAATAACATGACTGTGGACTTTAATTTTATTTATAGCGAATTATAGTGACTCCCCGGTGTAAAAATAATTCCCAAACATCAATTTTAGACGTCAGATGTGATAATACGTATGTACGCTACTGACAAACAATTGAACCGATCATGTAACATCACATTATAGTTGGATTGCTGCAGGTGGTTGACATCAAACATACAGTAAATATCATACACACTTTTCAATCAATACGACATTTACTTAGTAAACTAAAACAGGTGAATTTCTAATACGCAATCCCTATCTTTTTATCAATGTCTTTCTTTTGGATGTGACAGACACATCAATATAAACTTTATATCCTGGTCACCAATCGCAACGTTTTTGGTAAGAAAGTACGTTATTATTTTTATATCTGCAAATAGATATTTTATATATTTCTCTTCCATGTATATGCACATGCGTATTGCTATATATTTTTGATAAGGCTTGCTTATATGATGACTTTGTTAACAAGATCAGTGACATCTGTGTTGGATATATTGTAAACCGTCTTGAACAGCAGCGACAGTTGGGATATCATTATTATCTAACAAAGAGCTTTCAATATTATTTTCAGAACCTTTTAACTTGCTTCATTTGAAAAGTAGAATAATATCAGTTGTATTTTTGATTTGCATTGTAGGAAAAATACATCTATTATTATCTATCATTATAGTTTTCACTTTGAGAGAATTCCGTATAGATGATGAGAACGAGTATATAACTGAGGATGTAAAGTTTGTACTGTGTTAGTTCTATTGTACCGTGCAGGGTACAGATTTGATCAGGCAATTGAAGTTCACAATCACAATTCAATCCAATTTTCAAAACTTTTTCGCATTGTACAACTGCTCGCGGATTGCGATCGATAACCCCTGTTTAGAATACTCGAACGTTATAATACGTAATCAAATTCAGACTAATATTTCAAATGAAGACGAATGATTTGCAGACTGCCGGGTGTATCTTGCCGTAAATATAATGCCAGTAATGTTAAGAAAATCCAGAAATACATTCTGCAAATATGTCCTATAATTCATAAAATACCTCAACTTTTCTATTTAAACGATTTAAATTTAATTTTTGAATGTTTTGCGTTGCAGTTAAGAATCATTACTATCTTCAAGGATGAGTACTACGATAGATATTGTTGATGCAATCGCAAATGATGCAAATGCTGTCAATGAAGTAAAACCAACAGAGAAAGTCAAAAAGAAGAAAAAGAAGGCAATAGTTGATCAAGTAGAAAATGGAACGGAAAAGAAGAAGAAAAAAAGAAAGAAAAAGCAAAAAAGTATGACAGAAGATGGGACAGAAATCGAGGAGAAAAAGAAATACAAAAAAAAGAAAGATAAAAATAAAAAAAAGAAAGGAAAAAAGGAAAAGATAAATGAGAAACCGGTTGCTCCAGAAGCAAAGGAAAATATTGCAAAAATAATCAAAGAAACATCATGCCCTAACCAATGGATAAATGCCGTCAAGGATAACAGCTTAGCAAATCCAAAAGATATCTACACGGTTTTATTATTTTGTATGGTTTATGAAGCCGATATGCCCATTTCATTTTATGAGAAATTAGGCCAATCAGATCAACTTCGAAATGCTTTAAAACCATCATTCTCTAGCCTTAGCGCTAATGAATTCTTCAAATCATATGCGAAGAATTGATCGAATTCATTTGCATCATCTGAGTGACATAAAAACATTGAATACATGCATGTGTACATACACTGTGCATACATACTATATGTATCTAGTATCTCATATGAATAAAGCAGCATTCGTCTATGATATCTGCATACTGTAACTTCTGACAAATAAAATAGCTGTGTGCAAAAGCATGATACATTATAATTATATTATAAGAAGTGTAATTTAATCATTGATTTACGAAAAAAACGTATTTACTCCCACAGCTCTCGTCGTCATCATCAGGACTGTGAACTGCACGCTAATATTTTTCAAAGGATTGCTATTGTAAGATTATAAATTATACGTGTCAATCTAGAGCCAATCAGGAAAATCACCACACCAATTATTGTAATAGGACTTATAGGAAATTATGATGATTTTTAAAGCTCCCCTATAGTCCCCTTAGCAAAAGCAGCTTTTCCCATCACTATCTAGATCAAACTATAGTTTGAGTGGGTTTACAGTTTGTGTTATCCGGTTGGTTTGATTTGGGCATAGATGCAGCCTAGGTTACGCCACTGGTACAACAGCACGAAAGTTTGAACACTGCGCTTATATCAATAGGTACCTAGCTGCCTCGTACGTACTTCTAATCATTTGGCTGGATTCCGTATGTTCCGTAATGTTCAAAAGAAAAACTAGAATTGTCAGATATATAGGAAGGACTGTGATGAGTGATTTTATGGATACAAATTCAGACTTATCATCATTATGACTTATCAAGGATGTGATTATTTGAGTATTAATGGCTATATGTCAATCATCTAAATCATAGTCTAAATCGTGTTCTGAGGAAGTGATCTGGGAGGGTTTAACCAGTAAGACAGCGACATCCTGAGTCATATAGCTCCAGTCTTCAGGGTTTCCTGTCAATATCCTTATTTGCTACTTGTGATTCTGTGATTTTAAAAAGGCCCGCATAAAGAGTTAATCCATTTCTTTCTGAAATTACCGACCTCCCACATTCTGTTCCACACTATAATAGAAATCAGCATGAACACTAGCCTAAATATGAGCAAGCGCTTGAATTATATCTCATGGTCACTATAATATACACAAACGATATAGTAGATGGATAAGTTTTCACAACAATCTTCAAATCACCAATGCGTTGGCTCTTAATTATTTGTAAATTCAAATGACCAATCATCGCTCCTTTTGTTCAAAATTACTTTTTATTATACATTGACCTAAAAAATTGGTGTATAACAAAATAATGCAATATTATCTTATCTAGTTGTGCCGTACAAAAACTTATTGAAAACAATGAAGTGAATTGAATTTTAACAATAATTTCACAAAGACACATGGAGAGAGAAAACGTTGCTAACCTGCCGGGAAGGAGGAGAAACCCACCCTCTTTGTATGAGATCATGATGAGATCTGAGGCTGTGGGCAAGAGCAGCTTCACTCTCCTGCAGCCGATATTACAGAAAAACAAAAGTGTTTTTCAATGTATAGATTACACGAAATAAAAACCCTGCTATATGTTTCATATACTTTTATATGTGTTCATGTCTACATTTTATGGTATAATTTTCAAATTTGGGCGTGCAGTATCAATCTAGGAAAGTGTACCTATTCTAACAAGTTTTAGGCTTATCATTTTAGTTCAAGTTTCAGGCTTTTAAGTTATAGGCTTAGAAGCAGGGTTTTGACACATATTGTGCTAGAGGCCCCTTTCCGCAAGCAGAAAAATTTTCCACGATTTTTCTCCCCGTGCAGCGAGCGGAGTCGAGCCCACCATCATCAAAACCGGAACACAATATTTTTAGAAATGTCCATTGAGGTAACTAGATTTAGCGGCGTTTTCTCGACCAGAACGGGCGGCGCTACTGCCATTATTATTCCACCATCGTGCTTGTCGGCCTGCAAAACCTGAACACCATAATTTTTTTTTCGTTCTGAACACTTTAACTATTTTATTTTAATTTTATTATTTCAGGAGTTTATCGCGGATTTTGGCGGGTGGCGCAATATATTCAATGGACGATCCGAGACAATTATTTTAGGCACCGCCTCCACCACGAACGGATCGACCGCCTCTTGCTGTTCACCACTGTGACGATGACGTCTGCTGCCGTTGTTTATGCCACAAAGAGAACAAAGCCCTTTGCCATTGACGAACAGTTTTCGACAAAGACCTTTGCAATTGCCATTGACGAACCGAACAAAACGGCAGCCCACGCCATGCTTGACGATCACGAAGGCAAGACGACAGCTGCACACCCGAAGGCGAACGAAGTCAAAGAAAATTCACTTGTTACTGACGACAGTTTACTCGTGGTTATTTAATATGGAGCTTGCTGCCCGTCGTGGATTTTATATTACCCTTTGTTCGTGGCTATTCAAGACTATGGTTATTTAATCGACGACGAGTAGTTTATCGGTGTTGTTTTTACTGACTGCGTGGTTGTTTGTCGATTGATAAAATTATTCGAAACATGGCCGTCGCTCGTGCTCGCCTTTGGTCTCGTCGTTTGCCACTGTTTCTTGGACGGATTTCGACTATGACGAGGTGAGTGAACTGTTGTGTGTTTGTCTCGATTAGTTGCCTTGTTGCCGTGCCGTTTTAATGTTTTGACCGCTGTCACTTTGGCCAACTGCATTTCGACATTTACGTTTGACTATTCTCGCGCGCGCTGGGCCGGTCTGATGCCCTCGACACTTTGACCTTTTGACCTGTTTGTTTGCTACTTTGGCCTGGGCTATCTACTCGTTGATTCTCGTTTATTTGCTTGTCTAACTATACGTTTTTATTTCGACGTTTACGCCTTGTTATTTTGACTTCCTTGTTGCCTTCGTTCGAACACCGCAGGTGTTGTATTTCATTGCTTTGTGTTGACTCCGTGCGCGCGTGTATTATTCTGTAAACTTTATTTTGTTAAGTACGTGTTAAGCAGCCGTTCTTTGAACAGGCCTGTCGTCAGGAATTAAATCAACATTGCTGTGTATGTTTGCAATTGATTGACTACTATCAGTACTGCGTGTTTTCGAACGAATGAATTATGTTACATGTTGTGACGTTCGTTTGACTGTACAATTGTTATTGGACAATGCTAATATCGGTGTCCCATTGATTTGTAAGCAGTTCGCGCCGCTTTTGCTCTGTTGTGTGACTGTGTGTATAATTAATTTCAATTGTATTTACTATGGCCTGTTGCCCTTTTGCTATCGTTTCGCTTTCGCATGTTATTATTTTAATTTTATTGACGTTGTTGTATTTGCATTTGCTGATTTTTGATTTTTCAGAGACGTGCAGGCCCCATTCGCATTTTTATTCCGTATTCTAGTTCTCTCTGCCGCCCCCTGCCGACCCTCAACGACCCCAAATACCCCCGCCTTTCCCCGTGCCCTCTTTCGGTGGTAGTAGTAGCAGCAGTAGTAGTCATCATCATCGTCGTTTTAATATAGTAGCAGCAGAAGTAGGAGTTGGAGATAACAATATCAAATGGCAGTAGTAGGATAGGACAGAGAGAGTGTGATGGCCTGGGCTCACTAGAGGCCCATTTCCGAAGGAAAAAGTTTTCCCCGCAGGGGAAAACTTTTTTCTCCCCGTGCAGCGAGCGGAGTCGAGCCCACAATAACCAAACCCGGAACGCAATATTTTTTTTAAACTTACGTAGAGAAGCTAGATTTAGCGGCGTTTTTTCGACCAGAACGGGCGGCGCTACTGCCATTATTTTTCGACCATCGTGCTTGTCGGCCTGCAAAACCTGAACACCACAATTTTTTTTTCGTTCTGATCACTTTAACTATTTAATTTTAATTTTATTTATTCAGGAGTTTATCGCGGATTTTGGCGGGTGGCGCAATATATTCAATGGACGATCCGAGACAATTATTTTAGGCACCGCCTCCACCGCGAACGGATCGACCGCCTCTTGCTGTTCACCACTGTGACGATGACGTCTGTCTGCTGCTGCCGTTGTTTATGCCACAAAGAGATCACAAAGACCTTTACAATTGCCATTGATGAACCGAACAAAACAGCAGCCCACGCCATGCATGACGATCACGAAGCCAAGACGACAATATACTACGAAAGACCATTTACGCATTATTTAATAATATGCAACTTGTTGCCCATAGCGGATTGATTATTTATCGCTGGGATTGTTATTTAATAATGTGTGTATATTACCATTTGTTTATTGCTATTGACGTTTCTCACTGTATGGCTGTTTAATCGACGAGTAGTTTTTGATCGGTGTTGTTTCTGCTACTGCGTTGTTGTCGAATGATAAAATGGCCTCTATCAAAAGTGTTGTCGTTTGCCACTGTTTCTTAACGGATTTGAACTCTGACGAGGTGAGTGAATTGTTGTGTGTTTAACTTGCTTGCCACTGGGCCCGATCGCTTGTTGTTCGTCTCGATTAGTTGCCTTGTTGCCGTGCCGTTTGAATGTTTTGACCGCTGTCACTTTTGCCAATTGTTTTTCGACATTTACGTTTGACTATTCTCGCGCGCGCTGGGCCGGTCTGATGCCCTCGACACTTTGACCTTTTGACCTGTTTGTTTGCTACTTTGGCCTGGGCTATCTACTCGTCGATTCTCCTTTATTTGCTTGTCTAACTATACGTTTTTATTTCGACGTTTTCACATTGTTATTTCGACTTCCTTGTTGTTGCCTTCGTTCGCACACCGCGCAGGTGTTGTTGTTGTATTTCACTGCTTTGTATTGATTCCGTGCGCGCGTGTATTATTCTGTAAACTTTATTTTGTTAAGTACGTGTTAAGCAGTACGTGTTCTTCGAACAGGCAAGTCGTCAAGAATTTAATTAACACTACTATGTATGTTTGCAATTGATTGACTATCAGTGCTGCGTGTTTTCGACCTTCGTTGAACGACAATCAACAATAACTGTTTACACGTTTTGACGTTCTTTTGACTACTGTCTGTACGATTGTTATTGGACAATGCTAATTATAGTGTCGTCCCGTTGATAAGCAAGCAGTTCACTGCTGCTTTTGCCTTGTTGTGTGTCGAATTAATTTTAATAGTTTAATTAATACCGCCTGTTGTCCATTTATACTATCGCTTCCCTTTCGCGTGTTATTTTAATTCTATTGACCTTGTTGTATTTGCATTTGTGCTGATTTTTGATTTTTCAGAGACGTGCAGGCCCCATTCGCATTTTTATTCCGTATTCTAGTTCTCTCTGCCGCCCCCTGCCGACCCTCAACGACCCCAAATACCACCGCCTTTCCCCGTGCCCTCTTTCGGTAGTAGTAGTAGCAACAGTCTGTAGTCATCATCACTGTATCATCATCGTCGTTTTAATAGAGTAGCAGCAGAAGTAGGAGTTGGAGATAACAATCAAATGGCAGTAGTAGGATAGGACAGAGAGAGTGTGATGGCCTGGGCTCACTAGAAATGAAAAAAAAACGAACAGACTATCATGAGGTCTACACCCCACCACCAACCTATTTAGCACCCTGACCCCCGGATGTCCTAGCCCTGCGTCCAGACTTTAAGTTTACACTTTCCTTCAGAAACGTTTTTGTCTGGACTCAGGCTACGGATGTCCTTAATACGTTCACAATCCCATGTTGTTTTGAAATTTTGTCTCAAAATTGCTCAAAACTTTTATTGGCGTGGGGGGCATCACCCCTCATACCCTCAGGATTTACGGCGTACTGGATTTGAGCATTTAGTGAGAAATTGATGCCATTTCTTTCATACGAATTATCCTCCTGTGCACGGGGAATAACTTTCATACTTTTGATATAAAGGGACCTTCAAATATTAAAGTGCTCTTTTCCAAAATTCAGAAAATTTTTGTAGGGTATGCTTATAGGCATGAACATTTTTTGAGGTATCCTCTTGACGCTTTTGCAATTTTTTCATTTTGCAAAACAAATTTTGCCTATGATTTTTTGTTGTTGATGTTTTGGTTGAATATGTCATTCATAAAAATATATTTGGGGTATCCTTTTTATCACGTGGAAAATTTTTATGGTCATTCTGCCAAAGTTCCATTTGAACGACCCCATCGAAGCGCAATGGAAGTTACCCCCGGGCTCATGTGATACCCATGAATTACTGTTACTGGGGCCAAAGTTTCAATTTCATCGACAAAAAATGATGATGATTTCACAGTCTCTTTGGGCTATAATTTTTCACGTTTTAGTCATGTTTCGGTTGACGTATCCAAAAAATTCACACCAGTCATTTACACCTGCAAGTTCAGCAACGATGCAACGTGTCGTTTTGATAGCTGTGATGTCAAATTATAATGTTTTCGTAGTGGCATGGTAACCACCAAAATAAACTGTCGATGTAAATATTAATCAAAGGCATCACATTTCTCTACTTTTAACAAAGAAATTTATTTCATATTATGTTAGGGTTCATCATTTATCAAGTTGTACTTTACCAAATGTAGTAAAATCTCTGTACATTGTGATCTGCAGTGGGATTCAGTGGGATACCAAAAATGGCATTTTTCCTGTCATCATTGGAATGTTGTTGTTCTTTTTGATTGGTCTTTTCTTTGCTCCCTGTGATTGTTCAAATTGTACAGATTTGATTGGCTCATACAAACCAAGATGGCAGCCGACTTACTTCCGGCACAGTTTCAAGAGGTGCGATGGTCGCGTTTTCTCGTAAAGACAAATCCCAATTTTATGTTGTTTCTTTTTTGAGTTTTTAGTTATACACTTGCCGCTGGAAATTATTATGAGGCGCTAAAGGGTTATATACCCTAATGGATATTATTAATTCACTTACAGCTGTTTATATTTTACATTTGTTTGTATACGCTTTGTAAATCATGCCTCGGAGAGCTGGTTTGTTTGACTGTTTCGGCTCCGGCAGCCGTGAACAGCCAGAAATTCGCTACGAGCCAGAAAGACATGGACATGGAGTGCAATTACAACCTATCGAACTTGATATACCTATGCCGGATGAAAATGAACTCAACGTTAAATTTGCTGAACTTGTGGTAAGAACAAGTTAGTGTGCATAATTAGTAAACCTACTACTGAATACTGTTTTCATATATCGTTCTGCTAAGCCTACACATACATAACAGTGCTGAATAATCATTGTATCATGTTTTTACTCTAAACTCTGCAATTTGTTATAAGTCAATAGACAGTACCATACATGTACATTCAAATCACTCATTTTGTGCTATAGTTTTCAAATATGTTTTCTTTGTGTTCTAGTTAGTTTCTACTGTCTGTTTTAATGTTTACATATTTCCATTCAGTTGTTGCGATTGATTGCACACATTCCTTCAAAAACTTTCATCTCTTTCAATATTTTACCATCGGTATGATAATCTGAAATTCCTTAATATGTTTACAGCAAAATTTGTTACGATATCATTTTCAAAACTATTAATTTCATCTTGTCATCAAATCTATTTACATAATGATTGCAAGATATCTCTTTTGTCAAAATTAATCGTTTTTATGTACTTATCAAACCTAACAAATACTTATCTAGAATAAAAATTACTATTGTTTTGCTTCTTATTTGATCATGTTTGGGAAAGTTACTAATTTCGTTAGACTATTTAAGCCGTGATAAATTACTTAGGCTATGATTCATGAATTTTGAATGAAGTCCGTGATGCCGAAATTACTCATTCCAATATTTATATCACTTATTCGTATTCAACGATTTTTACTTGACAGATGTAATTTTTATCAGTTCCCTTGTGAAATTTGGTTATCAATTGAAGCGAAACCCTATGCTTCAAACATGATCGTATCATATTTCTAGATTAAGATTTTGTGAAAGTATCATCAGGCGATAACGAATATATTTGCTCCATGACGAATTGTATTTTCTTGAGATGGAAGTGTGTTTATCGAATTCAACTCACAACTTTGTTCAAAACTAATCTTTTCCTGCCGGTTTATAATGTTATGAAATGCAGGAATAAAGCAATATCCGACTTGTGAGGAATCCTCGAATCTCGACGTTTGCTCAATTAATAAGTCGAAAATCGTATTATTGTTAATCGATGTCAATTAATTTCTATGAGGAAACTATCAACATTTTACATTAGTCCCAAGTAAACATTTATATAAATCGGTCTTCTTTCATGGGCATCTGTTTTATCAATATAGTTTTTCGTCTTTCTTCTAAAATTTGATATTTATTGAAAATATCAAAAGAATATTTTGCTTTTCATCATTGTTTTCTAAGAACAACAACACAAATCTAATGAGTCAATTTGATTGCACAATGCCTGTGAAAATTTACACTGCAGAATAACAACACCACCTTGTGAAGTATTGCCCTGATCGATGTCTGAACTGTCGAAAACAATGAGATGCGTCTGAAATAGAAATAATATTTTCAGATATCACATACCAGAATCTAAAATTTCTCATAAGTAAATTATAAAAGCTAACCACAACCTGTTTTTAAAAATACTTCGAATTGTCCTTTTTATTCCAGTGATAATACTTCGTGTTTATTTGAGCTATGTGGTATATTAATGATAAGCCTACGCAATTCCCCACATTTGCTGTAATTTAATTCATGATTCTAAATGCTCACTTATAATTATACTATCAACACTTGAACCCTGTGATCTATATCCAACCACCCTTAGCTTGTGGTTATGGGTTTTCAAATTCTCTATTTTTAATGACCTTGTTGCAAGTATGTTATGAGTTTACCATTTATCTATCTGTAAATCTCACATTCAACCCAGCAGCAGCCATGTCTCATAGATTGTATTCAGGGTACGGCAAAAAGTTCAACCTTCTGGAATCCTAGAGGCATTTTGACATTTTCTTCAGAAATTTTTGGTTAATGTTTGACCATTAAATCATTAAAATACCAATTTTCTTCTGAATTTGCTCTAACCTTCTGGAATCTAGGATTTCAGGATCCCTACTTGTGTCGGACCCTGATTGTCTTATTCACAATATTATTATTCATGTAATTATGCCTTGCTCAATATTTAATACCTTTGTGCTAGCTAAAGAAATGATAGAATTTCGGTAAAGGGTAAAGTGCTAGATCTATACATCTATCCTTCCACTGCTCAAATTGTAAAACTAAATTACTATCAACCATTGAATAGCTACTTATGTACACCACTACTACCACACCTAATCCAGTTGCTGTATTTTGTAAATCGCAATCAAAATGATGGGACACAATCAGATGGCAATGGTATTGATCAGTCTATCTGATAAGCAATTTACATCCCACCAACAAGTACTATGCTTTTGACATCAGGGAGAATGTTGAAGGCTGAGGTATGTCTCTGTGTGCTTTCTCACATCTTCACAGTCACAACCGTAAATCCTAGGGCACCCCCCTCCCAAAAAAATGTTGACTCACATTTCTGGCAGCTTTGAGACAAAGTTAGGTATTAGTTTACTGAAGCTCCCAAATATGCAAATGCAATGTTCCTTTTTTCGACCAAAATTCTCATTTTGTTGGGCAAAATTTGACAAAAAAAACATCCGTCAGAACAACAGAAGCATATAGTACAATTACGGCTGTATTCACAGTTAATTCATTATCCTAATGTCGTATGCAATCTTTAAAGGGTTGATACTGTGCATTTGAATAACGATGTATGCTACAATATTTATCACAAATCCAAAACATAAACAATATGACACTGCTTACTTTGCATCTAAAGTTCATTGAAAATCATCCAAATGTCATTGTTTTTAATCAGATGCTCGACAATACACATGTTTCTCTTGAAGTAGATCTATAGACCTTTCTAAATAAATTTTATTTATTACGATACAACTGTTCACTGTAGTACAGTAGTTCATTGAAATCAAATATATATAATTATACAATATACATACAGTAGATAAATAGTGATGTGAAGTTGTCCACACTTGTATAAGTATAGTGCTCAATGGTAAATATACCAGATCTTAATTTCTTGCTATTCCAAGTTCCACATCATAGGATCATCAGGCAAGGATATATTTTATTATGTACAAAAAAGCATTTGATACGGTACATGATAACACTTTACAATTAAATTAAATTCATAATTTTTGATGGTTACTTTTTGAGTTTTTGAGGTAGAATTTGTTCTTGTGTCTACAATTGCAAATTAGTTCTGATCTTTTGTTTATAAGGTTATCTTTGTTAATATTGTAAAAAATTTCTTTATTAAACAAAGGTTTCATTTTTATGTATTATTGTAAGGCATGGGCATGATTTAGCAAAACAAATTCTAATTAGAAATCTCAATATAGACCTGTGAGGAATTTTCATGGCTATCGGCACTTTACATATAGATTGTATTTATAACAGTTTCTTTTCCTTTAATGAAAGGCTAATATTGTGTATCACATTTATTCTTATTTCACAAAATTAAAAAATAGCTCCGCTACGCTCAGACTCATGGTGAATGGTAATAATCAAAAGAAATTGAATGAAATGAAATCAAATCAAACCAAATCAAATCATCAAAGAAAAATCAAATCGAAAGAAAATTAATCAAACCAATATAATAATTATTGTATAAATAAGATTATTAAAAAAAATATATATATATATATGAGGTAGATATTAAGAATAAAATAATAAAATAAAAGTTGAAAAAAGTAAAAAGAAAGTAGAATAAAACAGTCAGAAAAAAATATATCCAAATAATAAGTCAAATAAAGAAAAAGAAGGAAAAAATAACTAAGCAGACCATTAGAGTTGAAACCTAACCCCATACGTTTGGTACGGATGTTCCCCCTCTAGACCGAACTGAAGCTGAAGGTATGAAGTGTTTTTCACTACTCATGATACAGGTGTGACTTGTAAATGACATGCGAAGTTGTCTCGCCTTAAGCTGATGTCGCAGCAGAATTAAAATATTTTAATAAAAATGTTTAAAGAATTGTAGCGCAATTTTATGACATACAGAAAAGACGTGAAATTTCCCTTCAAAGTTTACACTTTCCTTAAAAAAGCGTTTTAGTCTGGAGGTAGGCTATTTCTCTTCCGCTTTTTGACTCTTTGGTATTGTTTACGCGCATTGCATAATGGGTTCAACTTCCGTCTACGCAACAAGAAGATGATGAAAAAGTCAACGCTTTTGATAAAAATAAATAGGTAAAATCAAACCTGTTATAACCGTCACCTCTATACAGCGGCCACCTGTCTATAATGGTCACTCTTGCAATGTCTAAAATAGTACTTTCTATTGAATCAAACCTGTATATAAAGGCCACCTGTCTATAAAGGCTACCTGTCTATAGTGGTCAATTTATCTACCTCTCATATCTGGCTGTTATATACAGGTTTCACTGTAACACAAATATATATTTATATATATATACATTGAACTATACATGAACTATCCAATTAATGCAGGATTATGGTCATTTATGAAACCACCCTTTGAAGAAAAACAGATATTCTGAATTTCTATTTTTTTATGAGAACCGTAATTAGTATTTTCATATCATTTTTGATAGGCTATTAACTGTCATTCTCTGTATATACTATATTCCAGACCTTGATACAAATTATTTTTTGATCCATCTTTAGGATGAATTGGATCTTTCTGCAGTTCATCGAAAAGCAATGTTTGATTTACCGCCACAAAAGAAATGGCAAATTTACTGCTCGAGGAGGAAGGTATACATAGCTGATGCTCTATGTATATCTACATTATATATTTTGATTTGCTAGTATAACTAATTTGCTTTTATATGGATACAGTCAAAGGCAATTTTGACAGAACGTAATTCTCTTATGTGACACCTATTTTTACTGCAGAATGATATGTATGTACTTTAAAGCTACTTACTTGGTTTATAGCTGTATCTTATTTTGCTCTGTTCAGACTTCTCGTTCTTGTTAAATGTTCAGTTTTAAATTTTCCTTCAGTTGAAAATCAATGCCCCCTTGCAGTCTGCCAGCGTTGTGACAGATGTGACAACTATCGTTGTTGCAGATTGAACTGAAATGTCGTCCATTGCTGTTTGTAGTTATTTGATGCATGCTAGATTTAATTTAAAAATGTATAGTCCTGAGTATTTAATTATATTTCTTCAGGGGCAGCAAGAGAGCTCAATGGCTTATCCAGAGTACTACATTGATCGACTTCGAACTTTCTTATCGGTAGGTCCATTTGCTCATAATTGCTGGTGTGACTATTCTATTATTTTAAATTGATGTCATCTCTTGTGATGTGCTTTCATGCATCAATATCATTCATACCTCTCACTGATCAGTGATCATATTATTAGCATATCATTATTTGATTGGTTCTTTGTGAGTCATTGACTCCAAGTACAATAGTTCCCCACACACTCACCAGATATGTAGGCCCTATGTTTCCTTTTTAGCAAGTTCTGACTATTTTCACCCTTCTGAATTACTATTTGGTTTCAATACTGCAAACAAAGATATGAAGGACGTGCCCACTGTATTTGCATATTTTTAGAATTGATACATATATTTTGCTTTTACTCTTTTAACTAGTGTGTACACAGTCTAAGAGAATAGTTAGATCCCACGATCCTCTAGGCTAAATCTGAGCTCAAGACTTCCAAATTGGGAATCAATAATGCTATTCTAATTCCGTATTTAAATCTGTCACAAGGGTGGTTCATGAAGCAGAAGTTAATTTTCTACCCCTGTTGATGTCTTATGAACTGGATAATAAATTTATATTGTTTAGGTACATTGCGGGTTAGAATCCGAAGAACGTTTAGGAAAAACTTTTCATTTCTGAATGTAAAACTTTTTCTCGGAATCTGTGTATAAGGTAGTCTGCATGTTTGATATTGCTATTACATGCACCCTATATAATGTACCCTGAATATGCTATAAACTGATACAAAGAAGCATTGAAAAACAATTGCTTTTGGCCTACATGCTCAGACCAGGTCGAGTTTGCGGTTGATTTGGTTTTCATCTTTGTACTATAATAATAAATACAGTAGGCCAGGTAGTGTTTGTTATTTTGGATGAGGAATGATCTTATTATCAATTATGGCATGTATTTTAATCAATTCTGTGTTTGTTTTTAAATTTCTAAATTATTTTTCTGACGTAGACGTATTATCAAAGAGATGAAGCTGAAATCATTAGTCGAACAAAGTTTCTCGAAGAACTTAAAACTGCATTGAGGACACAACCAATGAGGTTTGTAAGGGTTTCTTGTTTCTGTTTAAGTCAATTGTTTGCTTTAATGGAAACTTACGCTGCATTTAAGATAATTGTCTAGATGTCTCTGTTTTGGTACTTTTTCGAGATGCTAGTAGTGGTGTAAAGATACCTTTGCCAACTCTCCATATAGCTGCATTGAAGAAGTTTGTTGTAATTCTAATTAATCTCCCATCCTAATCATTAACGTTGATTGGTATAAGACATGTTTGCCTCCACTGTTGATACTATATGCTATATGTACTTGTGTTTTTATAGTTTCGTCTTGGGTTTTTTGGATCTTGGAGGCTTACAATCTCTTATTGATATTTTAGCGAATATGGATTGGGAAACGTGGTATGTTGATTCAAGATATCAGTTCCAGATACTCGTAGGATACTTCTAGATAGAAGCTTCTAGAGTCTTGGAAGTATGTAAGAGGGATGAAAACGTATTAAGAAATTTTAAGCTACTTTGGAAATAAATACGTCTGTTCTACAAAATCCATCCTTGAAGTACTTTCAACAATTTGTCATACAAATAACAGATCTATATATAGTATTGATTATTCAAGTCAGATTGATTGTTGAAGCAGTAGACAAATTGTTGAATCCGATCGAGAAATTGTGTAACATTGTAAAGAAAAAATTGAAGAAATTATTAGGATTTAGGAATCATCACAAAAACTATGAATCCACAAATCTAGATGTCTGTAATGTTTACTTGTTTATTCATATTATTGACATCCAAGCCATAAATAAGAATAATTACAACAACTGCAGCATGCATGGTGTAATAATATCCAGATAAATTGACCATTATATACAGTGTTTATTCAATATAGAATATTATTTTTGTCTGCTACTGGAGTGGCCACTATAGACAGGTTGTTGCAACAGAGAGGTGATCACTATGACACATACTGTATCACTGTATAACATGTGTGCACCCATAAGCAATGGAACTGCTAGTGAGACTTCTAACTTCTTTACTTTTTTAATATATGATGATGGGCCACACAACATATCCAGCATTCAACTGTTGCTTGAAAAATGTTGATAACTTGATACAATCCTATTTCAAATTTCCATTTATATCTTCCATTTGATTGTCTTGCAGTGAAAGTTTGATTCACACAGCTTGCATTGGATGCTTGAAAGCTCTAATGAACAACTCTGTAAGTATCAATCGTCATTTTATACTTCCTGTTGTAGGAAATTGGAGAAAGTTTAGACAATTGTATAATACAATATTTTGAGAGGCAGATGCTAGTGATTTAAGACAGGACTTTCCTCAATGATCAAAACCAATGTCCATTCATATAATGTAAATTATTTTTAGTGGCATTTTTGCAACATTTAGCAGCAATCGTTGTTTGAGGAATAGTGTCCATACCTTCAGGCAGATATCCATAGCTATTATTTCAGCCACCTGTGACCCTTGTGTTGATCCTATTACCTGTGGAACAATAAACCTGTCAACACCAACAACGGGCAGACTAATGAGAGATCTTTCAAACAAGCCATCGAAATTTTTTATAGGATCCAGTAAGAATGACAATCATTGATTCTATGCGATAAAAGAATGAATCAAATAAGCAGTTTTGAATAAATGACAAATCAACCGTCGACAATATGGAATTTCGTAGTCGTAGTAGTATCCTGCGTGCAGACTTAACATGTTTCTATTAGCAAAACAGTAGAAGCACAAAATGTTTCTACTGTTTGGCTTAAATATATTGTTAGGCTATACCCGCACTATCGTCTATCGAAGACTCATAGTAGTTGTTATTGTACTGTTTGGTAGGCCTAGACAGCCTATAGACATGTTATGGACATGTGTCTAGAATGATAGGTTACTCTCGGCAAATCCCATTGAAGTTCGTCAAGATCGATTTTCAATGCAAATTTGTCCTGGAACGTCTGCTATTTTGACAGGAAATGTCTATTGTTCGGATTAAGAAGTGATGAAAGGCTATGAAGATTGTTTTTACAAATCTGATTAAACAATTAAGATTGTCTCTACAAATATGGATTATGCTATTGTAGTTGATATGAATACATTGTTTATACTTATGAATTCATTTGATGATCCGAGCTGTCGTTGAAACTGATTTGTTAATAAATTTATTGAATTGTTTATTCATTCTTATGTTGTTGACATGCGGATCTCTTTTTATATAATTTAAAATGGTTATGGCGTCTTATTTTGATCTATTGTTAAAATTTAATCGAGCATAACATTATAAATTAATTAAATAATTATAAGGTTAAAGGTAGTCTGTTTGTCATGATTGCAATCTCATTATTAACTTCAGACTAGATCATAGCGGATTCAGTTTTTAATCTTTTATATGGTCACGACTTCAAATATTGAAATATCAATGTATACAACGATGTCCTGTTGATTTATGCAAACAATGCGTCTCAATTGACCTTAATTTTCAGCAAAAATATATTTTGGAACCTTGTTCGGTGAAATAAATGGGGATTCTAGGATTGTTCTGTTTTATTTGGGGATTATTCAACAGACTTGTATTATATGTTTCGACAATACCATCCCCCCATCCTCTTGTTGCCATGCACCCTGAGTCCCTGACTACAGATCCGTTGGCATGCTGTTGGAATCCTCTGAGAGCAATTTAATCAGCTTTGATATTTTTGATAATGGGGAAATTGCTCATATGGAATTGCATTGGAAGGAGCTGTGACACGACGATCAAGACCTATCTGCTATAAAAGTCTGTCTGATAATCTGGTATGCAGTGTTGTACTTGCACTTATAGATCAGTTGTAATGAGCAGAGCATTTGCTGCCATCGCTCTTAGTGGAAAGAGCCCGGGAGTGCGAGTGATGCAATGCCTTCAGTAGGGTGATAGTCTCTGCATTATCGTCCATGTGCAGTATCGTCCTCAGGTTCTCGATATTTCAAGTGCAATATATTTTGAAACGATTTCACAAGAGAAAATATTTTATCTGCTGCCTGCCCTGAGATGAGGCTGAATAATGTGTTTGATTTAATGCAACTCTGATGTTGCTTGCAATTCAGAAGTCCGATTGTTCCTTGTAACCGTTATCCGTATTTTCACGGAGTTGATCGGAATGTTGTGTTCGCAAACTCACGTTGATGTAAGTTATTAATCCATTGTCTGCTTTTTATTTGGTTTGGTTTAGCATGGCCGATCGCAAGTATTAGCCCATAGTAATTGTATTAACACAATCGCACAAAGTCTTATCACTGACAATATCAAGACTAAGATCGCTGGTAAGTGGATGCATTTATTATTTTAAGCAACCCCATCACAATGTTACTTGCGTTTGCTATTGCATGGGTATGTATAAAACGATGATAATGATAATGATATTGTGTTGCTTGGAAAACGATTTAAATGGAGATTAACAGATTCATTGATAATATTATTGCGATCTTTCGTCTTACTATGCCATCAAATATTAAATGCTGCCGATGGATTTAGTTTGACGAATTGCACACTACAATGTGTTATTATCAATACAGTAATACTCTTTCAAGGCTAGTATACGGTCTATCCTGAAGATATTCACGCCCAAATCGCCGAGTACTGCCAGTTGCTCCACCCTCTCATGTTCTATTTGGCCTGTAGCCTCCACCCCAAGCGAAGCAGATGGTTTTTAATAATCCAATTCCAAATTAAAGCGTTCCACTCGGCGTTTGACAAATTGACTTTTCAGACTCTATTTTGCTATTTCTAATGTACATAGCTGACACACACCCATTATTTGCTCTGGTAAATTCCAATGCGTCTTTCATTACGTTAGATTCTGATCAAATGTTAAAATAAGACATTTCGTCTCACGAAATTCCAAAATGCTTTAGATATTACTATGTATAACTGTTGAATTTAAAATGAAAAAGAGATGATGTTTTCATTTGATGTGATCAGCTCGTTATGTTCTTTCTTATTTAGTATTGGAGATTCTCGGTGCGTGTTGCCTTGTTCCCGGCGGACATAAGAAAGTTCTAGATGCAATGGTACATTTTCAATCTTATGCTGAAGAGAGAACGAGGTTCCAGGTTTGTTTGTTAATGAATGGTTCACTTCTTCTATGTGGTCCCTAGATCATAAACTAATCAAAGTTACAATCAATATCTAGTCAAATCTAGTATCTGGAAACTCATCTACGATCATTCTAGAGACTAGTAATCCTAGCTCAAGTTACCTAAACATGCCTTACAATGAGGCATAATAACTAATAATAAAATGTCTGGGCCGCAACGATGACTGGATCATGTGATTTCATTTCGGTTGGCATGATGTTTTATAAAATTTGTTCAAGTACTGGAATACTCTGTGATTGGTCAAATCGATTGTCCCATTACCAACGACTGATGATAATGTATCTGGGAGTGATTGATTATCTCATCCATTATCAGACTATATTGTTAATAGTGATTTTCGAATCATTCCATCTGCTGATTACTGTATGTTCTATTTCTTATTTGACATTTCTCATTATCCCACTTAGACCCTAATCAATGATTTGGATCGTAGTACTGGTGTTCATAAAGATGAATTCAATTTGAAAATCGCCATTATGTCATTTGTTAACGCTGCATTGAGATACGGCGCAGGCGCAGTAAGTAACACCATACAGTAATACATATTGATATTCTAGACCAGCATCGATGACCAGCAATGCGTTTACTGTCTTCAGACTTATGTTCCGACATAAAACAAGTTTAGGATATAATATCTTATCAGTAATTCACAAGTATTGAAGGAGTTCTGACTTTCACATACTATTTAATTAACAAGTTTGTAACATTTCAATTTTCCCCTGTTGGAAATGTTTCCTTTTTTTCCTTTTACTTACCATTCTAAAAATTTTCTATGAAAGCCACGCCGACTACCAAACGAAGATATTTTTCGTCCAACCATAATCTATGGTCAAACAACGTTAACGTAAACAATGGGGAATGAAGCTGTCCGAGGTTTCAATTACACTTTGCCGGTTAGCCTTGATTTCAGACCCGATAGCTTTCATCACCCCTTACTTACCCCCATCACCCAGTATGGAAATAATTGCCCTGATTAGCAAATAGATAATTTGCAATCTAGGAATATATTTATATGCTTCAAAACCGTCAAAACCGTCTGATGATCGCAAAACAAAAGTGTGAAACTCCGGGTAACGGAAAACGCTTTTGCCTCATCTTTGTTTGTTTCAGTTATATGCTTCAAACCCTTAATTAATTCCTACATTTGGTTTACTTTTATAGGATCATCTTGAATTCAGAATTCATTTACGGTTTGAATTCCTTATGCTTGGTCTTCAACCTGTTATGGATAAACTTAGGAAATTAGAAAATGCAACTTTAGATAGGTGGGTTAATTATAGTATCATCACTTTAATATTCATTTAAACTGTTTGTTGATAAGCTAATCTTCCTTCGAAAATCGTTTTATATAGATATAATCGATAATAATGTTCATTTTACCTGCCTGTTGCTGCCTGTGACGACTACGTCCTGGAAGTGCTTAAATGAATAAAATTAAAAAGTTTAAAAGTGAATGCCATTTCTCATGTCACGAGTAGTGTGCATCACGCACAACATGAGTACCGAGCACAAAGACTGCCGGTCAATTTTATGCCTTAAATACCTTTAATTTATAATGATGTTATGTCTATCTACGGTTCTCCGTGTTACCTGTTTTGTTCGTGTTACCTCATTGTGTATTTTACAATTTGGTCGACAGACGTAGGTAAAATATTGTTAAAACACTGTGTTCATTTTAATCAGTATAATGACTGATATGATTTATTCAGCATATAGTTGGATTGTTAATTGTAATTTGTCTCCTTACTTCTATGTAGGCATCTTGATTTCTTTGATATGGTACGAAGTGGAGATGAAAAAGAATTATCGAAACGATACGGACAGGTAAATAATCTGGGAAATTATTGATTAATGCTGACTGATTGATGTATGATGATAACTCAGGTACGCATGTCTCTTCACTTGTAGCCTAATATCGACACAAAGAGTGCAAGTAGCATCCTTGAAGTCCTCAAACAAAAGATTGGTCATACGACATCTTATTCACATCTTCTCTCTCTTTTTCAACATCTTTTACTGCTACCCAGTAAGTTGCAACCGTATTAGTCATTCTATTCAACTAATTAGCATATTTAATATCTATTCTACAGACCGGCACGGTCATGTGTTAGCAAAAGATCATGAATCTCAAGTGCACTATAGTGTCTCCACGAAATCCACTATCGCTATAGTGTAACTAATGCTGTGTGAAACTATAAAGTACCCTTTAAATTATACAGAAATGCTTTGCATACACCGGCTACAAATGATATCCTTATCGAATGAAAAAACCACTTGATTAAAATCGAATCGAAACCTTTGAAACGGGAATCGAGAATTACCCATTTTCAATAACGTGAAACGAAAATTTGTCAAAAATAGTCGGGAGAAATGAGAATCCGACATCATTAAAACGAGAATTTTTGTAGATAGATGGAATTTATTTTTCTGTACGAAATTGTTAAAAACACGAATTAATAATTTTTTGCTATAGAAGAAATCATTTGTCTTCTTGTGTTCAAAAGGCCTCTATCTTGAAATAAATTTTATTTAATGCACTGTGATTCAACCAATGGAATCTAATGAACGGGAATTCTCAGATTTTGAAATACATGAAACATGAATTTAGAAATAACTTCCTCCGTGATCCAACAATTGCACCGCATCTGAACACCCCCTTGATCTCTGCATACGGTACTTAATGAAGAGATTACTCCCCCCCCATTAGACTCAAAATGTTGTTTCCGCCACCGAATTTCGAACTATAGGTCATCTGTGGTGCGATGGTTAATTGATCAATGATATGTTAAACTGAAAGTGTAGACTTGGGCAGTCTTCGGAACATAAACAATATATACAGTCAACGTATATATTCAAGTAGAGGTTGATGTGTTGAAAGACTGATCGACGATTTATCGTTGCGCAAAGGTTATTTCATTATTAATCGATCACCCAGGGTGGCCCTATATAAGGACCATAGGCGTGGCTCTAATGTAAATGTCCGAAATTGGGATGGGCTTATCTGAATACCGTACACAATAGAGTCTGCCGTAGACACTCGAATACATACATGCATGGGGAGGCTCTCAATGTCTTCAAGACAGAACATCATATAGAGTATGAAACAAAGATGGGACTATAAACATTTCCTTTAAACCCAAGGTCAGCATGTTTATTTGTGTGATATCCAGGTTTTGAAATTGCAAACTAGTCACGTGAAACTCGGAGTTACGGTCACGGAAAATGCTTTTTTTTGTTTATACTTATGTCGGTTTGTGTTGAATTTCATTATATTCAGTGAATTCTTTATTTTTGATAATTAATTGTTATGATCTGTTCATGATTTATTATTTCCTTGAGATATCACCGTTACAATACTTTTTGTGGTGAAGAAATTATTTCTGTGGCTTCGACAGGATTAATGGAAACTTGTATTAAATATACACAATGCAAAGTTTGTCACGTGAATAACATTGTGTGATTGCATCTAGTGATTGCATAGATGCAAAAAATAACGAAGATTTCATAAAGTTTATCTTAACACAATAATTAAGCCAAAGGAATACTTTGTGAGATGGACTATTGTCTGTAAGATATAAGACCCTGTTAAAGTGAAGATATGGGCTTGCTTAAATTAAAAAGCCATCGCTTGCAACGAAGATGTTTTTCTGAAGCAAAACTGGCGGGTGAATAACAGCATCGATGTCTTTTATGCAATTATACTTAATTTTATACATGGACCTAAAGGCTTTTCTGCGTCATTGATTGGCTTGTTACGACGTCATGATATTTTTCTTTTCAGCTGAAGATAAACAAGGTGCCCCTCAATATTGGAAAATGCTTGATCGAATAGTGCAAGAGATTGTACTGCAACAAGAGGACGGCACGGATCCAGACGTCACCATGATTGATATCCATGTTAAGAATGTTGTTGAAAGGTACGCAGCACATACAGTATACCCTAAAGTGTTATGTAACGTAGATGGTATTGTATTTATCAAGATAGATGAGACTATGCTTAGATAAGATCGATGAACTATCTTTTGAGAGGATGGCCATTGGTAGCCTGCTCGCAAACTCACTGTCAAATTGTAAACTTGGTAAACAGTAGACTTGTTACCGAATTTACATTTTGACAGTGAGTTTGCGAACAGGCTAGGCCACTGGCCGCTGCCAGATGATGGGGATGACTTTGTAATAGGTATATAACATTGATTACGAAACCTCCCATATGAAAACACTGATCTTCTTTGGTGAAGGGTAACTCCAAGGGTAACAGCGAAGAGAGTAATCTACATATAGACAGTAGAGTCATAGACTCGCACACAGATTTTCATGATATTCTTTTACTGTATAATGACTGGGATATAACACACGTGCTACGGTATAACTTTCCAACATTACAATTTTGAAACCAGCTACTTTATCCTATTGTCAGATGATAGAAGCTTAGTTGCCTACATACTGTATATATGATAATCCAATAGGCATATGAAGGACACGGAGCAATGGACTATCTCTTAAGTGAAGGGTTAGTACTTGATCACTTCATGTCTGCTTCACTGACTGTTTACCTATACAGACTAGCTTTATAATATAATATTAGTGTAATATTTGTTGTTAAATGTATTCATTGATAGGTTCAATGTACTGCTGGAGTTATTCTAGGAAGTCTTGCAATTTTATAGTAACTGTTGATTTCACTGAAAATTCAATTCTGTTTTCTTTTTAGGATGACAATTGATGACTTTAAAGATGATAGTAAGTGTTTTAGTAGTACATATTATTTGATCACCTGTTCAAAATGGCCACCTGTCTTAAGAAGCCACGTTATCAAAAACCAATACATTTTATAATGTCAAGTATAGACTGACTAACATATGCACAAAATCCAACGGATAATAACAATCTACCACACTCCGTATGAGTAGAAGTTCCTTGTATTGTCGATGTTACTCCATGCCTATGTGTAATCACTCTATGTTAATTTGTAAAAATGTACGTGTTCAGGGATTTTTTTCCAAAGTACGTAAGCCCTGGCATATGGCATGATGTTTACTTTAGTTTATCTAAGTAACGGTTTTCTGTAGCCTTGTACTATGGCGTGATTTACGCTCCTGTCCTTGCAATCGCGTCAATGATAGGCACGTAACATACGTCAGACATATTAAAATTTGCAACAACTGATTCTAAATTCTGCAATCTCATTTACATGTCTCTGGATTGCTGTTACAGTGTTACGGATGGGTGAGGCCGAAAACGTAATTGCTTAAGACAGATTTAAGCGGGTTTTACCTGGAATCGAATCTGTAATTCATTGTGTCAGTATTTTCTAATTTGCAAATCTCTTCCTAAGTTCCTATGCAACCGATGATTGGTTTTCCTTCTATAAAGCTAAATAGCTATTTTGATTACGATACCATATTTTATTCTATAATAAATCCCTATCTGTTTATTCTTTCTCATATCGCTTATAAAACACAATTTCATAGTTAACCGACAATTCATTACAATATTGCCATGTATTCCAAAGCCAAGACTCAAACATTGATAACATTGCTTTGTGAAATTAAATCCAAATGTATCGTTCGTAAGTTTATATTTGGTATGTCAACTTACTATAGATTGAACTCTCTTGTCTTTGTTCCTGGAAATGATGAACTGTTGCCCGACATACGACATCTTTTGGACGTACGATTTAAGTTTACATACATACTAAACTCTACAACCCAAACTTAAATTTGAAACATGGATTTGTTGTTTTTCATTAGAAATTTACTGGTCACTTTTCATTTCTTCTCAACCGCATTTTTGATATTGGCAATTGTGTTTAATCAATACTTCTATGCACTTTTATTACTCATCCAATCTTTCAACGGCAGGCTATCACGGGCATGTTACTGACGCCCTGTTGTCATGAGAAAAATGTTTGTTTAAATTGGTCACCGAGAAAGGAATGCCGATGTTGTTTTGCAATTTAAGAAGTATTTCAACTACTATACATATATTTTTGGTTTGCACATTTCTAAGTCAGCAAAATGGATTTCTGAAAACAATTTTTTTTTTGATTTTTCATCAATTTGTATATCAATTTTTTCGCATTAATAATTTTGAAAATGCACTACATGATCTATGCTAAATTTGATTGTAATATTTCTGACATCTTGTCATGGCCTGCTATCAGAATGAATTCTTTGGGTTTTTGTCACTTTGAGAATTATTTTGCATTAACATTTCCCGTTTCCTAAACGATATCAGCTGTTGAATTGTACGATTCTGCGCTGTTTGTCATTATGCGGTCTGCTTTTTGCATCCAATATCCAAGGATAGGCGGGAGGACAGGGCACATCGGGTGGTTTGTATGTCAAGCCAAGGCTAAACAAACCATTTGATCATATTGCTGCAGATAGCTTGTCAAAATTTGTCGTCATTTCTGGTTATATTTATTTTCACAACAATCTTATTATTGCTCAAGGCTGAAATTGAACCAGAATCAGCTGCTCACCAAAACTATCTATTAATATATGCTCACATCCATACGCAATGCATTAGTTATCTAGTGGAGGTCTTAACTATCTACATATCATCATGCTACGTGAAGGGTTATGTAGTTTTGCCCATAGACAGTGTCCAGTTCGTAATGATTTAAATGGATCTACTTGCAAGCAATGTATTGTTTATGTTTTGACCATGAGATTGGATTGTGCCATGTGTCATAATGATTTATTTTTGCTACAAGGTGGGGCGAAACTGGCGAAAAAAGAACAAGAGATTGTAAGTTATAGTTCTAGTATTTTCACAATATAATAGACAGTTATATTGAATTTTGAATATGTTTGATACTGTTTGTACGTTAATGAACTGCAGTTCTTTGAATGATCTAAAAATTGTGATCAATAATTACAATATAATTTGTACAACGAACAAATACTTTGTGTGTACATGACGTGGTTCAACACAAGCTAAATCATGATTTGGTAATGGATAATTTGCTCATTATCCAAATTAAGTTCAAGAGCATTTGACACTATGTAGACACATTCCTATAGGCTCATCTCATATTTGCAACACAACAGAAGTACTTCTTTTTCTGTTTTGCTGAAACTACATTTGTTTGTTTGTAAAACCACATGATTGTCTCAAAGTATATAAATTTGTTATTACGATTCTCCCGCCAATTTCACAAATGCCTCTCTCTGTCACGTGTTCATCTGTTATTTGTGAACGGAAGATTGATTCTTATCATTCGGTGATATCCAACGGACATTTGGTAACCGGACGGATGTTTTATGTTTTTCTTAATTAAAATTACTCAACTCAAGCTGTATCTCTAACTCACCAATTTAAAATGTTGAATTCTAAGAATAGACATTCAGCAATTTGGCTTTTCTTCCTTGTTGTCCCCTTGAGTAGCAATATTAAGTTTTATATCTAAAGATACGAACCTTCCGATAAAACAGAGCAATACAGTAACACAATTTTTAAAAGGATTCATCTTCATTGTTGTGCTAGAAGGCCTGGCCAGAGCAAAGTTACCAGAATAGACTATGCTAGTAACAGTAACTTTGATAAGAGCCATCAGTGTTCGTCGATGGCTCTGGGACGGTTGATTCCTGTACCATTTATTTTCCATCTTGGAGTGCTAGTTTCACACGAATAATAATGTAGAAATATCGCGGTATCTCTGTCATCCTCTAGATTCCTAAAATCGTTTACTTTCAAGATGTAATTTTTTGCAATCCTGTTGCCTCAAAGCCAGGCTTATATGAATAGCTACAAGTTGACCTGTATATCAATGATCATATTTGATATTTCTATTTCTACTACAACAGGGAGAAATGCGAGAAACTGTTGACAAGATGGCAGATAAGCTCGATGCTGAAATGAAAGCTCACGAAGAAGCGAACCGTAAAATTGAAGAACTCACTGCTAGATTAACAGATTTTCAAAATAGGGTATGTCCTTATATAATGCCAATTATTGTTCAATTATTAATTAGTCAATATTTATTCTACAATCGATGATAGCGATCTCTTTTTGATGTTCTACCTCGCTTTCATTCAAACAGTTGAACGTTGAAGTCAGTGGCGTCGGTGGATCAATTCCAGATGATGCCAAAATCGCCAACCTCCAAAGCATGGGCATGTCCTCCTCTGGTGGTTTGACATCATCAGGTGGTATGGGGCCTCCAGGTGGTATGGGGACACCAGGTGGCATGGGGTCATTTGGTAATGCAGCTGGACCCCCTCCACCCCCAGCACCTGTCGCCCCACCCCCACCATGTCCACCTGGAATAGGTGCTCCACCTCCTCCTCCCCCACCTGGTAAGTGTATATGACTGTTGTTTACGATTAACATCCTATTTAGATTATTATTCAATTGCCTTGTTGTTTAACTAACAGGTCTCGCTGGTATGGGTGGCAAGAAGAAGAACAGCAAATTACCCAAACCTTCGAATCCATTAAAATCTTTCAATTGGGCAAAACTGCCAGATGTAAGTTAAACAACGCACCGAGCTTGAGACGAATACATATACGTTATGCCATAGTCACTAGAATATGGTTATACTGAGTACTAGCTTGTGCTTCATTCCCTATTTACAGGCGAAGATTAAAGGAACGCTGTGGTCAGAACTTGATGACGCACAGGTTGGTGACATTGTAAACCATGTATAAATAGCGAACACTTATTGAGCAGCAGCCACAGCCGTAAATCTCAGGGGCGTGATGCCTCCCAATAAAATTGTTGGACTCATATTTCGGACAATTTTGAGACGAAAAATTAAAAAGTCGTGCAATTTTGAAGGTACTACAGTACGGAAGCTTCCAAATATGCAAATAACACGCCTTTTGGGTCGGGCAGAATTGTCAACTGGCATAAGTATCAGAAGCATATAGTTACGGCCGTGACTGTAACTCAATATCTCTTCATCACTTGCTTCAGGGACCGTTAAAAAACAGGCTCAAGTGTAGATGATAAATTCATTCTTTATTAATTCTGAATACATATTTTTAATTTCATTGCGTTCATGCTAACTTGTGCAAACTATATGTTACATGTTGTATAATCATCATTTGTTTGTTTATAATTGTCTCATAGGTAATACCCATGTTGGACTTCAAAGAAATCGATTTTAAATTCTCTGCATATCAAAAGAAAGAGGTAAAGATCGAATCTTTGTTGTAGCTCATCCGGCTGCTGCATTTGTCGACTAATGCATTTGCTGGCGGTGGAAGTAATTTTTATTGGAGTTTAAATTTTCTCTTTCATTTCAGAATGCGAAAGATCACGACGAAGAAGATAAAGGTAGCAAACCTAAAGAGTTATCATTCATCGACAGTCGCCGTGCTCAGGTAAATATTGGACTTTGTATATATATAAATATCGTAGATAAGTAACTCACATTTGCCTAGCAATGGCTAATGCAATTTCAGCATTTACACAGACATGTTTGAAATTAAATTTCAATGCGATAAATGCTATGCTGAAGGTTGTATGTGAACATTTTTGTTTTGTTGTGATTGTAGAATGTTCAGATCTTGTTAAGTAAAATGAAATTAACGAACGAAGAAATTACCCATTGTATGATGACGATGGACATCGAAGAGAGGCTATCACGTGACGTGCTGGAGCAGGTAATTACGGATTTAATTTGTATTTCTTTTCATATATGGTTATTTCAGGCAATTTACATATAATGCACTTCTCTTATTTTATTCAGATGTTGAAATTCGTTCCATCACCCGACGAGGTCAATCTTCTAGAATCCCACGTCAAGCAAATCGAATTCTACGCACGTGGTGATCGTTTCTTATACGACATGAGCAAGTGAGTGTCGATCATAATGTTGATATACATTAAAACGTCAATTGATCAATGATTTGCTTCTAAAAAGTATCTTGTCTCACGCATTGACTTATTTCTGTTTGTAGACTACCTCACTACGAACAACGGTTAAAGGCCCTAGCTTTCAAAAAAGGTTTCAATGAGAGAATGTCGGACGTTAAACCTGGTGTTGACTGTAAGTTGAATCATTATCATAAATGAACTGGATTTTATTGAAGAATATTACATAGGAAGATTGTAATTGCCTATTATTGGTCCCCTTTGTAAGATTTATTAACTTATCTTCATACATTTATTTTATGTTTTGCTGACAGATCTCATCAAAGCTTGTCGACAGTTAACTCGGAGCAAACGATTACGTCTTTTACTTGAAATCGTTCTTGCGTTAGGAAACTACATGAATCGAGGCAATCGAGCCAACGCTTCAGGTAAATTGCATTTGATACGGACCTACAGAGGGTCTATAGACTGCGGGATACAGGTTTCATGTGAGCTAAGAGAGTGGATATGTTATCTCTTCATTTAAACGAACTACAGTGTAGTTACCTAGTTCGACTGTCTTGTTACAAATGAAATCTTCCACATTAATTGTGGTCATCTTAGCTTAATGAGATCTTATTCCGTAATGTAATTAAATCTGTGGCGCCTCGTTGGTATTTTGATAGCGAGGGCACGCAACACGGGACCCAACGTAGACGAGCCGCTGCTTGCCTAAAATTATGATTCTGACTATGTGAGTGATTTTCAATATTGTAGTTATAGGGACGTTTTCTTGCCTCTTATCTGATTGATAATCGGATGTCTGATTCAACCGATTGATGTGATGATATTGATGACATTGTTATAATATCTGTTGTATGTTTTTTTTTTTTATCAGGATTCAAGTTATCGAGTCTGAATAAGATTATTGATACAAAATCCAGCGTTGATCGTCGTGTTACTCTTCTGCATTACTTGCTCGATTTAATTGAAAGGAAGGTAATGAATGATATATTTGAGATAACAGTATAATGTTAGGTTACACATGAAATCGTCATCTTTTTAAATGTCTACTGTGTAAAACGGCGTACAAGCTTACAAGCTACAAGACGGCGTACAAGCTTGACTTATATCCTAAAAGCTTCTCTTGTTATCACTGTTTACCTCTTTACCTAACACATTTAGGATGCAAGCGATTGTTCATTTAACATACTCTTACATGTAATCTTGTTCTTGATGTTGCTGAGTAATTTAAACAGGTGTAATACGTATTCTAAATTTACAATGTTCAATTTTCTCGTAGTTCCCAGACATCTTCAATCTCGAAATAGAATTAAGTGATGTTCGAAGCGCTGCCAAAGTCAAGTGAGTATACCACTTATTTTCTTGTTGAGTTACAACTATGTCAATTTAGATTCTATTCGTAGTTGGTGAAATTAATAACAAGTGTTTGCCTGTGAACACTGAACAATAAAAATCCTTTGTAAAAGTTGATTTTTAATTGTTGCACTTGCTGCGACAAATAGCCCGATGAATCACCACAGTATCTTCCATCGATACGTCATTGGTCCATTCTACTCGTTTGAGTTATTTCCTAATGCCATTTTCAATGCGGAGATTATATCCATGTTGTTGTGTTTACAGTGTTGGGGATATGTCTAAAGAAGTGGATGCACTCTCAATCGGATTGAAAGAATGCGATAAGGTATTCATTATCACTACACACAAAACTCATCGTTTTACTGTAACTCCAAGCTTAACACTTTATGCGATCATCAGACGAATAATTTGGTTATCATCACTGCTAACATAGCTTTTGGTCTCTGTCAGAAATATAATATAATGTTTTATTTATTGTTTATTCATTTAGGAATTAGAATACCAACATAAAAACAAATCATCTTATCCTAACGATCAATTCGTTAATGTTATGGGTAGTTTTCTTAAAGTAGCACATTTCTCTGTTAGTGAATTGCAGAGCAGTTTCATTGAAATGAAAGATAAGGTGAGAATTTAATCGTTTGTATCAAGAAAAGCTCCTTGTTCAATATATACATACAGTAACATATCGTTATCTTGATTCTTGCTGCAGCTAACCTACTTGCAGACTATTTTTTTCGAAATTGCAACCAAATGAAACAATCTCGTGGTGATTAATTGAGCATTGAGTGATCGTGACCAATCCTGTGAAAAATGAACTTCTTCTTCTACTATACACAACAACATGCTTTCAGCAATGTAAATTCTACCTGTACTTAAAGTGGGAATAAACCCCCAGACTATCTTTACATATGTAGTAGAACCCGACGTGAAAAAAACAATGGCGTAATTTTTTTTTCGATCTGGAAATTATTTCTTGGTGAAAAATGCCTTCAAAGTGGTGTTTTGACCCAAATGTCGCTGAGGAAAAAAAAGGGATTGGATCTAGCTTTATGACGACAAAGTCACAAGTCGTGCGGTTTTTCTAATAGACTTTAGATCGGATTAATCACGCGATGTTTCGTTTGAGATGGCGTAGCTCTGTAACGGCAATCTATTTTTCTCTCCCACAAAACTGAGGTAAAGAAGAACATATAAACTCAAGAGTAGCAAAATTCCAGATGATTTAATGATTTTAAAGTTCACGAATTTGAAGAAAATAAAAATCAGAAAATGTTTCATTCGTAGCGCGCGTTATACAGATTATATTTTGACATATCATTCTCACACATATTTAACACATATCAAAAGATTCTCTGGTGACCACAATAGCTAGCTAAGTAGAATTTATTGTTGTAAGCATATGTCTGAACTGAAAATGGAGTATTCTTTTGAGGGTAAAAAGCAAAATGTATGGTGGGAAACGCTATTAACCGTTGGTTTATAGTCCTCTTTTCACAGAAACGAAGTCTGTCCATCTGATTTATCGTCTCTGTAGAAAGGTATTTTGTGCAAAGTAGCTTCTGCCACTGTATTACCGCATCCTATAAACTACGGATTGTGACATGATGCTAACATGTTCTACTTTCTAGCAAAAGGAATGATTACTAGCTAGTTATGGTAAAAAAATTGGTCGCGTATGTATAATCAGGAACGAGACTTCACATTGCAAAACCCTAATTTTGTTAATCAGATAACGTTGATGGAGAGGGTAACAATTTATGCAATGAAGATATACTGCAAAACAGAAAAGTGATAGAATATGCATTACTGTAGTTCTAGTATATGGTTGTAAACTTGAATAAGAACGTCCAAGCCCTCATATCATTTTTGTACTATTTTCCGAAAAGCGAACCGGCGTTCTCAACGGCTAGCAAGATATTTTATAGAATTTACAGTGTAATGTACTGAAGAATTTTCGATGGTTTTATAATAATTGAATGCTTGGTGAATGAATGATGAAGACTTTGTTAGAGTATTAAGTATAATATATCTATCTACAGTCGTATTTAAACTATACGATTACATGGTTTAAGTTTTACTAGACAAGCAGCAATTTCAAACTTGAACTTTGAAATGATAATTGAAAAATGTCTATTTAATAATTTAGTAATACTTAAATAAATCCGAAAAAGTACAATTAATACTTTGCAGTACCATCTATCTCGGGAAAAGTCGTCTGTGCATGACTGTGCAAATCGAGTCAGGCTACATTCACACCTAGATCATGAAAAGGATATCTTGTAGAAAAATTTACTCAAGAACAACTTGTAGATAGAGTTAAAAATAGCTATAACTTATATAGCGTAGGATGAAGCTATTTCGAAGGGCACGTGTCTACTAATTAAGATTTGAGAAGTACTGCGGTCACACAGAATACGTAACTAATATGTGTCACTAGACTAGTCACAAAGGAACACTCGCACCGCCTGACATTTGTGTTAATCCGCAATCTATATCAGATTCATCGCGCTTAAATGACGCTACGAGAAATTATTTCGACTGAGCGTTTCAATAGATTTTATTCTGCTCCTGAAATCACAAATTGTATCTTTTTTACGTAATTCGCGAGTTTATATGTTTGTTCATGGCTCAGCCTTGTCAGAAAATTGTTTTGTGTGACTTCTTGGAGCTAGGTCACCTCAAATACAACGTCGCGTGATCAGCCCACTCTTAAGTCTGTTAGACAAACCGCACGACTTGTGACTTTGTCGTCATAAAGCTAGATCCAATCCCTTTTTTTTCTCAGCGACATTTGGGTCAAAACACCACTTTGAAGGCGTTTTTCACCAAGAAATAATTTCCAGATCGAAAAAAAAATTACGCCATTGTTTTTTTCACGTCGGGTTCTACTACATATGTAAAGATAGTCTGGGGGTTTATTCCCACTTTAAAGGAGCAAAAATGACCGGCAGGCGCCACGCACTTAGGATCACGTGCACGCTTATTGTTATAACACAATGTTCATTGTTGACATGAATTTTATTACAAGTTAGGCCTGCGTATAACAATTGTTTCAAAGCGAGACGGTTGAATTACGCTAAGCATAAATTCAACTTGTACTCGCAGCGGTCGCCGGTCAATTTTGTCCCTTTAACGACCACTGTCGACTGTATAATGCACTGATTTGATATTGGTTTTGTTGATGTAATTTAGTTTGAGAAAACAATCACTTTATTTGGTGAAGATCAAAAGGCTATGGCATCGGAAGAATTCTTTGGTATATTTAATACCTTCCTGGTGTCATTTGCTGTAAGTATACACTGCGCGATGTATCCCAAAATAGGCCTTACTTTTTGCTCTGTCTTTCATTTAGAACCCTTTTTGCTCACCTGTAGGAAGCCAAAGGGGAGAACATAGCAATGAGGCAGAAGCAGCTCGACGATGAACGGAAAGCAAAAGAAATGGCTAAGGTTAGATATATCGCAGTGAAACAATAGCAGTGAAGTTTTCATGTGAACAGAATATGTTCTGTTTTTGTTGTAATGCTAAGCCGGCTAAGCACAATTTTTGATATTAGCAAATCTAATAAAACTGTTGTGTTTTTCTTTTCTAGCAAAAAGAGCGTGATCGTCAAAAATCAGCAGCCAAACGATTGATGAGCGGTAAAATCGAAGACAAACATCGATCAATATCAGAAAGAAGTCCTGGCGAATTCGATGACTTAATATCAGCCTTACGGACTGGTGATGTTTTTGGCGATGAGATCACCAACTTTAAAGGCCGCAAACGCGGAGTTAAAACACGGAGTTCGAACTTTGGAGTTGTACAAAATGGCAATAGTAACGGAAATCGCGAACGGAATGCTAATCCGAACGTTAAATTACCAGCGATGTAGATAGTGGAAATTTCTATCAATAGTTGTTTTATTTGGTGGAGAATGTTAACTCGATGGTTTTTAATTATTTTTATACGGTTTGGCCAACGGTTGGTTGAAAATTGAATAAATAAACCTCCGCTTTCAAAGCATTTGGTATCAAATCAAAACGAGAGAAAGATTCAGACGCATCAATCATTGCCTTTAAGTCAAGATGGTAACAAAATGATGTCATCTTATGTAAATAGTTCATTTTATCCACCATACTTCAAAATATTGGATTTCGAATTAGTCCGCTTAGTAAGTTACATCACAAGGCTCACAACAACGAAATACGTGTTGTTGGATGTGAAATTTTAAAATTCAGTCAATTCTAATCCTCGTATATATTTTAGCTATTATTTGTAAGGCATTATTACATATTATATATTGTATAAATAGATATGATTTTGCCAATACCCCGTTTAGATTAAATTTTAATCCAATGTTTAAGATTAAATCTTCATTCCGATGTTATAGATTATTCTAACAACTAGAACAGTATATTAGTTTTAACCTCGACATATTTCACTCTTGTGAGATTTTAAAACATTTAAAACAGTTTTGTAATTATTTCTGTTCTAGTATTGTTATCCCTTGTAAATTTAGAACTGTTGTCTCCTTTTTCTGAATTCTCAACTTTTCTTTTAGAACTTCACCACACATACTGTAATTCAAATCCATTTGCTTTATCAATAACAAAATAGCAAAATCGAATCGGTTATACGTGTTGTGTTTTTTCCTCGTTTCAATCAAGCCTGATCTAATAGCTGCTATTCTACTTGCCAAATTTGATAATACCATGAAACTTTGTAGCTAGGCTTTTTGTAGTAGTCATAAAAATGTTGATCTGCAATCAAGATACTCCTATCAATCAACAATCCATTGTCTATGGGTTGTTACTCAATGGTTGGGTGTTTATTTCACTGTGTTTGCTACAAAGTACATATATCCTGTAACTAACAAATAGTTACCCGCTTAATAGCTGGGTGTAACGTGGACCGAGTCGGATCTATGGTCGAATTGATGAGATCCCTTGCAAACAATAGCAGTTGTGACGTAAACATCTCAGAGACTGCAAAATGATACTACTTTTTCAAACGTTTTGATGGAGAATTCGGACAGGACAGTAGGGTTGATTAAATCGGAATGGATTTTTCTGTTACAGTACAGTAGATCTATTTAAATTCCAAACCCAATAGGTTACTCTTCATCATGATCAATACAGTATACGTTATAATAAGACTTACATCTGTTGTGTTTTTAAATACAAGACCTTCTAGTTTTGAACTATCTGTCCGACCCTATATAAATATTATTCATTATAAATGTTTCAAGATAAAACATTTTCATCGTGACTTGTCTCCTTTACGGTATTTACAAAATAACTTAGTTCTCATATGTGCATAATTGATGTATCTGGCTGTGTGTTTGGCTGTGTTTTGATCGAAGAAATTTTCTTCAGTTGCGAATATAAATTAAATAGTTCTATGTTTTATCTTCATCGCTTGCGTCGTAATCTTCTATTGATAAATCAGTTTTGAGTTCTTCAATTAAAATGCGCATTCGATCCTGAGAAAAAAGAAATATCGATATTGCCTATTCAGGTTTTCTTGATTGGGAGCGTACAATAATCGCAAATCTACAATCTGTGCAGTAGTCTTATCGTTACAACGAACTATTTCCAATAATTATGCGATAGTCCAAGTGCCTGTATTATTGTTTGATTTCTTCTATGGGACTATAGTACTGCACAGATTGTAGATTTGATGAGATATAAAATGTTGATAGTTGTTGCACAAATAAGATGTTGATAGTACGTTCACTGATAATACCGTAATACTTCTATAATAAAACAAGCCCGTGCGTGGACCGAACACACGGGAAGTCTACGGACAATATTTGATGGAGGAGTGCCATTTTGTATATTTAAAGTATATTGCAATTTGCAAATCACCGCAATACATTGGTTGAAATCAATAAATTAAGAATCATTGAAAACATTTAACAAACATTCCTCAATTTTAGTAGCGAGTAAAAATGAAAAAAGCGTGAACGTTTATACAGTACTTCCAAAATCCAAGAGAATAAAGTTAAAACGTAACCCTAAAAAAATAGAACATTATAGTATCGAAAGTCGCAATGTAGGTTTATAAATATTAATTTCATTATTTTCATACAGTCGCTAAGGCAGACATGATCATACCTCATCTAAAAGACGTTTGTTTTTCACCACGTGGTATTCAAAGACTTTAGTCAGAACCCTGCAAGAGAACATTGAAATTAAAATATTAATTCGATAGGGCAAAACAATTAAGCATCGATCAGAAAACCAATATACAATACTATCATGATCATCAACTTTCACATCTTTCACAACTTTCAAAGTTTCACATCTAATATACTCAAACAAGTTGCAATAAAGTCTATAACATTCAAATGCAGTTATACAAATGACAATCTGTTTCCAACAAAAAATCGCCCGAGACCACCTGTCTAAAGCAGCCATGATGTAAATGATCACATCTATATAGATTTTTGTTGATTGGTTGTTTTTTAACTGACGTCATCATATCATTATGATGGTCATTCCACCAGACTTCACAGGGGCTGTAAAACTCCCTCTAGTCCCCCTGTCTATATAGTGATCCACATGCTCCATCCTACAACTAGAATCCCCATTGAATCATCATCATAATTGAGCTTGATAATAAATTAACACTTTACCTGTCACTTGCAATGTTTCTTGCAATGATATCATTCGTTATATCTTCAACAAATTTTAAATATTTCTCTTCTTCTTTCCTAGATGAGTGAAGCACAAATTGACATAATAGAAAACAAATGACTTGATAATGATAAATCTTAATATTTAAAAGACAGTTGCTCCAATTTGATCTCTGTTTTTATCAGGTTTGCTGTTTCATTTTTGTTTTATATTCTTCGTATCGAGACAAACTGTATAATTTCATTTTGCAATCTTTGTTGTGGGAATATGTCATAACTGTTGCTGCTTGCGAGGGATCCCCCAATCCAACCCTGTCAGCTTTGAACCCAGGAACGCGGGTAGCTCATTGCAAGTGTAATATAACAGTGATTTGCTAGAACAAAATAAGGAATTAGTTTGACAAATAAACCTCTGAATAGTGGTCACCTGACTTGTATGGCCTAAAAAGACATGGAGTATAACATCATGGATCTACTTTAAAAATATAACACATAACCTTGTAGACAGTTTAAACCATGGCTGAATGACGTAACCCTGTGAAAACAGTTCAGGAGTTCATGAACAGTTCATGACCAGTTCATGGACGTTAAATGACCCCAAATGTTCATGAACTGTTCTTGAACTGTCCGTGAAGGTTCATCAACTGTTTAAGAGCAGTTCATGAACAGTTCATGAAAATTGGGGCCATTTAACGTTCACAAACTGTTTTTTGCAGGGGAACAAACCCAAACAAATAATAAAACACAAACGTTATCTTTTTATGATACATATTAACAAATTTTCCTTGAATGTATTAAAATTGCAATACGTGAATCAACAGATATCAGTAGATTACATATTTTGAAGCATTAATTTCAATTTTCGTTAGACAAAATTAAAATTCAACTATAGTTACTCCAAAATTCTCCAATCGTTGGCTCCAAGTAGACCATAGTTAATTGATTAACTATGAGTAGACAATGTAGCTGTATATTCCGCTTTTGAGAAACTATTGTTTTGGAAACGATAACTGCATTTGTACGACATAATTACGGCCGTACATTCTGTGCAAAATGGACAAACACCCCCACCGATCAGACGTATGTAGTTACTGCCCCAGACATAATGTGGAGCTCACCTTCTCTCTTCGCGTTCTTTGATTTTCTTGAATTTTGGATCGAGCATCAAATCATAATTTGAACTACCAGATGCTAGTCTTTCATAAACTCTTGGCCCTTCCTTATAACTATAAACAAGTCTTTCATTCATTAATGACGCACTTTCAGATCTTGAATTAGTTCTTCTTGGATAACCTGCTACTGCATGTGAATGTGAATTGTTCAAAACTGTTTTAATATAGTCACTGTCTAGAAATGAATCGTTTGATGAAAACTCTTCTATAGTTTCAGATAAATATTGATTATTAGCACTACTATTGAGCATCAGATGTGACATGGTATCATCAAGGCTGTATGTTGATATATCTACGCCTGATTGACCAGGAAGGGAATGAGCAAGCTGACTCCAACGTCCAGATTGAACAGCAGCCCAAGTCTCATTCAAAGCATCCTGAAAATAATAATCAAAGAAAATTATAAACATTCAAGATACATATCAATCAAAGGATGTGGTTGAAATTCACCCCCAAGGGCTCTTTTCCCCAGTAATCAGGTTCTGGTCTGGGGGAGCAGCCCTCAGTAGGAGAAATATTTTAGTCCAGGTTGCTGCTCCATTTGAAAATGTCCTCTCCCATTGACATATTTAACCGCGTTTATGAGTCCTATTGTTTACAGTGTCTTATTGAAAATCTCATATAACTACCTTACCATATTGCTTGCCCTTGATGATGGTCTTGATGAATGATGGGACTGTTTTGCCTTTTCTCGTTTGCGTATGTTGTCTTTAGCTAAAGGAATACAAATAACAAATGAAATTAGTACAGACAAACTTTATTAATAGCCTCCCTCTGGTACAGATGAATAGTGGGATATTAAGTGAGAAAGGAGCAGGACAGGAAAGTTTGCAAGGAGAATGGAAAATAGAAATCAGTTTTATTACAATATTGACTTATGGGGTTTTGGGTCAGACATTTTTTTATAACTACTATTTCTAGATAGCAATATATGTATAGAAAGAAAGTTAGAAAAGATATAAAAAGTATCAATTTCTTATTGAATTTGCTTTAGCCTTCCAGGAATCCAGACATGGCAAGGACCTAGGCTTATTTCTTGCCAAATAAATTCTATAGTACTGTATTACCTTTAATATGGTTTGTCATGGAGGCAGGTGGCTTATTATCTATAACAGCTAAAAACAGTAAAACAAAATTTTGTTATTTTTATTATGATACAAGATTGTACACAATGGGAACTGATAAAAAAGAGCTCTAATTCATCTCAAGAAATTTCATTGATTGAGATATTGGAAATAATGGTGACGTAGCCTTAGTATACTGATAAAAGATGGAATTATATGCAAAAATATATCGTGTCTCGAAAGAAGAAAATTATCACGACTACGGTAAAAAGTTTAATAAGTCCTCGAAAGAAGAAAATTATCATGACTACGGTAAAAAGTTTAATAAGTTCATGAACTCTAAATGAACACCTTGTAAACATTTTATGGACGGTCCACAGAGCCTTATGAACAGTTCATGAATGTCAAGGCCCAAGTTCATGAAAAACAGGGTATTGAACATTCATTAACTGTTTTCACAGGGCGTACTCTTTGACAGCCCCGTGTTTAGCAGATGTTGAGCAAATTTATTTAGCCACGCTACGCAACATCTGCTCTACAAGTGCTCTAGACCTTGAACATTTTGATTTTTCATTTTTGCTTTATTTGCTTTTTATGAAGTACAATTTTGGTTCAGAAGAAGTTGTTTCAAGTAAACAATACACAATTGGTAAGCATTTCAAAATTAACAAAGAAGGATCAGTAAGTCTACAGATAATATTACCTTTTGCTCTGTTAATTTTATCATAATGAACCATCATATCTCTGTGTAAAAGAGTCTGTTTATTTGGTTTTGATGATAACGGTGAAAACGCTGTAAACAAGAGATAAACACAACCACTCAACAAAATTGAGATAATACTTTGCAAATTTACATAGTTTGACAACTATAGACTGTAACTACCATAATGTTCCGTTGACCCCAAACAGAATATATTAGTCAAATCATTCTGTGGTTGACACTTGTACATAAATGTTTCTGGCAGTTCTGACATTAGATCAGCTAGGATGGGAATAGGCCATCCACATCCAAGATGTAGCAACAAATGAATGAAAAGTGACAAGAGTGTCAAATTTATTTATTTCAATGTTGCTCACATACGGTATTATTTGGGCAGAGTTAAAATTGACAATTGTTCTTCATAAAGGCGATGTCTGTAACTTGCGTGCGTGTGTGCTGGGTTCTTTTGCCAGAAACACGTCATGATTCTTGCCACTTTGGTTACGACTCCTTTGCAAGTGTCTCGCCGTTGTTCAGGCGTGTTGCCGGTCTTGAAATCATCAGTCGTCGTAAGCGGGTCGTATAATGTTGCTTACAACTCAATAACTCTTACCGTAAGTTCATTTTGATATTGAATAATCGTAATTCCTTTATAGAATGTTTTCTTCCATTGTACTGTAATGTATGTTAAGTTTAGCATGTTCACAGAACCACATAACAATTACTTTATTTATTATTAAATTACATTTTTTTCTACATATAAAATGTAAAACTGTTCAACTATCTCTTTGTCAATTTCTTGAAAATGAATATTGATTATTCGAAACGTCACAATTGCTACTGTATTTTTGATTTTATCTATTAATTTTCATGATGAAGTTTAATACAAGTACTACTCATTCCATCATGTGTTTATAACTCGTTTATAGTTTTACAATTGTATCTCTTTCTGGGTCTATATACTGTAGTGAAAAAATGAAAGTGCAGCTGTGTATGACAATAGTTTGCAAGTTCATTATTCGGAATTGTATCAATAATATTATACTAATAATATTAATATCTTAATATTAATAACATCTAGCAATATTCTTCATCTATTCAAAATTCGATTATATTTTGACTATGCCAAATCTTTACAATATAATGTTATATAATAAAGTTAGATTAATCTGGTAACCCTGTTAATATCATTACGTGCGGTTGTCATCACGACCCGGTTAACATCACTTATTTTCCGAAATCGGTTTCTATCAAACTCAACTATTTCAACTCTCAACTATCAGTCCTTTGAAAAAACGTTATGTATAACTTGAAGGTTCTGAATAAATGATGATGATGATGATGATGATGATGACGATGATGATGGTTAACTGCCCAACGACGGTGAAATTAACAGGGTTACACTGTAGCAGATTTATGTAGTAATAATGTGTTAACTATTATATTGTTAATGGTAATGTTAAATATTCAAAACTTATTAAATTGATCGAAGCTGTCACAAAATGATTGCGATTGCTAGACATTATACTGCTATTCATTAGTTAGTTGTTTACAGACACTGTCTTTTACTCCTCCCATGCTGCTACGCATGCAGTGATTTTTACCTTGGCAATAGTTTGATTGACAAATGTGACAACAGCGTAGACCAATATTATAGGCAAAAATAACAATAATGCACTGCCAAACATGCTATCACATTTTTCAAAGCCTTAACCTATGTCATAGGCTATGATTATAGGCTTAGCAATAGGCATACAGTTTTCTTTAATATTATAAAGTTTTTATAAGTATGTTCAATTGAACGGGAGCAAAAAAGTTACCAAACAGTCAATCAATCCTTCATTATACACGCCCAATGATTACCCGATATCAGAATGCCACATGTGGTATTTTCAAATTTTGTTGACATATATTCCTTGAGGTCTTTAACGTAAACAACGGAGCATGAATTTCCGTTTAAATTGTGCTATATTATTCGAGGCCACATACCTTGAGTTAACAGTCTTATCAAGCCATTCTACAAGGAAGTTAAAAGTCAATCGACAATTATTGTTTTATAAATTTGATAAATATCTTATAAATGACGTTCCAAACTTTAAGCAGTGATGACCTGTTTGAGAGGTTAGTTACATTGATTGAAGAATCGGAATCAGTGATTCCACCAGCTCAGCCGTATGAAAGTGGAATTCACCTTGTCAAAGTGACGGAGGATTTTAAACACACAAACATATCATGGCGAAATAACAGCCATAAATCCTTCATATACCAATCAAAAGAAGATGGTGAGTGGAAAGGAATGAAGGCATCAGCTGACCAGTTGAAGGGAGAACTCCCTGAGGGTGGGATTGTGATGAAAACGTCCACATACACCTCGACAAATAGAAAATACTCTAACACTTCTAGAATGATCACAGAGGTATCGAAGATCGATGCTGACAGTAAACTTGGTAAGTGCCCAAATTTTTATTTTCTTTAATAATTCAATAATCCATATTTTTATATTCACTTCCAAATATATTAAATTTCTATGTGTGACACCCACCTGTATGACTTATAGTGTCCTATACACCGGGTTTGATTACAGTCGACCTATTGCTGACTATTGTTGAACAAACTGGAAAGTTAGGATGTCAAGGAAAGGGAGGGAGGCATTCGACACGCGACATTCGACATACACTTTTTGTTTTATTGAAAGGTGTTAATCATTGTTTTTTTACATTAAGTTGTTTCTAATTAACAAAATTGGACTTTCTGAGAATATAACTCCCTGTAAGATATACTACCCCTTGTCCCTTATGTATTAGCATATATCTTCTATCTAGTCAGTAATTATGTAAGCCCGTTTATGTGTCTTAAATACACCTGTATATCTGTCTAAATTGAAATAGAATAGATTTGGAATAGATGTGGATTGTGGAATCATGTAACTAAAAGTATTTATACCATTCAGAACAATGAACTTGCAAAACTGTACTGTTGTCATAGTAAACACAGCATTCATCTTTTTCCCTGCACATCCAGAAGGTTATAAAACTATGAACACTATTATAATATGAAACTGTTATTAATTTACAAATGAGGTTTAAAATTAATTGAAATTGCTGTAACTGTATACTGTTTTAATCGAATAAATGCCCCTCAGCGGTATGGCATTTCTTTTCCATTCAGCACAGCAAATCCTGTTGTGATGGCAAAGATGGAATAATCAAGTAGCCTGCCGCTAGAGCTAGTTTACGAAAAGTAAATTCTATTGGAATCAAAACATCACATTAGTTGTTTGATTGGGGACATCCACATTAAAGGAAATTAAACGTTCGCCAGTAAAGAGATTGTATGAAGAATTGAAGAGCATATACTTGAAGAGCAATAACTCTGCAATAACCAATGCTGGTACTCAATCTTTCCACGCATATTTATCAGTCATGGGAGCTCAATCCCTTGTTAATCTTAAACCTTGTGCAATCTTGAATTCTGTTAAAAAGTTACAAGTAAAATGGTCCTCTACTTTTTCTTATTTATATACATGAAATATGTACTTTTGTAAATTATTGTAAAATAAACTTATATGCTGAAAATACGCTTTTTTTTAATGACTGAACAACTTTTACCCCTAAATTTAGTGTGTGCAAATAAAGTAATTCTTAATATATTAAAGACTGTAATGCATGGTAATTATCTCTAAACCAAATTTAAAAGGCAAGAAGAAACAGAACTTTCCATCAAAATAGATCACCAGGAAATCGAATGTGTCAATTTGATGAAGTATCTAAGAGTAATAACTGATACAAGTTTGTCATTTGATCATAAAAGAAGTTTCATCACACAACAATCCGCATTCATTATTTATGACACCATTGTTCTGCCACATGTTCACTACTGCATTATTGCATTGGAGGGGAGGGCTTATGAAACTCAACATCTTGATCGCCTGCTGATTGCATAACAGAGGAATAAGGTCAGTGCTCTGCTGTAACTATTGAATTCGTATTACTGAATAGAAAGCTTTTAATACAATAAGCTAGTTTGGAGTCTTACTGTATTCAAGAAATTATTTTGAAGCAATGTGCTTAAATTCAGAACTTTTTCAATTTGATGAAACAAAGAGCTTTGGTCTCTTTACAATTATAAAAGTAAAGCAGGCATTGATCAGATGGAAAATTGTAATCCATGGATGTATAGATAGCTTTTCCAGAACAATTGTGTTCCTAAAATGCAGTAACAACAACTTGTCGAGAACAGACATGTGGAGCTAGCCACTTTAGAATACCATACTTGTTACTATTCAGCATTATATCAATTATACTCATCATAACTGCTGGCAAAAGTTGGCTAGAATATACCAGTACTATTCTACAATGTTGATTTCGCATTTATAACAGAACAAAGACAGTGAATGATACTACCTATTTGAGGTGTTCTGCCTATCTGAGGCGCAATTTAATTAATATCACGTTGCACATAAGGGTATTGTAGAGAATTAGAAGTATTCCAAGGGTTAATTGCTTAT